>OY728163.1:1083781139-1084406139 GCA_963277665.1 Viscum album | reverse complement strand
TTTAATTTCACTTTGAAATTGGACATAAACAAATGTCAATCTTGTGGTAGTTATTATTTCATAAAAATACACCGTTTGGTTTTGACAAAGGGAATTAATTTTAAACTAGTAAATTCAATTTCTATGTTTTGAATTCAGAATATCAAAATTAGATTAGGGTGAATTTTTTGTATGTTTCTGAAAACTTTTATTTTTTAATGAATAGTGAAAAACAATGAGTTATAGTTTAAAACCGATTTTTTATTTTAATAATTATTTATTTTATTTTAATTTATTTCAGGTCAAAATAGATACATAATACCTATATAAGTTCAATGTAATTCATTGAAGTCAGTTTATAATAAATTTAGATATATAAAAATTTTATTTAACTTTTCACAGTCTTTTACCCACTTCGTAGGAGAATTTGAAAATTCACATAAAACTTAATTTTACCGCTTCTCTGAGTTGAATTTAGAAAATCCAAGAGACAATTATAATATCAAGGAGTAAAATGTGGTTCAATAAGATAAAAATAATTTTTGGTGAATAGTAACTTTTTACTTTTATTTACCATGGTTAAAATTAAATAGGGTAATTAAGGGTAAAAATGATTTTATTATTACCCGAACGCATGTCCTAATTCTATTGGATAAGTATAATTTGACAAAAAAAAACCTTAGGAATTAAATACGAACCAATTTGGTTCACTTGGATTAGATTAGGACATTTATTAATATTTTATTTAAAGAAGAGTTAAAAGAGTTAAAATCAAAGATTAATAACTAACACATTCTTAATATAGAGATAGAAATAAGATAAATTCTACTATAAATATTAATTATAGAGATAAAACTATTTCTTACATAATGGTATTTTTATTTATATTTTTTTAAAATTAAATAATATAATTAATTAATGACACAAATATGATGCAGTAATTACCTAATTAATGAAATATTAAACTAATTGATACTATAAAAATCCAAATAAATGTAATTTGAGAATTTTTATGAATTAGACTAATTTTATAGGTTAATATGATATATTAGGGTTGTTTAGATGATTTTTTTTCTAAGTAATAATGCTGCTATGAATTTAGAAAAAAAACCAAATAGTGTCAAAATTGACATAAAAGAGGTTTTAAAACAAATATTATATTATAAATTGATATTCTATTCCTAAAAATCTAGGTTTCGGTGAAAAGACTTATATAATTATAGGTGTATCATTAATGAACCACCTGGGGTTAAATTGGAAGTATATAGTATGTTTATTAACCATATAATATAAAAATACAGAGAGACATGGTAAATGTCAAATTATTTAACTAAGAGTTAAATCTAAACAATAATGTTAATATAGTGACCCAAACCAATCTAAAACCTATTGGTTGAGTGGTTTTTGAACCATCCTCACCTTATACTTTAAATTATCCACTTTTAGCCACTATAAATTGAAATTGATTTCATTATAAAATAATGTTTCTAGTTTCTTCTTAAGGTGCCCCTCACCCCTCTTATAAAACGGCCCTCCCACTTCTCTCTAATTCACAACTCAAAGCCATTTGGATTGGACAACCTCTGCCCAAATAAACTCTCAATAGTCCTTTATTCATCCTATTGTCCTTCATTTATTCATAAATCCAACCTAAGGATCCCTTTTGATCAAATGAAAAGGAAGAACCCAAAGAAGAGGTAAATATCTCACAACTTCTTTCAAGTTCTTTTCTTCTTCCACTTCCTTTTTCTTTATTGTTTCTATTATAAAATAATAACTCTAGTATATTCTATATACTGTGTTGTTATTATAAATATTGTACCTCCAAATTCATTATTCTATTCATCCTTTGAATAACAAGTCACCATACGTGCGTATGTATGCCTTACAGTCTCCACGTCATGGTGTAATTGTCATTCAATACAATATTATTTGGATGGGTATAATACCGACGTGTAATTGATGTAAATAATAAATATAACATGATAATGATTCTTTATATATGATATACCATCCCACTATATTTTTTTTTTAATATCAAAAGAATGATATTGTCACTCGTGCGTACGTACGGATTATCGTCTCCATGAATGTGATGAGATTCATTCTCCATCGTATCCATTCAAGAATAAATTTAATTTGATGACTAAAAATAATGTTTAGAGACATGTTATAATTTTGGATATAAATAATATACATCCCATCCATAACAAATATGACTTATATAACAAATAAAATAAAGGAAAATGAATCCATTAGCAACCGAAACGACTATAATACTAAGATATTATTAACAATGCAATGTCAAAAGATCATATATGATATCATATTAATGCATATGATTCTAGTATAATTTAATAAAAATTATTTCACCATTATATAGGTGGTTAACCGACCCTAGACCAAGGAAAAAGTACAATGTAATGGGTTTCTTATCTCACTTTTAATTCTGTGAGATTTCCATTGTTCACCACTTATTTATTGCATGTGGTGTGTGTACTGCCCATGATTATATTCACTGTGTAATATACTTTAATTTATGGATATTTAAATTATCATTGTATGATCCTTATTTCATGGGTGTATGATTCGTATGTTACCAAATCAATAATGGAATTTGAAATTTCAATTTCCACTCATTCAGATTTACGCACACTTCATTGATTATTTTACTCGAAGATTATGTGTGGAATCACTATTCATTTGATTCTGTCATAATTTCCACTACCATTTGTGTGGATATACTTTTGATACACATAATCACTCCATTTATAATTTCTAAAGTCATTGATATGAACTTGATAAGAGTAATCTTAACTCAATTTCTATTCATTGAGTTAAACATCAAAGTCATTGGTGTTGTTTTTACAATAATATGTGTGAATGAACTTTGATTGATTTACACTTAATATCCAATAATATTGAGTTTATTTATATTTTTCACACATAATTATGTCATTGATTTATCCTTAACCTAAGGATAAAATCTTTATAAGGAATTTCATCTCAATTTACAATCCATTAAGACTTGTTTGTTGTTACATGCCAATTAACTTTTATATGGTGTCTGTAATGAACTTTGACATAGATTATAATGAATCCCTCTATTCTCATGATATTATTATGTTTTGATTACCTAAATTATTTGTATTCATGTGTCTCTATTTTGGCTAGGAACTATAACTAAAATATAATTTTAAATGTTTTAATGATTTATTATTCTAAATCTTTCTCATTAAAGTCCATGCTTTAAAAATGGTTTTAAGGGTATATTTATATGGACATTAAAGTTTTAAAATTAAAATTACTTTTATATGTTTCAAAGTGTTATGAGACACTTTGATTCAAAAATATATTTTTAAACGGCTTTTTGAAAAATACTGTTACTTTTGAATGTTTTCAAGAAAAAGGGGGATATTTCTCTCAAATAGTTTTGATGATTATTTTCATCTATGTAAGTCTTCTTTATTATTCTAGATTAAGGTTAATCTGTTAAAATAAAAGCATCCATATTTTATTAAATGCGTTATGTTTGACTATGGAAGTGCTATTTTTATACCATTCATGGTTTGTGGATAAATTATTGACATTTTATATGCTAGTTTTAATACGAATGTTTATGTTATATTTCAAACTTTTCATATAAGGAATGAATTGGACTTAGTAAGTGATGGGTGGAGCCCGCTATAGCTCCTCGATGCATCGGTAGGTCTCATTAGACAAACAAGTGTCTTGGGATATGACCTTGAAAAAAACATATTTGTAGTCTTGGCACGAGGCCTTGACTATGTGTTTATGATGTCTGACATTATAAATTACATCATTATGAGATTAGATATTGATATTTCATGTAGTTATTTGACTAGTAGAATAACCATGACTGTGTTTTGTTATGGAATTATTTACTCAGCTCATATTCCTACCATAAAGTGTTCATGTTAAATATTTGTAAAGGCATGAGTTTTCAATTACTCACCATGCCTAATGGTTATGTTATCTTCCGTTGTATTTCTTACTCTTACTAAGCATTTGATCTCACCCCTTTATTATGTTTCATTTTCCCAGGATATGAAGAAGTTTGTTATGAGTGACTTGTAAGCATAATCTAGGAATCTTGGATGTTTATAATGGAATAATTTAGTGTTGTTTTTATTTTCATGTTTTAATGTTGACCTTATGAATGTATCTAGTATTTCTAATGCTACTAAACTGATTGGTATTTCAGGACATGATTTCCTTGTATCATGCCAGTGTTATGTAATAATGCACCGACTCTTGTTAACAGAGTTCGGGGCATTACAGTTGGTATCAATGGATGTTTAGTACAAAACATAGAAACTAGATTTAGATAAACTCTTTTTAGATCACATATCCCTAAGATAGAATTTGAGGATTAGTATAGAGGAGCTTCCTAAATTTTTTCTATTGTAGTGATTTTGTGAGTTTTCTAAGCAATACATCCCTCTCTAGATATGAGCAGGTAGAGGCGGCTCTGGCACATATGTATCTAGGGGTAAAACCAAAAAACACCGCTTTGAGCTAGCCTCGAACGAGAACTGGTGCATGACAATGGGCCTTACTACACTCTGGTTACGACACTCCCAGGGTATATTCTTAGGATAATTTACATTTTCGTTACAAAACGATTTGAATTATTTTAATATAAGATGAGAATAAATGACCTTGGTTAATCCTAAGGTGTTTCAAATTGAAAATATGGTGTCATGATATTCTCTAAATGATTTTATGACTACTGTTACTCACACAATGATTTATGGTTTTAGACAATGGATGGATTCTAGGGAATTCATAGTTACTTTGAGAATGATGTACAAGGTGGGAACAATGGTAGAAATGAGCAAAGAAATTGAATGGTGATAGGCATGAAAGATATCGTGTTCATTCCAAATAAGTTTTCCAAAAATATAATCAACAACATATATGTTAACCAACTCCTGGACTCAACAAAGAATAGAAAGGTGATGAATGGTAAGAGCTGCAGGAGTGGAGACCATAGAGAAAAGAATCCTCAATTTCCATCATGTAGGAAATGTGGAAGGAGACACTCAAGAAACTGTCTTAATGGAACATAGAAATGCTTTATGTGCGGGAAAGAAGGACATAAAGTGAAGAATTTCTGAGGAAAAATGAAGAGTACTATGGAAGAAAATAAAAATGGTCCCAAGAATCCATTTACAGTCATTTTCCATAAATGTAGGGGACCTGGACATTACCCGAGTGAATTCTCTCCTCTATATGATATTTTATTGGTCAAAGAAGAATCTATGTGGAAATAAATGGTTGGAGAAATGTTTAAAAGTATTAGTGCTCCTTGTTGATGGGATTACTTTGGAATAATTTTCTCTTGTATTTGCAACCCAGCAGTTTGTCATGTGAAAATGATAATTGAGGAAGACTTATCTTTTCTCTTGTGGAGATAGTTATAAATAAGCATTTGGTTTTATATGATCATTGGGTTTGAGGAAATTACAAGTTATTATATTTTGGGCTGAATATGCAAGGTATGAGATAACATTTGTGGTTAAATTATTTTATGGTTATTTTGAGGAATTTATCTCATTTTGGTAATGTTATAAAATATAGTATTTGAAAAAGGAAAATATGAAGACTGTGTGACAACCCATAACGTTGGATAAAATTGTGGAAATCGAACCCACAACCAGAGTGCGATTTGGATTTATCGCCTACCACTAGACTACGTGAATTTCCTGGTTAGTGTGACTAATTATTTTTAGTTAAATGATTTTATTTATCAATAATAAGTTGATTTGGGATCTTATGTCCTATCAAATGAATACCCTTAATTTAGGAAAATCATTTTGTGATTAAGTAATAAATGTTATTTTGGAAGACGTTCTCTTGGTTGCGAACACAATATGCCAAAGGAAAATAGAATACTATGGGATTTAATTTGAGCAGTAATGGTTGATTTTTATCTATGTTTTTATTGTGTATTTATATTGATTTGGGTTATATATGGAAATGATTAACCTATAATAGAGAATATGTGATTTGGTTAATTAGTTTTAAGTATGTGACATTAAGAGTAGTTGATGTCATTTGGAGATACAGTTTGACGTAGAATACTACACAACCAAATTCTTTTAAGTTCTGGGTTTCAATATTAGTTTGGATTATATTGAAGGATTTTAAGGTAAATTTTTTATTGAATGGTATTTATTTAACTTTGCGGTATTGTTGGTTTAATTTTAGAAATTATGATTAGTGTTTCTTTCCTTAAAGGAATATCCTTTTGGTGGATCATCTGATCTTGTACTAACCTCTTTGGTTTTGATTAATATCTAAAGTCTAGGTAAATATATAGTTTATCCACTGTGGATCATGTGATTCTCTAGAAGTTTAATCTATCTCTTTCGGTGTGACCAAGTCTTCTGGAATACTCATCTTTTAAAAACATTATTTAGTGGTAGAAATTTATTAAAGAATGAAACTGTACTTAAAAAGTAAGTATATATCTTTATGTTCTTAGTCAATCTCATAAATAAATTCCTCATCTTTATGAAATGTAGATAAAAAAAATGTTGTTCGTTTACTGTTACTAGTGGGAAACTAATGACCGTTTTTCCCATTACAATTTTGTGGTTTTCTTGTTGTTAATTTTCTCCTGATAATTTTTTCTATCCCTCACCATCAGAACATGGCACTTAGTTTATCTTCCATATACATGTTTTCCTAAATGGAATCTTAGTATGGGTTATATTGGGTGGCCTTTGTACTTCTCTTTCATTCTTTTAAAGTGATAGTTTTATTGACTCTTTTTATGATGTGGGAATTTCCATTATATTCCCAAGCCCAATTTTAAAAACTGTGAGGATGCATTTTATTTAAGGAGGGCGGAATGTAACACCCCAATATTTAATAATACGTTAGTTTTTCAAAGTAATTCAACAACTTATAGTATACGCAACATCGAGTTCAATCACACCATGACTTACTAATCTAGCCGTTCAAAAGTGGTTATGAATAGTATTAACAGAATTTTGAACTTTATATAACCCTTATAATTTTAGAATCCATATTATGTGTTTCTTAGACATAATGTATGGACAAATTCATTTTTTCAGACAAAAGAATTAATTTTCAAAAAATGCAAATTTACCACCTTTTAATGGCGAACCCTTTTTAAATCCAATATTTGAAAATTTTATATATTCAAAATGAAAAAATAAAATTCTTATTTGGGATCAGGAAATAAGAATTTATTTTCAATAAATTTTTGATGTTTTTGTGATAACTTTTATATTTGGGTGAATAGTGAAAAATAATATATTTTAACTAAAAAAAACTTTTTTAATAAAAATAATTTAGAGTGTTAAACTATACATATGAATGGTTTGGATGTATAATTAGATTATATTTTTAACATTTAATCTAATTTTGGTAATTGGATGTAATTTCAATTTGAAATTTGACATAAACAAATGTTAGTCTTTTGGTAGATTTCATTTCAAAAAAATACGCCTTTTGGTTTTGACAACCGAAATTAATTTTAAACTAATAAATGAAAATTATGTGTTTCAAATTTCCTAAAATAGACTTCATTTTTGAATTCATAATATCAAAATTATCTTAGGGTGAATTTTTGGTATGTTTCTGAAAACATTTAATTTTTAATGAATAGTGAAAAACACTAAGTTATAGTTTAAAACTGAATTTTTATTTAAATAATTATTTATTTTATTTCAATTTATTTTTGGTCAAAATAGATACATAATACCTATATATGTTCAATTTAATTAATTGGAGTCATTTTATAATAATTTTAGATATATAAAAATTTTATTGAACTTTTCACAGTCTTTTACCCACCTCCTAGGAGAATTTACAAATTCACATAAAACATAATTTTACCGCTTCTGTGGGTTAAATTTAAAAAATCCAAGATACATGGTTAATATCAAAGAGAAAAATGTGTTTCAATAAGGTAAAAATAATTTTTGGTGAATAGTAACTTTTTACTTATATTTATCACGGTTAAAAGTAAATCGGGTAATTAAGGGTAAAAATGATATTATTATTACCCTAACACATGTCCTAATTATATTGGATATGTATAATTAGACAAAAAAAAACCTCAGTAATAAAATATGAACCTTTTTGGTCCACTTGGATTAGATTATAACATTTATTATTATTTTTTTTATAGAAGAGTTAAGAGACTTAAAATCAATGTTTAATAACTAAAAATTTTTTAATATAGGGATAAACATAAGATAAATTCGACTATAAATATTATTTAGAAAGATAAAAATATTTAATACATAATGGTATTTTATAAATATATTTTAGACATAAAATAATGTAATTTATTAATGACACAATGATGATTTCGTAATTACCTAATTAATGAAATATTAAACTAATTGATACGATATATATCCAAATAAATGTAATTTGAGACTTATAATCAATTAAACAAATTTTATAGGTTAATATGAAATATTAGGGTTGGTAAGATGAATTTTGTTTTAAGTAATAATGCTGTTATGAATTTAGAAAAAACAAAATACCAAATAGTGTCAAAATTGACATAAAAGAGTTTTTAAAAAATACATTATATTATTAATTGATATTATATTTCTAAAAATCTTTGGTTTGGCCAAAAGACTTATATAATGATAAGTGTATCATTAATGAACCACTTGGGGTTCTCTTGGATGTATATAGTATGTTTATTGACCATATAATATAAAAATACAAAGAGACATGGTAAATGTCAAACTATTTAACTAAGAGTTAAATCTAAAAAATAAAGTTAATATAGTGACACAAACCTGTATAAAACCTATTGGTTGAGTGTTTGTAGAGCCATACACACATTAGAATTTAAATAATCCAATTTTGAGCCATTAGAAACCGAAATTTATTTTATTATAAAATATTATTTCTAGTTTTTCCTAAGGTGCCCCTCACCCCTCTTATAAAAGGGCACTCACCCTTCTCTATCATTCACACCTAAAAGCCATTTGTATCGGTCAACCTCTGCCCAAATACCATCTAAACGGTCCACCATTCATCCTAGAGGCCTTCCATTAGTCAGGAAGCCAACCTAAGGAGCCCTTTTGATCAAATCCAAAGGAAGAACCCGAAGAAGAGGTAAATATCTCATCACTTCTTTCAAGTTCATTTCTTCTTCCACTTCCTTTTTCTGTGTTGTTTCCATTATAAAATAATAAATCTAGTATATTCTATATATTGTGTTATTATTATAAATATGGTAAATCCAAATGAATTATTCTATTCATCCTTTGAATAACATGTCACCATACGTGCGTACGTACGACTTACCGTCTCCACGTCATGGGGTAATTGTCATTCAATACATTTTTATTTGGATGGGTATCATAATGATGTGTAATTGATGAAAAAAATAAATATAACATGATAATTATTTTATATATATGATATACCATCCAATTATATATTATTATAATATCCAAAGAATGATATGGTCCCTCGTGCTTACGTACAGATTACCGTCCCCACGAACGCGATGAGATTCATTCCCCATCGTATCCATTCAAGACTAAATTTCATTTGATGATTAAAAATAATGTTTAGATACATGATATAATTTTGTATACGAATAAGATACATCCCATCCATAACAAATATGACCAACATAAAAAATAATATGAAGGAAAACGAATTCATTAACGCCTGGAACGACGATAATACTAAGATATTACTAACAATGCAATGCTAAAAGATCATATATGACATCATATTAATGTATATGATTCTTGTATAAATTAATAATAATTATTTAATCATTTTAAAAGAGGTTAACCGACCATCGACCAAGGAAAAAGTACAAAGGGGTTTCTTGTCTCACTTTCTATTCCGTGAGATTTCAATTGTTCACCACTTATTTATTGCATGTGGTGTGTGTACCGCCCATGATTGTATTAAATGTGTAATATACATTAATTTATGGATATTTACATCATAATTTTATGATCCGTCTTTCATGGGTGTATGTTTCATATGTTACCAAATTGATAAGGAAATTTGAAATTTCAATTTCCACTCAATCTGATTTGCGCATACTTCATTGATTATTTTACTCCAAGATTATGTGTGGAATCACTATTAATTTTCTTATGTCATAATTACCACTCCCCTTTGTGTGGAAATACTTTTGATACACATAATCACTCCGTTGATAATTTCTAAAGTCATTGATATGAACTTGATAAGAGTAATCTTAACTCAATTTCCATTCATTGAGTTAAACATAAAAGTCATTGGTGTTGTTTTTACAAGAATATGTGTGAATGTAATATGATTTATTTACACCAAATATCCAATCATATTGAGTGTATTTATAATTTTCACACATAATTATGTCATTGATTTATCCTTAACCTAAGGATACAGTCTTTATAATGAATTTCATCTCAATTTAAAATCCATTGAGACTTCTTTGCTGTTATACACGAATTCACTATTATATGGTGTGTATAATGTACATTGATATAGTATATCATGATTCCCTTTATTATCATGATATTATAAGGTTTTAATTACCTATATTATTTGTATTCAAGTGTCTCTCTTTTGGTTAGGAACTCTAACTAAAATATCATTTTAAATGTTTTAATGATTTATTATTCTAAATCTTTCTCATTAATGTCCATATTTTAAAAATGGTTTTAAGTGTTTATTTATATGGACATTAAAGTTTTAAAATTAAAATTCTTTTTAAAAGTTTCAATGTGGTCGGGGAAACTTTGATTCAAAAATCTATTTCTAAACGGTTTCTTGACAAATAGTGTGAATTTTAATGTTTTTCAAGAAAAAGGGGGATATTTCTCTCAAATAGTTTTGATGATTATTTTCATCTCTGTAAATATAATTAATTATTCTCGGTTGAGGTTAATCTGTTACAATAAAATATTCCATATTGTATTGAATGAGTTTTGTTTGACTGTGGATGTGCTATTTTTATACCATTCATGGTTTGTGGATAAAGTATTGAAATTTCGTATGCAAGTTTTAGTACGAATGTTTATGTTATGTTTCAATATTTTTATATGATAAATTCATTGGACTTAGTAAGTGATGGGTGGAGCCCACTATATCTCCTTGATGCATCGGTATGTCTCATGAGACAAACTAGTGTCTTAGCATATGGCCTTGACAAAATATGTTTTGTTGTCTTGGCATGAGGCTTTGACTATCTGGTTATGATGTCCGGAATTATGTATTACATCATTATGAGATTAGATATTGATATTTCATGTGTTTATTATACTAGTAGAATACCCATGAATGAGTTTTATTATGGCATTATTTACTCATATCATATTCCTGCCATAAAGTGTTCATGTTAATTATTTGTAAAGGCATGAGTTTTCCATTATTCAGCATGCCTAATGATTATGTTATCTTCTCCTGTATTTCTAAATCTTACTGAGCATTTGAGCTCACCCCTTTCTTATTTTTAATTTTCCCAAGATATGATGAAGTTAGTTATGAGTGACTTGAAGGCATAATCTGGTAAGCTTGGATGTTTCTAATGGAATAATTTAGTGTTGTTTTTCTTTTCAAGTTGTAATGTCTACCTTATAAATGTATCTAGTATTTACAAGGCTAGAAAACTGATCAGTAGTCTTTCGGGACATGATTCCCTTGTATCATGCCAATGTTATGTAATAATTCACCGACTCTGGGTAACTGGGGTCGGGGCATTACAATTTCACCCTCGATGTTAGTTGACATCCTCTTTAACACGAGGAGGAGTGATTGAGGTCATTTAACCAACTAACCTAGGGTAATGGACTTTTTAACATGGTATGGGATGTTACAATAATAAAAATATTCTAAATTTTTACAAAAATAAAAATTGAAAACAATAAATATAATTTTCCACAATTTTTGTGAAAATTTATTTTCCTTGGTTTTGAACCAATATAAAATGGATTAAACGAAATAAGAAATTTTCTAAAATATATTATATTGCAATATTATGAATTTATCATCTAAATGTCTCTAAAAAGTATTATTTTGGAGACCTTTGGCTTGGATAAAACAAGGGTACACCTATATATTATCAAAAATTACAAGTGATCTAGTCACCTCACATATATATTGACACCCATATCTTTTAGTCATCAAACCACAAAAGTTATTTTAATATTTGATTCACTAAAAAATTTAATAATTACATTATAAAATCTTATAATGATTATTTTAATCATAAATCTATCATTTTATTTCCTTTATATCATACCTAAGAAGGTTTCCCAATGATGTAATACCAAGATAAACCATGTATATTTTATTACGTGTTTTTAAAATCATAATTAATTTTCTTATATTATTATAAAAGTATATCCAATATAAATAGAAGTTATTTTGTTAATTGAATATCTTAAATAACACTCCAATTCCATTAAATGGGATACAAAATCAACATTCATCTTTATGTAAGACTTCTAGATCATGAACATATTTCTATAATTTTCTATCATCACCTCTCACAACATTTTTTAATTTTGAATGTAAAGTAAATATATCATATTGTAAACATATTTAATCTTATATATTTATTCTATAACATCTTCATTCTAAATTTCAATTAAGTGGTGGATATGCAAACATCGATCATGTGTATGGGGGACTATCACCTTGTGAAGTGTTGTTATTAATTTTTAACTGACACATTATTTGAAAGGTAATAAGGATATGGTTATTTTATATATTTCATATAAATTACAATATAGTGATACTCATAAAAAATTTATCATTATGAAATTGAAATATATGATCTTTTTTAACTAAGATATGATAGTGTCATTTGTGTACCCGTGAACCATCACAAAAATAATGTGATGTGAGTTTTTTTATCATCACCATATAACTATAATGGTATATATAAGAATAATTAAGGAAATAATTTGTTATTTATGATATTATGATCAAACTATAATGGTAAAATTAAAATTCTTTCACCCAATAATGATCATTGAAAAAATGGAAATGTTCAATGTGTGTATATATGATCTAACGTATCCTTGTTTGTAATGTAGATTATTTATCATAGCAGTTTTCATTGATTTGTTTTAAAAGTAAAATTAATTTAAATTTATTATAACTATTTCAAGATTATCATTATAGAGATTTTGAAATAATTACTCATTTGGCCATGATCAACACACCAAATTGGTTTTCAAACAAATGATTCAAATGTCCTCAAACGTCTGACATGAGCATAACTAATTAATAACTGAAATGTATTATTATGAAGAATGAAAATTAATAAATTAATTAAATGAGGAAATTCTAAAATAAGTTCTTATGAAGTATAATAATTAATATAAGCATATTATATAGGAGTTATTTTAATGTTATAGAAATTTTATACACTAGGTAACAATTTCTCATTTAAATTATATTTTTGTGAGTCATATTACATATTTGTCATGACCCCCTCCCCAAAAAGTGTACCCCTCTTGGGCCGGCAATGTGAGAAGGGAGATAATGACCCACCAAGTCCCACCTCCAGTAGGCCCCAGGTTGGCGACTAACACCGAGGGTATAATAAACACACAAATTGGAGGAATTACCCTCTAAGATAACCCATGTGGGAGAGAGTGATAAGATAGACACCAATCAGCAACAACTCCGAAATAGAATATAAAAGAAACCCAACTACACATATAAAATGTCAGGAAAAATTACTACAAATGGAATTGAAAAAAATGAAAGTACCCAAAAGAAAGTAAAACAACATCAACCACAACCCCGAACAGCTCATACAACCCCAAGCTAGTAGAAACCAGGTTGACATCCAACCTACTCTAACTGACCAGAAAAACAGTTTATATATACATATGGTGAGTATAACAGTATACTCAGTAGGATCCTCTCTGAATCCTCTCGTGCAAAAGTAAAGAAAGCATGCTAAAGCATAGTGAAAAAAAAGTGAAACTAACTAATCACCTAAACAGGTATACTAAGTTCCCAACCTCACCATGGATACTCTCACCATGTAACGCATACAAAAATATATCATATAATAAAGAATATCAAGGGTACCCCACTACTAATTCCCTACTGGTTTACCGGTTTTCCCTAACGTCACACGTCCTAAGCATCTCTCTCCAAAAAGTCTTGCCCGCAGACACTTGGGCAAAGCACCATAATCTACACCTCGTGCACCACAAGGACGTGCCTGCAGACACCTGGGCGAAGAACCACACCATACTCACAACCAAAAGTAACCAGGTAGTTTCTGGGAACCACCACAGATTACATAACATGTATCATACATTGAGTATTATACTTCAAGCCATTACAGCCCATACACCGAGTAAGGATCCTCAAGCCATCACAGCCTATACACATTACACCTATAGTATTCGATAGGATACTATATCCAGAATATATGTGTGTGAATAACCACAATCCATTATAGTCCTCTACACACATATACAGGGAAAACTAACCAATGTGCCTATCAGCACAAGTAACTACCAAGAGAAGAGAGCGGGGCCAAAGGTGGTAGTCGTCCATTCATCCTCCCACTAGAATGTAGGGGAAAATAGCCCCCAGGGCTCAGAATCACTGGGGTGTTAGTTTCCCTTACTTAAATGGTGGAGTAGCATATAGAAACACAAAAGTACAAGATATATTATATCTCACAACCACACTATGGGCATTAACTAGTCTTAGAAACAACTGCAGCTAATGTCTCTCAGACTCTAGGCTGCTACATATAAGACTAGGTATCCAATAAGCACATAACCATTTAAAGAGATTTATTAGATTACATAATTCCCTTTTTATCAGTTCCACCGTACGTTAATTAATTCTTTAAACATTTATTAACTATTAACAATTCCATATTAAGTTCCATTAGCATCACACCCAAAGTTAACTGTCCCTTTAAAATTACAACTTTATCATTATGTTCCAGAGAACTCCAACCCCATGAGTTAACACCATTTATTCAAATATTCATTTCATAATTTCATTCCCATATTCCCAGGAATTCTAGTAAATCATCCAATGCTACTAACACAAAGGGTCTCAACATGGCGAGTAGATGTACTACCCATCGAGTCTTTGCTGCTTATAGCAAGAGAATATACCCATCCTACCTTGAGAATCTAAACACAGAAAGCACGTGGCATACCCCACATATCTTAACCTCTTTCAGAATAAGGGAAAGTAAGACCAGATACCTGGAGTAGTGGGGAAAAGTAAAGCAGATAAACAACCAAAGAGAATCAACAAGCATCCAACAATCACATCCATCCCATTCCATCGTCCCTAGTGTCCTCCCTAACACCAACATGCATAAACCGATGCATCTTGCCACTCTAGACCTCATCTACTACCACAACCAAAAGTCTCCATGCCTCCACATATCACAACAACCATCCAAGATAACACCATAGCACAAGCAGTAGGAAAAAAACATCACATCAATGGGCTCTTGGCCCTTTAACAATCAATAGGGTAACTCAGAACCCTTTTAGAAATTATCAAACAAACAGTTCTTTAATCCATCTTGAATTAACAAATTTATTAAACATAGGTTCCAAATTTGGGAAACCTAATCAGTAAGCTATCACAAATAAATAATCATGCTTACTGCACTAATTTTATTAACATCAAATTACAAAAAGAACCGGATTCATTTTCACGAATCTTTATCTTTAACCAACAATTATTAAATAATACCGGTTTACGTTCTTTACCGATTACCATCAAGAAAAAATAGATAAACAAAGAAAGCATAGATATCACACTATCTAGAAAAACAAGAGGCAATAACATATGATAGATATCAATTTATTTATTCAGTTTAAATATTTATTATGTCAATTCCATTGTGATCCATTGGGGTAAAACATTCTAACAACACAGTTGCACGTAAAAAAAGAGAAGCAATGAATCCCCTACATCAATAGTTGTTGACGTTCTTTATCCACACAATAGGCCAATATCCTCCTCTCGTGAAAACTGCATCCACACAAGGATGCCACGGTACGACTGCACCAACCAAACCCCATGAAAATTCCCATAGAAAGATAAAGATTACATTCTATAATATGGAATGGATAAATAAGAGAAGATGAACCCCAAAAGAATGATGATACAACATACCTTATATCAAAGATTGATCGATACAACTTGGTTGTATCAAAACAGAGAAGAACCAGTCCTAGGATTAATTTTTGATTGTGAAACTCCTACTGAAAGGATTGAAAGGTTCTAGTGTCTCATTGACGATAACAAGGAGGAAGAACAAGGGAGGATGATATCTTGTCCCTTTTGATGATTTAATGGGCGGCGATTTAAGATACACTTAATTACCCATTAAAAGAGGATCACATTAACCCACACGGTTTGACCAAATAAAAACATCCCAAGCCACAAGAATATTTAATTTAAGAGTTATGGACTTTGAATTGGCCTTAGAGTCCTTAAAAGAAGGTTTTAAATGCATTTTTACATCAAAGGAAACGTCAAAGGGGTGAAACTGTAAGAAGCTGGAAGCACTGTTCACATACTCAAAATTTGGAAAAGGAAAGAAAAGGTCACTGTGAGACCTCACCATTAAAGGTTGCCGATAGACCTCACCGTTAGAAGTTATCGATAGAACTCACAGTTAGAGGTTACTGATAGATATCACCATTAGAGGTTACCGATAGAGCTCACAGTTAGAGGTTACCGATAGACCTCACCATTCTAGAAACACTGTACACATATCGTTCTAGAAACACTGTTCAAGTCCACTGTTAGAAGGTCACCATTAGAACCTCACCATTCTAGAAACACTGTTCAAGTCCACCGTTAGAAGGCCACTGTTAGAACCTCACCGTTCTAGAAACACTGTTGAAGTCCACCATTAAAAGGTCACTATTAGAACCTCATCGTTCTAGAAACACTGTTCAAGTCCACCGTTAGAAGGTCACTGTTAGAACCTCACCATTCTGGAAACAATATTCAAGTCCACCATTAGAAGGTCATTGTTAGAACCTCACCATTAGAACTGTTCACAAAACTTCACCGGTAGAATTGTTCCCAAAACCACACCTATAGATCTGTTCATCTACCGTTAATGTTCATAAAACTAGAAACACAGTTCACAGAACTAGAAATTTGGAAAAGTGTTGGGGATAAGTCACCTTGACCTCCCAGAACACATCCAACACTACATTTTAATAATTTAATGGACCGGAGTGGTCCGAGCCATTACATCAGATACCTCTCAAAACATTCTCATCCTCAATAATTCAAAACCAACCTAAAGAGAAAAAAAAGAAATGGGGTCCGAACAACCACCCATCGAGATACCTCTCAAAAGATATAAAGCCACAAAATGAACAAAAGAAGTTCATAAATAAAACATGAAAGGTCTAACCATGAAGGGAACATAATTACATGAAAATAGTTCAACATCAAACAACTCTGGGTACTGAGCACGTATTTGTGACTCACATTCCCAGTTACACTCCTCCCTGCCACCGTGTCACCACAAGGCATGAACTAAGGGGATAGAACACCCACACAACACCTTCTACTTGCGGTCTTGGATCTCCATAGGTCACTCCTCAAAGGTTTCATCATCATCAACATCGATCTCTCCCCAATCGATAACGTGAGAGTCATCATGAAGATAACAACGGAGCTATGATACATGGAAAACATCATGTATCTGACTCATCTATGGGGGAAATGCTACTCGATGTGACACATCTCCAACATGAGATGAAACCTCGAAAGGCCCAACAAACTAGGGAGAAAGCTTACTTCTATGACCAAACCTTTACTGCCCACGATGGGGAGTCACCTTTAGAAACACATGATCCCCAACATTAAACTCAAAGGGTCTCCTCCTTTAATCAATATATGATTTATGATGATCTTGAGCTATCTTCATCCTCTCACAAATCTCTTGAACCATCTCTGTTTTATTCTACACTAGTTCGAGTCTGAGAATTGCTAACTCTCCGACCGAAGTCTAGCACAATGGAGAACGGCAAGGACAACCATACAAGGCTTCAAACGGTGCCATACCGATGGTGGAGTGAAAACTATTATTATAAGTGAACTCCACCAAGGGTAAGTACCTCATCCATGAACATCCAAAATCAAGAACAAAAGAGCGTAACATGTCTTCAAGAGTCTCGATGGTTTTCTTTTTCTGACCATCCGTTTAAGGATGAAAAGGAGTGATAAGGCATAGTTGAGATCCAAAAGCATGTTGGAGACCTCTCCACACCCTGGAGGTAAAACGACGATCTTGATCAGAAATGATCACCCTAGGGACTCCATGAAGTCTCACCACCTCCTCCAGATAATGCCTCTACAAAACTTCCACTGAGCTCGACTCCTTGATCTGTATGAAGTGGGCCGATTTTGTTAAATGATCCATTACCACCCAAATAGCATCATGTCCTCCTAGAGCTTGAGGTAAAACTGTAAAAAAGTCCATCGAGATGTCCTCCCACTTCCACTGAGGAATCTCTAATGGCTGGAGAAGACCACCAGGAACACGGTGTTCGGCCTTCACCTTCTGGTAGACTAAACATCGAGACATAAACTCCGCAACCACACGATTCAGCCCAGGCCACCAAAGATGACTTTTCAAGGATCGGTACATCTTTTTCACATCAGGATGTACTGCTAAAGGAGAACTGTGGAATTCTCTGAGAACCGTCTCGCACATCTCCAAGGGAACAAAAATCCTCCCATGAAACAACACTCGGTGTTGTTAATCCTCCAAACAACCATCATGGGCCTCACCACAAACAACTCATTCTCTCGAAACCTCCACCTCTAGATCTCCCAACTGGGACTCTTCCATCTTCTTCACCAGGGATGGATGTACCATCATCTAAAAAAGAAAACCTATACCCCCAAATTCTCCAATATCAATATGTAATGCTGACAGTTCTTCCATTACTCTCCATGAATATCCGGATTCACGCACAACATCACTATGTGACTCTTGGATTAGCGCATCAGCTACAACATTCCCTTTTCTCGGTGTATACGATATTTCGAAGTCGCATCCCTATAAGAAATCCATCCACAGATGCTGTAGTAAGTTCAAGTCATGTTTGGAGAAAACATAGCTTAAAATATTATGATCAGTGAAAACCACAAAGCGCTCACCAATGAGGTAATGTCTCCACAACTGCAGCACAAACACCACGACTGCCAACTCAAGATCATGGGTGGAATAGTTACCTTAATGGGGACATAACTACTGATACCCATAAGAAACAAATGACCTCTGTTGCATGAGGACACACCCTAACCCTAGATGTGAAGCGTCATAGAAAACATAAAATTGAACTCCCTCAGCTAGAAGACAAAGAACTAGAGCACTTACTAAATTCTTCTTTAGATACACGAAAGCTGCCTGATAGTGATCAGTCTATATCAACACTTGATTATTCCTGGTCAAAGCCATCAGAGGAGTCGCAACTTGGGAGAAATTGGCTATGAACCTCCTGTAGTAGCCTGCGATACCAAGGAAACTTCGCACCTCTGAAACTGTCTTGGGGGCTTCACAAGACACAACTGCTTCTATCTTATATGGGTCCATAGCTACTCCCTGTTGGGACACAACATTCCCCAAGAAATGGACTTGATGAGCCCAAAACTCACACTTCGTCAACTTCTTAAACAACTAATGATTGCGAAGAACTCCCAAAAAAACATGTAGATGCCCTGCATGCTTATCTTAAGATATGGAGTACACAAGGATGTCGTCAATGAAAACCACCACAAACTTGTCCAGGAACTCACGGAACACAAAATTCATCAATCCCATGAATACATCTACATCATTCATAATTCCAAATGGCATTACAACAAACTCATAATGCCCATGACGACAATGGAAAGTAGTCTTCAGGATATCCTCATCCGTTACATGCATTTGATGATATCTTGACCACAAGTTGATCTTTGAGAACCAACTTCCACCCTTCAGTTGATTGAATAAATCATTAATTCGCAGAAGAGGATAACAATTCTTTATTGTCACTTTCTTTAAACGATGATAATCAACACACAACAACGAACTACTATCGACCTTCTTCACAAACAAAATTGGTGCAACCCATGGTGACACACTTGGACGAAGAAAACCGAACTTTAATAGACCATCAAGCTCTATACGTAGCTCTCGTAACTCTTACAGGGCCATCCAATATGGAGACATATAGATAGGAGATGCTCCTGGCTGTAGCTCAATCCCGAACTCGATCTCTCATCAAGGGGGTAATGCTACAACCGCTTCTGGAAAGACATCAGGGTACTCCTCTACGACCCTAGGAAACACCAGCTGCTGAAGCTTTAAAGAACTCAGCATCAACTCATCCATCATGGATGATAAGGATGGAACGCACCTATGACCCATCCTAGGGTCTCGATCACCAACAAACACCACTTGGTCTCCATCTTCACCAATGAATACGACCTTTTTCCTGAAGCAATCCACGATAGCCTGCACCGAATACAACTATTCCATGTCGAGGATGACATCATATGGTTGTATTTGTAAACATAGGAAATCTCCCCACGATTGGTGTTACCCCAACACTAGCTCAGAGTCTCTACATACTTCAAACAAGTCATCTTGACCTCCAACTGGCATTGTCAACGCCAAGGGAACTGGAAGCCTCTCTACCCCAAGTCCTAAAGTATGGACATGGGTAGGTGATATGAAGGAGTGTTTTACTCCTGAATCAAACAAGGCATACACCAAGGTAGAAAACAAGAAAAGGATACCTCGAACGACGTATGGTTCTCCTGGAGATGTTAATGCTAGAGCATGAAGCTAACCAAGACCTCCTCCAAGGCCTCTCTAACCCTGATGAAAACCACCTCCATGGCCGCACTCTGCTCTCTGAGGATGGGGAGAATCATGGGGATGTCCTCTGCCCACCCCATATACCCTCTGCTGATCTAAAGCTGGTGCAACTGGCTGCTGGTGTCTCAGCTGGAACTAACTCAAAGAAGGAACCTGGAGCGTAGTGCCTGGTGCACGATGGCCGCTCTGAAAGGTCGGGCACTCCCACTGCTGATGACCACGACCACTACAAGAAAAACAAGCGCCTGATCCTTTAGAATATGCATGAGAGTTGCTGCCTCTGGAGTAATGAGATGTGAAGTGCTGAGACCTACCCCCAGGTGAACAGAAACTCTTTTGCCCTGAAAACTGAGAACCCCTGACCACATCTTTGCTTCATGAGGAATCATGCCGATTCCCCTCTCGTGATGATCCATTCCTGGCCAAAGTCCTCTCAACAACCTCTGCCCTCGCCAGCCCCTCAAGATATGTTTTCAACATAAAAGGGGTGACCTGGCGCTGGATCTCTGGATGCAAAGCCTCCTCAAAATGCCTCGCCCGAGCCTCCTCATCTGGAAGTAGGTATGAAGCATATCGTAAAAGGTTCTTGAAATGCATTCCAAACTCTCGAACACTAGAGCTCCCCTGTCGAAGGGTAAGAAGCTCCTGGCGACTGGACGCCTTCCCAGTCGAAGAAAGAAACTTGAATCTAAACCTATCTCAGAACTCCTCCCATAAGATCACTGACTCCTCACGATCCCTGAGGAACAAGAACCACCACTACCTCACAGCTCTACTCAGCATTGTCACAACCAAGAAAACACAGTGCTCCTTACGAGCACGAATCAAACTGAAGCCGATCTTTACCTCCTTTAACTAGTCTTCAATGACTGCATCTAAAATAGAGCCCTCATACTTCTACAAACTCTGGCACTAAAACTCTTGAAGTGTCTTCTGCCAAGTTTCCTCGTCGTCAGCCTTTACCCTGTGATGATATGATAGAACATCCTGCTGGATATTTCTTGCGCAAAGTTGATGAGGATGTCGACTGTGAGCCATACTTGTAAAATAACAGACCGTTAGAGCTCCAAAACCAGGAATATGGAAGACTCAACAATAATTAATTTATTGTTTTTTTAATTCATTTTAGGTTAACCTATCCCAAGGTATACCCATTCAAACACAGGCACAAGAAGAATGATTCATGATCCATTCCTAGGTCTTTAACCTACAACTATTATTACCTTGTTTAGTTTCCATTTTAAACTTAAAGGTCCGTACATCAGATCATAGGGGGCCCTAAATGCCTATTTTTTAGCCGGTATCCAGTGTTTACCTCACTTTCTAAACATGAATGACACTGTTTCCCTACCAAGCCATGTAAACTCACCTATACCTAACTCCAAACTCTATCTTATCCCTCAACCAGAGCTTTGATACCACTCTACCACGACCCCCTCCCCACAA
This sequence comes from Viscum album, assembly GCA_963277665.1. Lineage (NCBI taxonomy): Eukaryota > Viridiplantae > Streptophyta > Magnoliopsida > Santalales > Viscaceae > Viscum > Viscum album. The sequence goes on along the minus strand of OY728163.1, from coordinate 1,084,383,827 downwards.
AGTGTACCCCTCCTGGGCCAGCAATGTGAGAAGGGAGATAATGACCCCCCCGAGTCCCACCTCCAGTAGGCCCCGGGTTGGAGACTAGCACCGAGGGTGTAATAGACACACAAATGGGAGGCATTACCCTCTAAGATAACACATGCAGAAGAGAGAGATAAGATAGACACCAATCAACTCCAACTCAGAACTAGAATATTGAAGAAACCCAATTACACATATGAAATGTCATGAAAAAGTACTACAACTGGAAGGAAAAAAAATGAAAGTACCCAAAATAAAGTAAAATACCAGCAACCACAAACCTGAACAACACCTGGAACCCCAAGCTATTAGAAACCATCTTGATCTTCAACATGCTCCAAGTGACCTAAAAAATAGTCTAGATATACATAGGGTGAGTAGAAAGGTGTACTCAGTAGGATCCTCTCCGAAGACTCTTGTGAAAAAGTAAAGAAAGCATGCCAAAGCACAGCGAACAACAAGTGGAAATAACACATCACCTAAACAGGTATACTATGTTCCCAACCTCACCATGGATACTCTCACTAAGTAACACATACAAGAATATATCATATAATAAAGAATATCAAGGGTACCCCGCAACTACTTCCCCACTGGTTTGCCGATTTTCCCCAACTTCGCTCGTCCTAAGCGTCTCTCTCAAAAAAGGCTTGACCGCATACACTTGGGAGAAGCACCACAATTTGCATCTCATGCCCCACAAAGGCTTGCCCGCAGACACCTGGGAGAATCACCACACCATCCTCAAAACCAAAAATAACCAGGTAGTTTCATGGAGCCACCACATCTCACATAACATGTATCATATGTCGGGTATTATACCTCAAGCCAGTACAACCCATACATCGAGTAAGTATCCTCAAGCCATCACAACCTATACACATTACCCCTATAGTAGTCCATATGATACTATATCCAGAATATATGTGTGTGAATAACCACAATCCATTATAGCCATCTACACACATATACGGGGAAAACTAACCAATGTTCCTATCAGCACAAGTAACTACCAATAAAAGAGAGTGGGGACAAAGGGGGTAGTCATCCATTCATCCTCCCACTGGAATGTTGGGGAAAACACCCCCATGGCTCAGAATCCCTGGGGTGTCATTTTCCCTTACGGATAGGGTGGAGTAGCGTATAGAAACACAAAAAGTACAAGATATATTATATCTCACAACCACAATATGGGAATTACCTAGTCGTAGAAACAACTACAGCTAACTTCTCTCAGAATCTGGGCTTCTACTTCTAAGACTAGTTATTCTATAAGAACATAACCATTTAAAGAGCTTTATTAGATTACATTATTTCTTTTTTATCAGTTCGACTGTACATTAATTAATTCTTTAAACATTAATTAACCATTAACAATTCCACATTAAGTTGTATTAGCATCACACCCAAAATCAACTGTCCATTTAAAATTACAACTTCATCATTATGTTCCAGCAAACTCCAACCCCATGAGTTAACACCATTTATTAAAATATTCATTACAAAATTACATTCCCATACTCCCAGGAATTCTAGAAAAACATCCAATGATACTAACACAAAGGGGCTCAACACGGTGAGTAGATGTACTACCCTTCGAGTCTTTACCACTTATATCAAGAGGATATACCCATCCTTTGTTGAGAATCTAAACACAAAAATCACGTGGCATACCCCGCATGTCTTCGCCTCTTTCAGAAGAAGGGAAAGTAAGACTAGCTGCCTTGAGTAATGGGGACAAGTAAAGCATATAAACAACCAAAGAGAATCAACAAGCATCCAACAATCACATCCATCCAATTCCATCATCCCTGGTGTCTTCCCCGACACCCACATGAATAAACCGATGCATCTTGCCGCTCTAGGCATCATCTGCGGCCACAACTAGAAGTCTCCATGCCTCCACATATCTCAACAGCCATCCAGGCTCACACCACAACACAAGCAGCATGAAAACAAACAGCACATCAATGGGATCTTGGACCTTTAACAATCAAGGGGTTAACTCAGAACCCTTTTAGAAATTATCAAATAAGCAGTTCTTTAATTCATCTTGAATTAATAGATTTATTAAATTTAGGATCCATATTCTATAAAACTTAATCAGTAAGCTATCACAAATATATAATCATTATTACTGCACTAATTTTATTAACAACATATTACAAAAAGAACCAGATTCATTTTCATGCCTCTTTATCTTTATCCAACAATTATTAAATAATCACGGTTTACATTCTTTACCGATTTCCATCAAGAACAAACAACTAAACAAATCAATCATAGATATCACAGTATCTATCAAAACAAGAGGAAATAACATACGATAGATATAAATTTATTTATCAATTTCAAATATTTATTATGTCAAATCCATTGTGATCCACTGGGGTAAAAGATGCTAATAATACAGTTGCACGTAAAAGAAAAGAGAAGCAACAAATCCCTTACCTCAACAGTTCTTGATGTTATTTATCTACACAACGGGTCACGATCCTCCTCTCGCTATAACTGCATCCACCAAAGGATGCCACAATATGACAGCACCAACCAAACCCCAAGAAAACCCCATTAGAAGCATGAAGATTTCACTCTATAATATGGAATGGAAAAATAATAGAAGATGAACCCAAAAAGAACGACGATACAACATACCATATATCGAAGATTGATCGATACAGCTTGGTTGTATCAAAACAGAGAAGAACCAATCCTAGGAGTAATGTTTGATTGTGCAACTCCTATTGAAAGTATTGAAAGGTTCTAGCGTCTCATAGATGATAAAAAAGAGGAAGAACATGGGAGGATGATATCTTCTCCCTTTTGAAGATTTAATGGCTGACAATTTAAGAAATGCTTAATTCCCCATTAAAAGAGGATCACGTTAACTCACACGGTTTGACCAAGTAAAAACATCCCGAGCCATTGGAATAATTAATTTAGGAGTCATGGCCTTTGAATTGGCCTTAGAGTCCTTGAAAGAAGGATTTACATGCATTTTTATGTCAAAGGAAACGTCAAAGGGGAGAAACTGTAGGAAGCTGGAAACACTGTTCACATACTCAAAATTTGGCAAAGGAAAGAAAAGGTCACTGTGAGACCCCACCATTAGAGGTTACCGATAGATCTCACTATTAGATGTTATTGATAGACCTCACCGTTAGAGGTTATGGATAGACCTCACCGTTAGAGGTTACCAATTGACCTCACCGTTAGAGGTTACTGATAGACCTCACCGTTAGAGGTTACCTATAGACCTCACCATTCTGAAAACACTATACAACTATCATTCTTGAAACACTATTCAACTGCACCGTTAGAAGGTCACTGTTAGAACCTCACTGTTATTGAAACACTGTTCAAGTCCACCGTTAGAAGGTCACTGTTAGAACCTCACCATTCTGGAAACACTGTTCAAGTCCACCGTGAGAAGGTCACTTTTAGAACCTCACCTTTATGGAAACACTGTTCATGTCCACCGTTAGAAGGTCACTATTAGAACCTCACCTTTCTGGAAACACTGTTCAAGTACACCGTTAGATGCTCATTATTAGAACCTCACCGTTATAACTGTTCACAAAACCTCACCGATAGAACTGTTCTCAAAACCTCACCGATAGAATTGTTCACCTACCATTACTGTTCATAAAACTCGAAACAGTGTTCACAAAATTGGAAATTTGGAAAAGTGTTGGGGATAAGTCACCTTGACCTCCCAGAACACCTCCAACACCACATTTTCTCAATGTAATGGACCAGAGAGGTCCGAACCATTACAATATTAATGAGTTATTTTTTGTTAGGTGATATATATACATACCATGAGTTTATATTATGATTATTTTCCTGTAAATTATTTGGATATATAAATAAATATGCAATTATCTCTTACATGGAATTCTGATATACATAGTACAACAATTGTATTGTTTACATTCTTAATTTCTTTATATTGAGGCATAATTTAAGGAAATGCAACTAATTTATTTTATATTTCGTATAAAAGTTCTATTTTTGAAAGATTTATCCTAGATCATTTATATTTCATCATATTTTATGTGTCAATTTTAATTATTTTATCTTATGGGATTTAGATTAAGTGTTACGAAGTTGTGATGATTTTCTTATCTCAATTTACATTCATTAGGTTATAACTCTTTACTATTGATGTATGTCTAATATTACTATGTGTGAGTTGATTTAAAAGAAAATTATTATGTATTTAAATTATTTTTTATTCATAGTTATTTCACATAGTATAAGAAAAAATTAATTCTTAATTAAATGATGTCGTATTTGTATGTGTTATTCGTCTCAAATTGCCATTCATTGAGACATATGTTGATGTTATTAAACTACATCCTTTTTGAGGATAATATAATTTATATTTGACATGTAATTACTTGAATCACTTTATATTAATTAAATTTAATGTATCTTTTAATTTTACTTTTTAATAGAGATTAGCATTGAATAGGTACAATAGTGTAAAATGAATTTTGTTAAAATCTCCATCCTTTCTAGATTGTTTATGTCGATGGTTCATTTGGAGGAAAATAATAATCTCTAATTTTCATGAAAAATGCTACATCTCAACTATCAATGAATGTAGTTTATTTATTTCTATACCCCCTTTATTGATTAATGATATATTATGAAATTAATTTATATATGATATAGATCTTGCATATTTTTAGATCATGTATATTTATATTTTTTATAATGTTATTCTCAAATATTTATGAAAATGTTTTTTAGAAAATAAACGATTTATTAAATAATTTTAACATGATACTTTACCATGATTAAAATGTTTTTAAAAGGATGTTTCCTAATATTTTTGTAATGGATCACATCTTACGTGCATTTTTAAATTTTTAAATAAATTCATTTATTTAACAATTATAATAGAAAATAATTCATGTTATAATAGAAATTATATTCCATGATTTTTACATTATATGTTTCCAAGTTTGTTTTCAAATAAAATTATATTCACAAGATTTTTTTTTATTTTATAAATAGATACTTTCAAAATGAAAATATTACTTTCATAAATAATTTTTAAATTATCTCTATATGGTATTTTTATTCATATATTTAAACAAACATTGTTATTAATTAATCTGAAATGGTGATAATATTTTATGATAATAGACTCATTATTTATCTATATGTATTATCATTTTATCAATTTTATTTTATATAACTAATTTATTTTCTGATGGTTAATCCTAATTCAAAGTGATTGTTGTGGAAATCATTTCTTATCGACATGTTAATAATGTTTCGAATAGATTATTGTGTAACATGTTTCAATTTATTTTGTTAATAATGTTTCAAAGATATATTTATGAAACCAATATTGTTTCCCTAATGGAATCATGTTTCAAAGTGATTTGTATGTAAATTGTTTCTTTTCCATTATATAATCATTTTTCATAATGATTTTTTGAATCCCCTTTCATTTCCATGTGTAAATATTGTTAGATGTATAATTAACAAACAATTTTTTAATTTTTCATAGGTAAGTTAAGTTACAATTGGGGTAATGATTATTTTTATCATATTTATAAATAAACACAACATCTATGTACATTATTTATGCTTCTTGGGCATTTTTATATGATGGGATCGAAGACATAGAGTTGGGTGGGATTAATATAGCTTATATGATAAGAGCACACTGATAGTGATCTAATTCATTGGGTGATGATTATCTTCTCCTTATAATTATATTTGAGGTCAAATTTATGGTCATTATAATTGTAAGTGTTCATTAATGTTACTATGTTGATAATGTACTATGTTACGGGAAAATTGTCATAATAATTAGAATGGGTAAATAATGATTCCTTTGATTGAGATTGATAACTTGTGGCTCATAGTAATGGAGTATAATGAGTATTAAATAATTTGAGGCCTTATATAATGTCTTCATGTTTGATTATCTTGGTATTGATGTGTATGAATATTCTTATGTTAATATCATTCAATTAAATTATGTTTTTATACTATTAGGCTCTTATTATACTCAATAATTTCATTAAATTAGTAATGTTTATTTATAACATTACTATGAATATTATATCATCCTTATTTTGTTCAAATTTACCTATTATATAAATAATTATGTTGCATGAATTATTTATTTATTATATTTATGTGGATGACGATGATCTGTTAATTTGAAATAAGAAATGCTAGGTTATGTTGGATAACTGACATTTTAAAACATGGGTTTTATATTTGTAAGAGTAATCCCTAAATATATAAAACTACAATACTAAAAAGTTAATGGGGTTGTAAGTGATTTTATTTTTCCTTTGGAAGTTGTACATTCTGAATCGAAAAAATGGGATCATAATCATCGGTATCAAGGAATGAAATGTAATTTTAATATTTTACTAATAAACCCATTAGTGTAGGATATAGGATTGTAATTACCATGATATTTATCAAGATACAACTCCCTCAAGAATATATATTGTCAATAAATTTATTATTCATTACCTATATATCCATGGTTATCATAAAAATCTATAATATTGGTTTCATGTTATTATAAATAACCATGACTCGGTCAAAAAATATGATTTACATCCAGCTATATAGTATCAAAACCACTGATATAAAATCATGACCACATCATATACTTGGATTCTATAAAAAATAATTTTTTTATTCTCCACCAAACAATATTTATGGTCATAGTTGTGATTGGAAATATAAGAAATACTATATATTTAAGAAAACCATTCACTATCTCAATTCATAGATGGGTGATATTGAAAACATGTTTATATTCTATTCAGAGTACTAATTTTGTAAAATTATATTGTGTTGATTTTGGTAATCATTTATCATTTTTATATTATTTAAATTTACATTTTTATACACCAACCAAAATAAACCATCCCAAAGAAACAATAAATGATTTTGATTTATACTTTTATTTAGAAACTATCAAATTTGTGATTTCTAGGTTGCGAGATATTTATTTTGAATTATATTGGCCGGTTGTTTTATTATCCATATAGAATTATATATATATATATTAAAATTTTGGAATTTTATTTTGAATATTTTATTTGATAATGATCTTGTTACATTGTCCTATAGTCAACATAATAACAAATATTATTCCAAACCATTAATATTTAACGTTACGAATTCTATAGACTATGGAGAACTAGAATGATTCCATAAATACATTACTACACACATTGTTTCCATAAATATACTGATATTATTACTGTGTTAATTTCATTTCATGGAAATATAGTACTAAAAATTGTGTATTCCATCCAATTGGATTTTTCTACTACTATCTTACAATAAAAATTCATAGTGGAATCCTCCATTGTAATTTTTGATTAAAAACTATTTCAACAAAATTTCCAATATTACAACAATAATTCATTTAAAATGGGCAATGAGAATGTCCCTTATAATTTTCATAATAAATAACAACTGTAAAAATGAACAAAAATTTATCATAACTATCATGCAACAAAAATGAATAGTGTAAATGGGTATCAGAAATTTACAATAGTGTGTTTAAAAAACAATCACTATTGGAATAATTAACACAAGGAAAAACATTTATTAGGGTTGCATTGAAATATATGACCTAATTCACCATTCCATAGTTGAGATGAATATTCCCACTGGTATATTTCACTGATAATTCATATTGTAAATGTGCATTAAAAATTTCTTGACATCATAATTAGGGAAAAATGTTCTATAGTAAAAAATTCCTATATAAACATGCATAAAATTTTCAATCAAAGCCATCTGATATAAATTACCAATAAAAACATACATTAAAAGATCCCACCTGCATATTTCATTTGATATTTCCAGATGAATTTATTTTTGAAATTTTTACTATATGTTTTATATTAAAACATCGACTATAGTGCAAATTTCAACCAGAAACACATGTTAAAATATTCCAATATAATACATTGATGAATATAACCACTGGAAAATTGAATTGAAAATTAAAACTAGTACCTTATAAAATATGTTCAATTTGGATGTTTTCAATGGATATTGTTTATATAATATATCAATTGAAACATATTATATAGTGAAATTTTCTACAGGTGAAATGATTTTATAGTTTCATAATAAAATAATTGTAAAATAATCTAGGATACATTCACTAAAATTTGAATAGGTATGCTAAAACAAATAATTCAAATGAATAAAAACATTAGAAACATACATTAATAGTTATATAGGAATTTTTTTTAACAACTCGAATAGAAGTAATATGATTATTCTATTTAGATTATTATATTGGAACTATATAAATTGTATAAAATAATTAAGGGACAAATAGTTTTATTAGTATTTGAAAATTTTAAACATACATAAAAATTTCATTAAATATTAATAAAAAAATCCAAAATTTTTTTGTTTGTGAATTCATTTATTACATTTATCATATTAATCCAAATGAAACTCAAAATACATTTTAATATCATGGGAAAAATAAAACATAAGAAAGGGTTGAGATCAAATGATCAGTACCAGTTCATGTAAAACTGAATCATTCATTAATAATTATTAATAATCAATATAGAAATCTAAATAAATGAAAAACATTCAATGTAATAAATAATATATAAATAATATGATAGAAATCAATATTGATCATTTAATGAACCATAAATAATCACTTGAGATCTAAACTAATATATGGGTATTCTATCTAATTAAATAATCACGTGGACATCAACAAATGATCTCATAATAATGGAATCCATAATTTTAGACATCAAAACTATCATTTCCTTTCACAAATTTTTTTATATATCTAGGTAAAAAAAATTAATTTTTCAAATTTTTATTTCTCATGAGACCTATTGATGAGTCAATGTGATATATGTAAGTGGACCCCATCCATGAAATACCATACACTATTCAATCCTAATTTTAATGGGATGAAACATAGAAAAAATATAAATTCATATGGAAATATAACATATGAAATATTAATACCTACACCAATCAAATAATCTTTATCATAAACAATCTATAATAATATGGAGAAAAGTAATAAAAATTTTCTTCCTCAGTTAAAATTTTCTATATACTTATATAAAAAGAGTAAGGATGATATAAATACAACATATACCGAGTGAATCATAATTAAAATAATTCTATTAAGTCATTGATGAATATAAATACAATAAATATGTCATAAATAATCATATCAAAAATATGATTTTAATTTTGAAAATAACACATTAAAAAAAATATACAAAAAACATTTGAAAATATATTTCATTGAAAATATTATCAAAAAATATGTAAAATAACAATTTAATCATTTAGTGGTTAGGATAGAGGGGAATGCTCTTCCAACCATACATGTTAAAACACTGATTTCATTCACATTTTATGTGAAATCAATGCATGCCAATTTTTTAAAATGAAATGAAGAATACTTTTTAAAAACTATAAAATGATAAAATGAAGAAAAACGTTATTTAAATTTAAATTTTAAAATTATAAATACATTTTTTAATTTTTTATATAAAACATAGATTCAAATGAAATATATTTTCCCCAGAAGAGATAAATAAGGTCATATTTTTATAGAAATAATTTCTCAATTATTTTATATACAGTAGAGTAGGAAAATGGTATTATTACATGGAACATATCATGAAAAAAATTACAATAAAATATATTGATTTTATTATATAAATTTCAAATAATTCCCCCAAGGGATACTTAAAAAAATCATGTTGAATAACGATGCCATTGAGAAATAAACACTTACCAGTTTGGTATGTTTTGAATAATATGACCCTTAAAATAAATAAGTTAAAATTAAGAATTAAATACCATAAATTTAGTATGATTGATTATATAACATATCAAATGGGTAGTATATACACCACATGAAAGAAATAGGTTGTTAATATTTCATATGTCTCATGGAAGTCAACGTAATATGTGTAACCTATAAGGAAATTATGAATTTATTTGTATGTGTTTGAACCTTTTGTATAGTAAATATAGTTTTATATTTAACATATTACAGAACAATACTCACATATCTTATGGAATCATCCCTTTTTTATTTCATAAAATTTTCATTTAATTTTAAAGAACAAAGTATCTTTTAAATTTTAGTTTTAATCAAATGAGTCACAGATTACATGAAACCAAAAATAATTCATCTAATACATTATAAATACATATTCATGGGTTAAAACAATATTAATTTTACACTATCTGATATCAGGGGGAGAAACATCAAAATTATGGGATGAAGATCAATCCATGAAAATGGAATAAGAAGGGAGACATATATTATGTGACCATGATACAATTCAATAAGGACATGATGAATAACAATATAACATGGTCTAGATAAATTAAGTTATTTCAATATAAAAATTAAATCACACCATGACAACGTGTATAAAATATTTTATTAGGCATTTATAATCATATCTGCTTGTTTTATCACCAAGGTGTCAAGAATGAAAATTACTTCTATAATTACCCAAGGCATCATAAAACATGTCATATATAGAGATTGGATTTTTGACCTAATTAATTAGAGTGATATCACGATGATCCATTCATATTTCATGTCTTCCACATACATGTAAATATTTATTTTCATTAATAACCCAAGAATAATAGTGAATGGGTTTATATTTAAAATAATGGTGTAGAAAATTTCCTAAGGACATGATAATGACAACCTTTTTATCCCACAAAAAGGAAAAGTGGGTTACATATATGTAAATCCCCAACTAAATAAACCATTTTTCGGACTATATAAATATACAAGGAAAATGAATCGATTTTCTATTTTCACAAAAAAATTATATAATTGATAATTAATAATGTAAAAGAGAAAAATTGATAAGTCAATTTGTTATATTGACTGGTATGGAACATTGTTTTAGAAAAGGGAGAAATAAAAGGGAGAAATTATACCCAGTTGAAAAAATTCTATCATTATAGTAATGTGATAAGATAATGAGGAAAAAAATAACATATATTGAGAAATAGAAAACATTACCGAAATAGGGAACATAAATGGAAAATAGAAGTTGAGAATTCCCTAACCATAATGTATTACTCATATGTCTTGTGGATTGGAAGCATTGGGGATAGGGGATGCCTTAGTGGAATCCATGAGAGGAATAGTTAATAGAACATCATGGAAGATGGATCTAGAGTGAAGGGGAACTGTGAAATGTGTTGGTATTTATAGAAAAATAATAGTAATTGTCTAATGATTTCTAAATATAGTTATCGGATGTCTAGGTTGTGGAAAATTAAAAATCAATGGCATTAGCATGGTATTATCTAACAGTTTTTGAAATTTTAGTCACACTGTATGAAATTATCTACTAAGAAAAATGATATCCATATTTTAATACTACGGATTATCATAGAAATGTATATCTTCCACAAATTAATTTCATTAAAATCATATTTTACATTTTCAACTAGGGGAAGAAACATATATGTTTTGAAATTGATTAAAAAATATGAAAATAATTTTTACTAATAAAATATCATATATTTGGACTTGTTTTGTGGGTAATTAAATATTAAATCAATATAATGAAATTATTATGTCATAAAATATATTGAAAACTGAAAATTGTAGGTTTAATATTCAAAAACATTTATTATATTTTATAAAGTTTTAAAAAATCACTGAAACCTAATTTTGATTGGTAAATATCGAATATATTTTTTATTTTTTTATAATAATCCTCTAAGTATGATAATTTTATTTTTTTTAAAATGAAAAATACATATTTATTGGAGAATATATTTTAATGGCATAATCATGTTTATGACCCTTATAAATATTTCCAAGGAAACATTAAATTAATAAATCATTTTTATTTATATAAATATAAATTAAAAGACTATTTAATTTAGAAAAATTTTATTTAGAATATAATAGTTTATATTAAAATTTCATATGTTTCCAAGGAAAAACATTTAGGTGTTATTATCATCTAAAAAATAAATTTATAAAATATATCTAAATTAAAAGTATATTTTATTAATATAAACTGTAATAAAATAATGGAATTGATTTAATAAAATTTTAATTATACAATGGAATTATACATTAGTTTACTAGAGTCAGGAAAAGTACACCTTATTACACTAGTGTATGCCTTAAGGCTAATGTTTGCAATAGAGATATATTCATTGGGTGGACTGGATAACATCAACCGAGTGGCAATATCCACAGACATAAAATTATCTAGTTTTAGATTTTTTTCTTTACTTTTTTATTCTCATCTTGGGATTCATCAATGGAAAATCATAGTGACTCTACCTCCCTCCCTTGTTTTGATAAATGGAGTTCCAATGGAACAACTACACATGTTGAGACATATATTTATTCATTATACATCAACTACCCCTATTCATTTATAAATATAATGAGTAATTGTAATTGTAAATTTATCCCTTGTGGGTATAGTTTCCAATGGTTAAATTGTCTGATGGTTATATTGACGAATGTTCAAAAAATGGTCGAATACAAATGGCCAGATTTTAATTTATACCATATAAATAACACTTCATTAATTCACTCAAAATTTATTAAAATTTATCCTAATGATATATTTTTATTTCAAAAGTTTTTTGTAGGATTTCTAATATTTATTACATTTTTATTGTGTTGTTCATTGGGGTGGTGATACTAATTTTTTTGGGGTGGTCCATAATTTCACATTTTAACTATTCTATTTCATATTTCTCACCCAGCTATAATGTTTGGAATTTTAATTCATTTCAAAACATACTAATATAATGATATATGGTTTTTTTTGATTCCATTGTATTTGGTATGTGTTTAAAATAATATAATATATCACATGTTATCTTATTAAAAAATATCATTCAAAAAAAAAAGGATCATTAACCTCTTCCCCCTCAAAAATTATTTCCTCTAAAATTCAAATCATTCTCCTTGTTTAGAATAAGAGAGGGTACTTCTATCTCATTTCCTCTTCCAATTCCCATGTCACTTATTTATTCAAATGTTTCAACCACAATACATTTACGATATTGGTTGTCCTATTATGTAGACAATTGTCTATATGATCCCACATCTCCACTAGATGCTCCTCATTAAATAATTCATGTTTCAGTTGAACCACATACAGATTAATTATATGCGAGGGATTATGTAAGTATATCCCTAAGAGTGTTATTTTGGATACATAATGAACATGATCCAAATTTGGTGGATGTTCTACCCAAAAATTCATTTTTTCATATTAATGTTTTCAAAAAGGATAATATACACAAGGATATGATTTCATTTCCTTCCAAATAATATCCCACTCATCCATGGTGGCATCTAAATGAAATAATTATCTATAATATCATACTCCATGTCTCTTCAATGGTTTTGGGTGTAGCTATGTATCTAAATATGATTAGTAGTTATATTCTTTTAGATGGAATGAAACTTTTCTTTCATCTCTTTCTCAAGATCAGGCCAAAGTATCTTTCTCTCATTAACATCATACCAAAAAGAAAAGGTTCAAAATTGCTTCAAACATAGATATTCAAAAGGTAGCATTTGAATTGTCGAATGTAAACTATTGGTTTATGAAAAATCCACAAATTTGAGGTGTTGATACTATCCACCATTAAATTCTATTAATCATGTTCTCTGTATGTCCTCATTTATATGAATAATCATATCATATTGGCTATCTATTTAGAGGTGATAGTCTATACTGAAGTTCAATTCAGAATTTAGATCATGTTTAAGACTTCTCTATACTATAGATGTGACCCTTAGTACAAGATTTGAAACAATTTAATGTGGTACCCTATGTATCCCCACCACTTTTATTTTGTATATCATGGAATTTGGGTCCAAATAGAAATATTTCATAATAGCGACCAAATGTTAGTTTCTATGATTTGATCAATTGTAACCCATATCTCATTTTATTCATTTGGATATTATTGTGAGACCCATGATAATTTCGATAGTGATATTGTATAACATGCATGTTGGTACGGATAGTAGTTTCAATACAACTTTTTTGATTTTTTCTATCCTCCTTCACTTTCTAATACACCAAGAACCATGTATTGTAGTAAAAAATATACATTTTCATATTACCCCGCCAATAATGATCACAAAGGACTGTATTTTTTTATTACTTCTATGATTTATATATAATATAGATCTATGATATTTACCAATCAATACATTCAATATCTCTAGAATGGATGGGGCATATACCCAACTATGACATTTAATTAGACCTTCTTGATAAATATTGAGCATAGGAAAATTATCATTGCACATAAAATATATCATCATTTCTATCAATGGAAAATCTATTTTAAATTTATTAATATTTTACAATATTGATGGATGATAAATATTGTAGGAGTGGATGGATGTATTCCCTTACCATATGATTCCCACATCTAACCTTGCTAGTTCTATGATCAATGTATCTCATTTAATCCTCATCAATTCCAGAATAATTGGGACCTTCATACTTAATGAATCAATGTGATTTTTTACTCCTCCAGAGTAATAATGAGTGGAATACTCAAATTATTTAAGATTTAATAAATATATTATTTGTCTCATGATTAATTCCATTTGTTTGAATATATAATTAATACTGTGGTGGTCTTTGTATATATCATATTTATCCTCGTAAATATTTTTCCTCATTATTTTGAAGGAAAAAATAAGTTTATCTTGGTCCTGTTCCTGCTTAAAGAAATTTATATTTTGAGTAATTAACTATAGAGATTAATAATTGATCACATTTTAGTATTTCCTTAGAACGTACCCAAGATATTATAGTTATTAATCAGAATAAATAAAAATTCCATGACCAATAATGGGTAGAGTCAAAACAGGTACAAAAACAAATCTCTTTTCATATTCATGAAAATGTTCTTCACTCTCCATATTCTTTATTAATGTTTCTCCTTTTAGAGTTTTCCTGGTTTGTGGATTAGAGTTTCATGAAATTTTTCCCCAAACCATTTATTATATCCTACAAAATAAAGTAAACTATAAATCACTTACACTATTATGTGATGAGGCCACTCCTTAGATTCCATTATCATTGAAAGGTAATCTTAGATTATTTCATTGGTCACAATGTACCCCAAGAAGTCAAATTCATATAAAAAGAATTAATATTTTATATATCTTCTGAATATCTTCTCCTTCCTCATTTTTTTAATATAACTGTTAGATGATCCTCATGTTCCTCATGAATTTTAGAATATATCAGAAAATCATAATTGAAAACAAACAAAAATTAATCAAGGTATTCCTTAAATTCATTATTAATAAAATCCAGTAATATAAAAGTAGTATAAGAAAAAAAGATATGAATAAATACAAAATCATAATAGGTTCACCCCATGGTTAGAGAAATACCTTCTCCTAATGATCTTGAAGTTGTTTCCATAATTCCTCTTACTCCACTTTTTTATATTCTATACAGGTTATTTGATATCATCGTAGATCCATTTATTAGTCGAATGAAAAGGTCATCCTCTATTTTTTGGAGGTATATGTAACCCTTTAGGAAATTAGATGATGTATACCTATACTATTAGGACTTTTTTATTCTTATACCTTCATTCCATTATATCTCTTCAATAGTAATCTTCATAAATAAGGCTATGGTAGGATCTTAGAGACGAAGCATTGGTTAGGATATCACTCAATTGAAAATGAATATAGGTTATTGATTCATTACTGGTAAAAACTATTATTTACAATTGTTGATAATATAATTACTCATTTAGATCATGTTTGGCACCAATATATTGTAAAATTCCACCATGTGAATGAATACTATATATTTGATTAGGTTTTACAAACCAAAGTTAATAATAGGGTTTCTATACACTATTGATGATTTTATAATACAACTATGAGTATTTATTATTAAATATAATTCTTTAAAGATAAATTATTGATTCTATTATCATTGAAAACATGGATTAAATAATGGAATGATCAGAACTAGAATCAAATAACGTACTTTCTATATTTGAGAGAATAATGAGTGTACCCACCACATTAATATTTGATGCTAGTAGTTTATATTTGATATATTTACCTATTCTCTTAATTTTACTTATTTCATTAATACATATCTACAATATATAATTCAATATTCCTTACACAACACACTATCTCATTACAAAATCAATCATATATATCTTCTGAATTCCATTGAAAATGGGGTCTCATTCCATCAAGTAGTCTATCTACCTTTCCCTTAGGACCCCTAAAATTGATAGAGGTACATTGAGCATGTATTGTATTGTTTATTTAATAGTATTACATTTATTAATGATCCTGATAATTCAAATATAGTAATTCTTTATCCATTTTGATACCCATTGAATTTAAAAAATATTTATTAAAAAAGATTCCCCTGAACTATTCCAGTAACATAAAAACAATCAAATTTACTGGATTTGTGTTGATAATTAATGTACACCCATTATCATGTTCAGATTTTAAGAGGTATAATTCCATGGGGATTATCTCTAAATTAGAATTGTGGGGTACATAAAATATACATTCAATAGATATAATCCATTTTTCATAAATCAATGGGTATGTAGATCCACTAAAATATGATGTTCGTTGATGTATGAAGGCCTCAAAGGAATGCTTTTTTCCTTCATGGTCAATTTGGTCCAGATAATTTATTCATGTTATTGTTAATAACTCTATCTTTTTTACTTGTAATTCTCATGTCCTATTAAATTCTCTCTTACACCAAATTGACATTAATTCTTCATTAGTTGCACTCAAAATTTAAATGGTTCCTCTTATTTCCCACCGATTTTCTAAAATATGAAATCCTTAGCGAGAAATGTGTTACTTTTAGGAATATTATATATTTAAATAGATTTTAGGTATTAGAAAAAAATCTTAAATATGTTATTAATATGCCCATAATAACAATACATGTTATATATATCCTATGTAAAGGTATATAAAAATAATTTTATTAACTAATCATATCTATAAGAAGTGTAAAACAATGTTTGCAACAAAAAATGTTATGAAGAAATGGTTCCTAATCGTGTTAATCTCAATGCGGTATTTCTGAGTGTTACCCATTGGTATATCCTTTCTAGATACACATCCACTTATAGTATCCTTACAGGGATAGATTTTCATATAAATCACATACTTAATGAATACTAAATTACATGGATATATATATATATATTCTTGTCCCGAGGATTAAAAGTCATTTTCATGAGTCATAAGTACCACAAATAACTAAACATTCATCAAGTACAAACTATAATTGACCACCTTTTTAATACCTAAAAATTTCATTACATTAGAAAAAATTTATTTTATAATTTTTAGTTTCATTGAACTTTGGTACATAAAAATTAAAAAACAAATCATTGATATAATCCACTTTAGATGAATATTCATTGGTTCAACCTTGGATGCTAATACAAAAATTCTTTTCATTCATAAAAAAATAAGAGAATATGGGTGATCATGAATCCATATAAGGCAATACAAAAGTTAGATACATAATATGTTACCAGGGTAAATATCAATAAGAACATGATCCATTCAAATATAACATAAAAAGAAGGACAAGAGGAATATAAAAATAAAAATAACACAAATATTATCATATAAATGTGTATACAAAATGTAAATGAGTCATTCATAAAATATCACCATGGTTTATGACAATTGTGTAATGAAAGAAAATTACTACGACATTTCTCCAAGGCACTGTAAAACATGTCATCTATAGAGATTAAATTCATTACACAATGAATTATAGCACTATAAGAGGAAAACCAATAAATTTAATAATTAATGTAAGAAACATATATCATATTTAGTCCTTTTATTAATAACATGTGTATAATATAGAAGGAGTTATAATAAAAATCATGGCATAGAGAAGTGCATAAGGACCTAATCATCGTGTCATTTTTAACACATAAAAAGCATATTTGGGTTCCAAATATGTAAATATATGAATATATAATTAATTTAACAAATAAATAAATATACATTGAATATTATGTGGTTTCAGTATTCATAAAATGATAATAACAGAGAAATTATCATGAAAAAGAAATAAATTTGAGGTATAAATTCAATAGCATGGCGGTAATAAAACATGGTTTTCCAAAAGGATAAAATTATGGAGAAAAAATTTCCCTGATTGATACAATACTATTATTATAGTAATTAGGTAAAATAATATTTTAAAATAATATCATTTTTTCTATATTAAAAGAAATACAAAAAAACAAAAACATGAATTGTAAATAGCAGTAGAGACTTCTTTAACCATTAAGAGTTACACCAAAATCACGAGGATTCAAACCTATATGGGATTCATAACACTATAAAGGATTAGTTGTGTAGAAAAATAAACAGAATATTATAGTGGAGTTATTGGGAGTGAAGGGGAATCGTGAAATTAGTGGGTATTTATTGAAAAAGTTGAGGAATTGTTAAATAATTTCAAAATATAGTTCATGGAAATATATGTTATAGAAAATAAAAACCCAATGAATTTCAGAAGTTTTTTCTCATAGTTTTAGAAATTTGAGTCAAAAATTGTGTTATTTTAAACTAAGAGAACTAAAATCTATTTTTATTACTTTTTTCATAGAATAATATATTTTTCAAAAAGTAATGTTTTTAGAATCATATTTTACATTTTAGAATGTGTAGAATCACTTATAGGTTTGGAAATTTATTAAAAACTATTAAAATAATTAATATTAATAAAATAACATATTTATGATAAAAAATTTGGTTTATTTATTTGTACATCTCATTGATACAACTATGTTGTCATAAAATATATCGAAAAACCAAAAATGTATTTTTACTATTCATGAGAAAAATAATGTATTTATTATGATTATAATAAATTTTTCATAACATAATTTTGATGTGATTATTTTAAATACAATGATTCATTACCACAAAAATTCTATATTTAGTATAATTTTATCATTTAACTACAAAAAATACTTCATTATTGAAAAATAAGTATTTTCTAAGCATAATAAAATTTATAAAATTTATAAATATTTATTATGAAATTATAAAATTATTTTATCATTTCTATTTATAGAAGAGTTTATAAAGGATAATTTGATTAAAAAATAGTCATCATAATTGTGTTTTTTATATATATTCATATATTTTATAGAAACATAAAATTTTGTTTTATTTTTTTTCCAAATATAATTTATCATTTTCATCTCAAATAATCTGAAATTTTATGCAGAAAAAATATTCTAAAAAATATATATGATTGTATTAAATTTTAAATTATAAACTGGAATTGCACATTATGTAACAACATTCATGAAACCTGAACCCTTTTTACACCAATTTATACCGTAATGGTAAGTTGTGTGAATGTTGTAGTCTCATAGGATTTCTTGGTTGACATTGACTAAATGGTAATCTCCACTATAATAAAATTGTCCCATATTTGATTTTATTAATCATTTAATTGTTGATTTTCAGCTTAGTTATGGTCATGGGTGAACCCCAATGATTCTACTCCCACAAATTCGGCGAAAAATGGGCTTCATATGGAATTAAACTAATGGTTGATGCATTCATTTATCTTTTCAGAATAAATTACACTATTTTTTTCAATTATATATATAAAATCTAATTTTAATGGTAATATTATCAACCTTGGTTATATTCTCAAATGTTCAAAATGGTTAATTTTTATAGTGAAAAATTCTTTAATTTCACCAATGATCATATAACAGTCAAATCCCAAAAGTTACATTTCACTTTATACCAAATACGTAAAACATTATTCATTCACCCAAAATTCACTACAATTTTTTCAATAGATATATTTTCATTTATTAATATATTTATTTATTTACTAATATTTTCTTCATTTATATAATTTTTATCATGTGGGCAATGAGAATAGAAGATTGAAGAGATAAGTTTTTTCCAATTTCATTAATCTTCTTCATATTTTTTATAATTATAATTTTTTGTTTTTGCAGGTGGATTCATAGCTGACTAAGGTGATGATCATTATTAAGGATATAATGCTATGTTTGTTCTGATATATTTTCTACATGAATGACATAATATTATATAAAATGCACTATATCATGGAAAAAAATATCTTGTCACAAAATCCAGGGATGTTACATATATAATAATATATATGATTTAATTATTTTCTTTTATCTCTTATTTTTTCACAATGCTTTTTTAAAATCACAATATCTGGTGATAATCTCTACACCTTTCATGTATGTCCTAGACATGTAATTTCGTACCATTTAATTTAATAATGGTTATAAAATATACTGAATTTTAAAAAAGATATATATATATATCATAAATATTCAATTTATATTTAAATTACATAATATATTAGAGTTGGTTGTAGAAAATAGAATACTCCATTCATGATGGTAGTAGGTCATACATACATATAGATATTCCTTCCATTTTTTTATTGAAATATGGAACCAAAGAAATGTAATAATTAATTAACATTTCCAAAATCATCAAAACCTTATATATATCCTTTATATTAATAAAATACTTCTTTATTACCAACACTTTTAAAATAAAATGAAAAACATTTGGAATCAGTATGAGGAGGCGGTAGTCCACATGTATGCACGTGTGACATTACTACTTTCCAAAGTATAAGATGTTAATATGTAATTTATTTTATTATATTTTAACAAGCATGGATATATGATAAACATAAAAAAATTATTTATCACTAACCTTACAAAATTTCATGTAATGTGTAATAAAAAACACTAATCAAATTGCTTTGTGAGATTCAAGCTTATCATACACATGAGTGATGTTATAATATACCCCATGAAATGGGAAGTAATAATGTATATGTGTTATCATAAGAATAGAATAATAATAATTTCATATATATTATAATAAAATATAAAAATTAATAATTATATCCATCAATGAATGGTGGTGATAGAAAACAAATTATATCGTTTAGTGAGGGGGTAGTCCTTTATACGCAGGATTGACTGTTGGTTTTCTCATTTGGTGGCATTGGTGATAGATCAGAGTTATTCCATTAATATAATAACATTTCATTTTATATGACATACATTTTTTTATTAATAGAATTTTATATTGTTTTATGGATATTTAAATTCCAACAAAACAAATTTGTATGTTTAATAATATTATATATTTTATAGAGGGATTCTTTATGTTAGTACATAAATCATTCAAAGATGATATTAAAAAAATAATAAGGTATACAAGATGTCTATGGGAATTGATGGATGCTATTTTTCTTGGTATTCAACAAATCGATACGTTTTTGAAGTGTGTAAAATAGAGGATAGTCAGTGGCCTCTTTTATTTGGGTGAGTGGATGCAAAATGTTTTTTTTTGATAATATAAGGTGATACCTACGTCTTTATCATGAAATATGTAACTAAAATTTATAATGATTGACTCAATGAAACTGTTGGATTAAAATATTTCCATTTAGTTTGTTTTGTACATTTCTTTTGTAAATTATTACCCTTATGTCATTAGTTTAACCAACTAGTAAATCAATTTTAACATTAACCATGGTAATTGTTTTCATATTTTTTCACAATTAATAATTGTTAAAAATTAAATTTAACATAACAGATAATATTAATTATTCTGACTCTAAATATGGAATCCATTTTTACAAATTACATTAACTTAATTTTTAGAATTCAATTTAAAAATAAACCACAGACGTGATTAAATGGTATCTTTTTAAATTGAAAAATATCTTAAATATAAAATGTTTTAATTTCCATGATCAATATGAAATTGAAAACATTGACATGAATTATTTAAAACCTACAATATTTTAATTTATTTTATATTAAAATAATTTTAAAATATAAATTAACACTTTAAATAATTTGTACGAAAATTTATAGTTAAATAAAAGACATTATTCAGAATTATTCATGAAAAAAATTATTATTTTAGAAAATTATCAAAATCCCACCCAAATGAAATTTTTACATGTAGCTTTAAATAATTATAGAGAAAGTTTAAAATAATTTATTAATATATTCTAATAAATAATTTGAATTTTTTTCACAAAATATAATGTAATAGATTTTTATAAAAATATTTATTTTCATAAAACCTCTGATTCTTATTTTATATTATTGCTATTTTATTTAAAATAAGTATACTACCATTGAACATATTTAACACATGTTTTTACCAGATAATGTTATTAATTTCATAATTAATATTCATAAACACATTCTTAATTGATATGTTATAATTATCATGGTTAGATGAAAATACTTTAATAAAGTACCTTGTGTTGGTCATGCCTAGTGTTTTGTGATTTTTATGATATCGAAGATAATAAATTTATATTGAAAAAAATATCCTAAATTATCAATTTTTCCCTCTTTTCTATTGTTTGTGATATTTTTCATACATGTTATTATACATGAAGTTCATTATTTAAAATATCAAGGGGTTGCAATTGTAATATACTAAATATTTGTAGTGGCAATATGGATAGTAAATTTCCATATAAATCTTATGTGGAATCTAACATGGTAAACCATCACTAATAATAACATCCATTATTTTGAAATATTATTTCTTTGTATAATTATAGATTGAAAAATACCCATCAATAATTTCCAGTGACAATTAAATTTTAATGATAATGTACACTAGAAAGATACCATAAATTTTTTAATGAAGAACAAAAAATTAAAATTTTATCCAGCACTAATTGAGAAAATTTCTAATAAAGTGAATAATTTCACTAGTAACACAAGCTATATATTTCCCTCAGAAAATTGGTGGATTCCAAAAATATATCAGTATATTTTGTAAATTCATAAATTTAATGAAAATTAATACTATAATAGAAAACTATAAAAAAATCTTCCCCTATAAAATCATAAATAAATTTTGAAAAAAATTATATTTCAATAATCTGTTCATTTATTAAATTGAAACCTAAAATAGTATGATAAATTATTTTTATGAAAAATTATTTAAATCATTGTACTTAAAATATAAAACTCCCACTACAAATAATCAATAATAAATTGTTTTTATTTAATCTTTTGGACAGGTAAATAAATTTTTATATAACTTAAAATTATGATAATTATACAAACTTATCTTATGTATCCATCCCTTCTCATTGTAGTATTTAATTTAATTAAAAATATATTTTTTTACAATATATAAATCTCTTTGAAAAGGTATCATCATGAAATAAGTATCAACCACAAAATTGATGATGAAATTTGGTATTTTCTATGTTTTGTGAAACGAAAAAACTAAAAAATTCCTTTATTTTTTTAAATGATATAATTATTTAAGTAAACCATATTTATATGGTCATGATTCATCTATCATTATTGGAATTCAGTATATGGTCAACCAAACATTCAGGTTTACATTCAAATATGAGATGTTGTTCCATGACTAGTGATGAATGTAGGTGGTCCTATGTTATCCAAGAACATGGCATTATAGTTTTTAAATGATTTTGAGAAAAATGAAATGTATTTATTGCTAATTGAAATTTAGAAAAATAAATAGAAAAAATATGTATTAATAAGGTATAAGATAAAATAAAAAGATATTATTATTTTCATTTAATAATCAACACAAAATGGGTAGCTATAATAGTGGTAAATATGTAATGGGATGGTAGAAAATAGAGTTTTATTTTGTGACATCTAATCTTCCACTTACATAAACATGAGTTTAAAAATATAAAAATTTATAGAATATTAATGTCAGAAGGAATGATAATAATAATATATTCTTGTTATTAATTTTAAATATAATATGGTTAAAATGTTATTCATGTGATAATGGTCATTCAATTCATCCAATGTTCTCAGAAGATAATATCAAGAAAAATAATTTAAAAAATCATTTTATTAGTAAATGAAATTTAATGTCTAGTCCCCAGTCCAATTGTATGTATACATTCAATTATTCGTTAAATGATATTCATATTCATTAGTAGATATGTATTTAAGATGAATGAATTGACAATTTTGTCGTATTCATCATTTAGATATTGATGGATATAATTTCAATACCAATAAATATTGATTAATGATAGATTATAACAGTTTTTCAATAGCGTTTTTGAAAGATAACCGAGTTTATTTTTTTAATACCATAATGAATCATGATTACATTGATATAACAATGTCACCCTCTATTATGTTATTATTATTATTATTATAAAATGATGCAATTTTCACTCTATATTTTGGATTTAAAAGTGTTTGTGAGTGGTGTGAAGATATTTTTGGTCATTATGATACCTGATTAGAATCAAGTTAGAATTAGAACCATGAGTATTATATGGTGTCTAGTATGACAATTTATACCATACATATTTTATGATGAAAGTAAAATTTAAGACATCAGTGAACATTTAATAGACATTAATACATGAGGATGAATTATTTTGATGATTTAGATAATTAATATTATTGAACATATGCTGGGTGGAATAATAATATATCCTCTTTGTATAGAATATAGTTTAATTAATATGACATTAAATGAAGATGATATTGTAATATGATGGTCCTTAATTACAATATAAATCTCTAGTTTTAGTTGATATGATTTAACATTTAATCTATTAATGATTTTTTTAATGATGTGATAATACAATTTATAGTATTGATGATCTCAATAATTTTATATTAATGAAAAATAATACATCTAGAGTGTAGTTTTCTGGGTGGTTGGAAAATATTGAATGGTCTTTTTCGTACTGAACAATAGATTATTATATATTAATCAAGACTAGTTTAAAAATTCCTTGGATGACATGTTGAACTACTAAGTGTTGGACATGAGCTTTTTTGTAAAAATTAATTATGACGGAGATTTAGATCAATTTTAATATTTTAATGTGTTTTTTATGTGTACAGGATCCTCCATATGTATATTGTAGTTATGTTTTTATTATAAAAGCTATCTTGACCTGATTTTATCAGTATGTTTGCATATAATGATAACATAATCCATTATCTCAGCTTTTGGGATGATATTATGTTTATTGTAACTTATTATATATATTATTATTTTATATAATAGGTGAAAGTTTCACAGTTAAACAATCACCTATGTAACACCCAAGGATTGTAAGATATATTTCTCTTTAAATAAGATTAAATGTTTTAATATCTTGGGATACATGCAACCTCATGTATAAATGAACCAAATTAGAGTATTCTATTTTTATCTATCCATTAAATACAATGATTCAATAAAAATTAATATATACTAATAAAAATTATGTATAATTTTTATAGATAATTGAAATATATTGATAAATATGAACTCATGTTTTATTAAATTCATTAAATTCACTAAAAAAATTTTTTCCACCAAAATAGTTTTCATTATTTTTTATATGAATGAATAAATTATTACTATCATAAAAATTGACTACATGTATTTGAATAATTGTTTTTTGAATAATCATGTAAATAATAATATTTGGTTAAATTTTTTAATTTGTGTAAAATGATATATTTTATAGTAAAATGTAAATGAATATGAATTTTAAAATACTATCATTTATCTTCACTAAATAATATAATTTGAATGTCCAATTATATTTTTAAATTCATCATATATTGAAATAAACTAATTTTTAATAAAAATAATAAAAATAAATACTTTTAAATCATAAATTTTTAATATTTTATATAAGTTAATTTATAATTTTAAAAACGATTCTTGGTAAAAAATATAATTTATTGAATTTGAATAAATTATATTATAATTGATTTCATTAATTTCTAGAGATTTAATCATTGAAATTGGATACAATATTATGAATAATTTTGTTAAATTAATGATAAATGGTCCGTTTTATTTTGGACATCAGGAACAATAATCTGGGTAAATTTTAGTCGCTAAATTAAGTGTATATTGGGTAAAATAGTGTTAAAACCTTGAGAAGAGAAAAAAATATAGAGCCGAAACATTTATTTGTTCATTTAATTGTATATATTTTACCATATTATATAAAAATCACTCATTATGGAATTTTGTTTCCATTTTACCTTTATAATGAAATTTATATTATATTATGTAATAAAAACATTATTATGCCACTCTATTGAATTAACTAACGCTATAATTTCTCTATCAAGGAAAAAATTAGTTTTTTTTCTAATAAAACTTTATATTTTATATGTGAATTAATTTTATTATTATTATAATTTATTTTTTAACTGATGAGATAATTTCCATCAATTCTTACATGAAATTGACAATGTGCTTGTGAATTTTGTCGAAAAATACTGTAAATGATTTTAAACACTCAAAAATTAATATTAATTGGGATATTTGTAATTCCACAACAATTTAATATAATAATATGACATATTATATATGTATGAAATAATTATATTATTATTAAATAACAGTCATTATATCATAAAACTCCAATTAAATGAGTAGTGTAAAAAATCACATAAATTATATTTTCTAAATCTCTAATATCTATTAATATAATAAAAACACATAAAAATATTGAAAGTGATCTGGTAGAATAATATATTGATTTAAACTCCATTAAATTAAATATATGATCCATTTTTTCGTTATAAATAAAATTATAACACAAATATATGTTATAGATGTTTCTACTGTAAAGGATAAAAATGTTTAACGAAGGTGTTTACTAAGAATATAACATCGAAAATAAAACTAATAAAATTAATAATTATATTATATTATTATATTTTTAGATTACATTTTTTATGTTAATTCATGACTATTTGGAATCATTAGAGTTATGAAATAAAATTATTATTATATAATTATATCATAGAAATTACACGTGTTTCATTTCCTACTCAAATTAAAGGATGATACTTATATCTTTTCATTACACAATTTTGATCCTTATAGCTAAAAAATACATAAATATTATCTTATAAAAATTGGTATCATAAATTTATATGTTATATTCAATTTAAATTACCATTCCAAAGATCAACTTGAATGGATCTAATGTAGGACATCTAAAGAAGAGGTAATCATCTTTCCCAACCTGTTTTGATTTATTTATTCTTATACCTCCTCTAAACCAACAATATTCATTGTTTAATAATAAATTATTTATCTTAAATATTTTAATGTATCATTTTTTTAATATAATGAAAATGTGAAGGAAATTAAATTTTGTCTGTTGGTAGGTCAGACCGATTTTAAAACAAAGTGTCACGACCCTTTTCATTCCAATTGTTGACACTATGGTTTGAAATTTAAAAAATTTGAATTAAAGTAATTTGATAAAAAAAATTTAAAATGGAAATAAATTAAATGTAGGGTACAAATCTAGTTTTCTTCTTTGAAATATTTTAAGATAAAATTTCAAAAATATACGTTGAGTTAGTGTGTGTTTATGAGGTCCATAGACCCTCAATTTTGATAGAACAAAAATAATAAATAAATTTATTCACATATGTGTGTGTTTTTTAAATGAAATATCTCTCAAACAGTACTTCATATAATGAATATGTGACAGTTTTTATGTCTGTAATATTAGGATTACCTTTGGAAGGGTATAACATTAATGTACGATGGGTGTTTGGAAACATCGCCTGTAATAAATAATTTTTTTATTTAATTAATTAATTATTCAAATTTTTAATAATAAATAATTATATTCATCGAAATGGTGAGTCATATCAGAAATCGGTGACAACCATTATGTCTAGAACATGGGGATTACCCAATGGGGGTATAACCGTTTCAGGAATCAGATGTTTGGTCAGATCGCCCCTGAAGATAATTTCATTGGGTTATAAATATATTATTCAGGCTATTAGAAAAAACAATAACAAATCAATTTATAGTTATTATTATATGGTTGGGACAAAAACATATATGTATATATGTATTATGTATATATATATGGGGATTAAATATATATGTAGTTGTATTTAGAAGTGAAGGTGTTTATATATACTTATACAAATATGTATGTCATTGTCTATATATATATATTGCACGTATATATATACGTGGATATTTATTGTTCGGTTAGATAAAGTTTTATTAATTTCCAACATAATTATTTGTAACATATCAGCATAAACCAAATTTAGGACCATTTTATTTTTTATTCCAAATTCATAAAGCGACCCAAGGCGTGTGCATGCACATCCTATTTTGGGACCCAGACACATTATAAAATTATTTAAATAATTTCTCAGGCATTATGAATTTTTTTTATGTTTTTACATAGTGTAGAATATGGGATAAAAATAATTTAAAAGGTTTAAAAATATATGAAAATAATTTAATGAAAATTAAAATTATTTAACGTGGGATAAAAATTAATAATAAAAAAAATGGTGGGAAAAAATAAATAATAATTAAAAGGGGTAAACCCATTTTTATAAGTTATATCCATTATCCCCCCATTTTTTTATTTTTATTATTTTATTTTAATTTATTTATATATTTTATTTCGTTTTCCCTATCATTTCATTATATTTTTTCATCATATATTCCTCTCCTCCCCGTCTTTGGTGCGTCGCACCCCTCCTTCTAGGTGGTTCGCACTACCCCTCCTCTCCCATTGGATGCTTGGTGAAACTCAATTTCTTCTCTATTTTCTTCACTTTTAGTTGCACAATAAAGAACTAGATATGGCTATCCTCAAGCACCAATAATCGTAGGATATAACCCATATCTTTCATGCATTCTACTACGGATGATTTTTACCTAAAATTGGGAGTCTTTATAAAATCATCCAATTTCATCGGTTTTAGGTCAAATCATAGAATTCCATGGATAATAAAATCTACAATGAGTATGAGATAGGTTGTTGAATTTAATTCCCCTAAATTTGTATCTTTTTTTAGATCACACATTCTGTCGATCATTAGTGCATACCAACGATATTTAAATTTACCTTTCATAAATTAATTGAAATATCTATCTTAAAAATTTCACCCTAGTTTGAAATAATAAAAAGACTCTAAATTTTATCCAACAGTGATGGATAGACATTTGGTAGTCTACATTTTCTTAGTGTGTTTACTATTTAGCCCAAATAATACAATTCATTAATTTAAAGTGTAACATGATTCGTTTTGTTGAGTTTTAATTTAATAAAATATTTTGGATAATTATTAACCATAATCCTTGAGTTTTGTATGTTTATTTATTCCTAATTATTTTTATTCCTTGTTAATTTATTATCCTATGGTTTTATTATAAATTTGATATCTGTGTTTTTATTCTTTCTCTAAAAAATTGATTTGGGCTTCAACATTCTGGTTAGAACAATATTTAGTATGTGACTTTGAGTTATTTATATCGTTTTGTTGAAATTATAAAAGAAAACCATGTGATATCTACTTCATTGAAATTTAATTATATTCAGGGTGGTGATAGAATATGGGTTCAGAAGTACGAAATACCTCATGGACTATACGTTCCTCATAGGTAACCATTATGTGTTGGGACTGATATCTTAGGTTTTCTAAATGAGGGAATCCCCAGAATTTCTATATACTCATAAGTCATATTGATTCCCAAAGGGGCATTAGAGGACGAAACCATTGGAAATGTGTCTACGCCATGCCTCAGGTGATAATTTCCCCCATATATGCGATATTGGGATAGAGTCGTGATAAATTCATTCCTTAAGAGATTCATGTTATTTCAGAACATTTTCTTAGATGGGTTTGGTGGTATTGGGAAAGTTGAAGGATGTACCGTAGTGATTCCTTCAAGACGAGCACATACTCTAACTCTCAGCTTGAACATAATAATAATTATAATTCCTAGAAGGTTATTATTAATACTGCTTGAGTTTAATGTGAATTGTGATATCTTTGTTTCTTTGATGCCCAATTTGTTGACACATAATTTTGACCTCATTCCAATGCACATGCCTGGGTGGTAGGTACCCCTTTTAAGCCTTCTATTTTAATTTCCTAAGATATATATATATACATATATAATAACATTTTATTTATCAAAGGTACCTTATTTAGATTCCTAACTTAGGCTAAACCTAGTTATATGGGAAGGGTGACATTGAGAACCCAGACCAAGATATATATTTTTATCATCTTTATTTAATTTATTACATTCCTCATAAATTGGAACACTGCTTTTGCTTATAGCATGAAATAGAAAGGCCTAGACACAATGGATGCGGGTCTACTAATTTTATATCTCACTACCTTATCAAGAAATATTTTGTACCTAAGTATACATTATTATTGCATGTGTGGATAGCGGGAATCACATTTATTATGGTGTTTGAGTGTTGCTTGATATATAGGATATAGTGTGGGGGTAGAGGACCAAGAATTTTCTCTAGATGAAGTTGTTTCTTTGTATCATTTTCTTTATATATGTGATTTCCTTTTTGTATTCTTACATTGAAAACCATTACATAAGTACATACATCACAAAATTACATATTTTTTTATATATTCTTATTTATTATCTACCAAACTTATAATTTATTTAGTTGGGATTATTTATTTTCTTCTCCTACATATTGCTTATTTATTTACATACACTTTGTTTTTTATTTGTTTTTTCTACTATGTATTAACAATAAAATATGATCGAATATTCTCCCACATAGACATGATAAAAAGTCCCTCACTACTATTTGGAAGCCTCTGGAATTCAGGGATATGCATTTTAGTTTATGTGGCCAACCTCTCTTGAAGCACACTTTAGGAGGCTCCCGAGTTGGGGATGCTAGAAAGTGGTATAAGAGGCATTTATTTTCTGTTGTCTTGATATTGTGGGATGATTTAAAGGAGACTAGGAATGTTTTGATTCTTGGTTAATAAAAATTCATGGGACGTATCACCCCATATATGGGAAATGGCCAAGTAACCATTGTTGGGATTTTATGTTCATGATTTTCTATATTTCGGTTGATATTATTTCACCTTGAGTGATTGGTGAAATTTCCAATTCTTACGGATTTATGGTGTTTATGAAATTTTACCCTTGTCTATTTATGATAATGATGAAGAATTACATGCATCATAATAGACACATAGGTATTAACATCTCATGCATATGCCATTCAATGTAGCTGTGTTCATAGGTTGCCTACAGATATGATTGAGTGATTTGACTTCCAAGCCATGTCTTGTATTTCTTTATCATTCCTATTTAGATAACATGATTTGATGAACTATTTACAATGATAGATTTTTTCCAGGATCCATATTTACGGTCATATTTTCCTTGTATCATGCTTCAATGAACATTAGCATGTATCTTTGATTAAAATATGAGCCTTTTATAATTAAATCATGTTCTTCTCTATTAGGTGTAAGTGGTGACATGATCTCTTGTTTTTTTATATAATTAGTTAATTTTTAAAAAAATTATTTCCTTCAATGAAATGAGTACCAAATTCTACATATGATGTGAATGAGAGCATTAGGGATTGGTAGATGGTCACCCATATGAGTCGATTGTTGAACATATACATGTTGTAATATGACATTATTTTAAATGTGAAGGGATTTGAAATAGTACTTTTAGTGGTGACCTCTATTTAAGACCCTCGCGTAAGGTTGGATAAAATATTTTTATAATTTCATTGGAATAGAAGCATGGGTATTTTTTATAGGAGATCTTTCTTTTAGTCATGTCATAGATGATTGGATTTTGAGCCTCGTGACTTGTTATAGCAGGACCCATTATGAGGGGCGACACATATTCTTTATAAGGAGTTGGACCAAGGTAGTTATCACCCTTAGAAGACAATATACATATTTTTTCACTGATTTTACTTCATTTTTGGTTCCATTTAAGTGTCATTGTCCCTAATTATACCCCCTAGACTAAAATGACCCCCTTGTTAGAATGGGTGGTCATGTTTTTTTTCTTAGTGATGGAATTCTTAGTTCTATTGAGTGCTATCTTAGTTCATCACCAGAGTAGTGATACATTAGAATAATGAATCCATGTTCATCACAATAATATCAGTTGTTACTGAGTAATGTGATGATGTTGTTGTTGGTGGTGTGTGAAATGATTCAGTAACACTGTTTTTCATCAGTGGAGTACGGTGGTTAAGCTTGAATGACCACAGGATGCCTTATGTGGTAAAGGGTCGATGATTGGTCAATGATGGTGTGGTAGCAGGTGATGTAGAGTTTCTTTCAATATGATTCAAAAAATTTTG
This sequence comes from Viscum album, assembly GCA_963277665.1. Lineage (NCBI taxonomy): Eukaryota > Viridiplantae > Streptophyta > Magnoliopsida > Santalales > Viscaceae > Viscum > Viscum album. The sequence goes on along the minus strand of OY728163.1, from coordinate 1,084,351,503 downwards.
GTTAGAGTGTTCTTCTCACCCAGCACATGGGTTTGTTTGATTTTAAGCCATTTGAATCATCTTTGGGTAACGTGCTTTTTGACGAGCATGTCCCCCATCATTTCATTGTATATTTACACTAATAGACAATTGTTCATACATAATTATAATGATTTAAATTTTTATAGGCTTATTTGGGGTGATTTTCTTAGTGTTTCATGCTAATTATTGGTTCTTATCGAGGCTTTGTTAGTCTTCAGTGACCCTTGTATTCTCGAGTTGGAATTCCTTGGATGAACTATTATACCCAAGTAATTTATTTTTACTTAATAAAAAAGAAAATATCCCTATGGAATCCATCAATGATATGAGATTGAAATTATGGAATTATACCAACCTATTACCCATAAACATTGTGTAGAGACTGCCTTCTGTTAGGTTACCCTAGACTTCATGTCAGGATCAGTGATTCCTAAATCAAAGAACATCACTAGAATTCAGTTATGGACTTTGGTGTACATTTTCATGGTAAATCTGAGATATATTTGAATATTATATCACATTTTAGTTTTTAAAATTCAATCAATCTAAGACATGTGTCTTCTAGAATAGTCGAATTGAGTGGCTTGACTAGTTGTCTCTCTTGTTCAGTGGAGTCATCTGTAAATGACTGTTTCGAGCATATCTCATAGTGAGACATGTGTGGATTATTTCAGCTAGGGATTTTCATGAAATGATTGCGTGAATTGAGCATTTAGTTTGAGGGGGGATTTAACCATTTTATCTATTTCGTGAATCTCGTGAGAAGCATCCCTAGAACTCTTAAGGGCGTGTCTTGTACAATATTATAATGCATGAAGGTGTTGTGACTTCTGTTTTTCAATTTTTCTAAAATTAAATTCTAATGTGGGAAGAACCTTTGGTATAGTGTTTAATGAGATGATGACATGGTCGTGTCTCTAGATAAACGAGCTTGGATATGTACCATATCCGTGTATTAGTTGGAAAATGAGTGTTGGAAGAGATCTTATTATCTCATGTGGTACTTTCCTAACCAATGTTTGAATGTGCATTGGAAATTTGAAGATGAAATGCGATATTTTCCATGAAACATCATTAAATTGTAAATTGGGTGAGAGGAATGTTTTTCTTGATGGCTTGTCCGGGATGAGATGTTCTAAGGTGTGAAGGTTGCAACTTCTTGTGTTTTGTACAAAAAACTAAAGCGAAGGAAATTTAATTTTTTTGTTGGATGGGAAGGTCGGATTTAAAACCACGTTTTAGAACCCTTTTCATTCCAGTAGATGAAAATGTGATTTTTTGTTTAATGAAATAGAATTAAATTAATTAGATTAAAAATTTAATTTGTAAATAAATAAATTTAACGCTAAAACAATTATTTACAAGATTGAAATATTTCGTGAAATACATTTGGAGTTAGTAACTGCTTTATAGAGGGGTTATAAGGTCTGTAGACCCTCGACATTGATAGAATAAAAATATTAATATATTTATACATACATGTGTGTTTTTTTAAAAGAAATAACTCGCAAAGGGTGTGTCGTATATGAAATCTGAGAACACTGTTTGGCCGAAAACATTAGGTTTACCCTAGGAATGGTATGAAATAAATATACGATGGGTATTAGAAAACCTCACATGTGATAATAATTTTTTTAATTAATTAATTAATTATTCATATTTTTTAATAATAATTAATTTATTCCTCTCAAACAGTGTGTCATATTAGTAATCCAAGACCACCATTTTTGTCTCTAACATGGGGTTTACCCTAGGTGGGGTATAACATTTTGAGCTTCAGATGTTTAGCCAGATCACATCTGAAGATAATTTATTTGGGGTATATATATTTTTTATTGATAGATAGAAATAATAATAATAATTTCTAATAGTTATTATTTTTAGTTTCGGATAATAACATTGATGTATATATGTATAATTTGAGTATATATATAAGGGGACTAAATATATATGAAGGTATATATACATATGAAGGTGTATATATATGATTATACATATGTGTCAGTCTGTCAATATATATATATATATATATATATAACATGTATATACATGGGTGGATATTTACTATTGTGTCAGATAAAATACTATTAATTTCCCTCATAAATTCATGTAATGTCTTAGCTTGAATCATTGTGTAGATTGTTTAACATTTTTTGTCCAAATTCATAGAACGAACCAGGACGCATGCTTGCGTACCCTATTGTGGGTCCCATACACCATTTAAAATTTTTTAAGTAATTGCTCAAGAATTATGTAAAATTTTTATGTCACGCCATACTGCAACGTTTGGGCTTAAAAAATTAAAATGTTTTAAAATGGAATGAAAGGAAAATAAAAGAAATTAAAATAATTTAACGATGAAAAAAATAATAAATAAAATATAAAAAATTAGAGAAAAATTAAAAATAATTAAAATCAGTTAAAACCATTTTTATTAAATATTTCCTATCTCCCTCCATTTTTTAATTTTTTTTTTAATTTTTTTCTTTATTTCATTCCCATTTCATTTCATTATTTCATTTTTTTCCTTCTCTCTCTTCCTCTCCTCACCCTTCCTAGTTCGTCACACACCCTCCTGCTAGGTGCTGTGCTCCACCCCTCTTCTCCCATTGGATGCCGGCTGTGACTCTATTTTATCTCTATTTTCTTTTCCATTAGTTGTGTAATAAATATCTCAGTAAGCCTAACCTCACCCACCATGAATCATAGGATCTCACCACTTTTTTTTGCACAATCATCTAAGGAAGTTTTTTACCTGAAAATGGGGTTTTCTGAAATCATCATAATTCTTTTGTTTTAGATCAAATCAAAGATAACTGTGGAGAGTAAGATCAAATATGAGTACGAGGTTGGGAATCTACTCTAATTTACCACATTTCATTGCATCTTTGATATCTCACATTGTTCCAATCATCGGTGCCTACCGATGATATTTAATTTGACATTTTCTAAAATAATTAAACTATCATACATAACCATTGAACCCTTGTTTGAAATAATCAAGCATATCTTAATTTGTTCAAACATCATTAGATACCCATTTTTTTGTTCGGACATTAACAGACTTTTTTCTGCTTTTATTGAATAATAATTTTTTTTTAATATCATGTTTTACGTGATCCCATTTTGTTTATTTTTAACTAAATAAACTATTTAGGATAATTATGAACCATGATCCTTGAGTTTTGTTGGTTTTTTTACTCATAATGATATTTATTCCTTGTTATATTTTTATCCTGATGTACCATTATAAAAGTGATATGTGCATTTTTAAACTTTCACAGATAAATTGATTTGGGCTACAAGTGCTTGGCTGAAATGATATTTACTATCCATCTTTGAGTTTATTATAGTTCTTTATTGAAATTATTAATGAATACCCTATGATATATACCTCCTTTTAGTCGATCTACAGATAGGGTCATGAGATAATTTGGGTTCTTTATTAAGGACACACATATGGACTCTTCGTTCCAAACTAGTTACCATTACACATCGTGGGGGGGGGGGATGTCTTAGGCTTTTCCAAACGAGGGATTCCATGAGCATTGTATATACTCATTAGTGAAACTAGTTCCCAAAGGGAAATTCGGGGAATGACCTATTGTCAATGTGCATATTCCAAGCATTGGGTGATACATGGACCCTTATGTGCTATATCGGGACAGACTCATGATGAAGCCATGCCTCGAGGGATACTAGGTCTTTCAGATGATTTCCATGGACGAACTCTTTGGTATTGGATAAATTAAAGGATTTATAGTAGCAATACGTTTAGTATGGGCTCAGACTCTAATTATAATCTTGATCATAATAATAATGACAATTCTTGAAATGTTATTATTTATACTGCTTGAGTGCCATGTGAATATTGTTGTCTTATGGGAATTTGAAACAAACATTGTTAACACTTAAATTAGACACCAAGATAAAGAAAATTCTTGGGGGTATGTTCGATTATTAATACTTAAATTTTTAAGGATTGTTATATGTATATACACATACATTTTACCTATCAAATGTGCCTTATTCAAATTCCTGGCTTAGGATGAAGAAGGGGATTTGGTACGGCTGTTGTTGAGAACCTGCACTATGTTATATTTATTTTTTTTATGTTTATTTAATTTCATAAATTTATAATACAATGAATGGATTCTTACATTTACATCATTAAATGAGAAGGCTTAAAAACGTTGGTTCCAACCTACAGAGATTATATATCACTCCTAGCTCAGCCACTGTTTGGTAGCTGAATATGCATTATTCTCGTAGGCATGGATAGTGGCAAGCATACTGCTTCTGGTGTTTGAGTGTTTCTTTCTTGGGATGGAGATTGGAGGAATAGGACCAAGAGTATTCTTTAGATGTAGTTGTTTATTGTGATGTTTTATTTAAATCATTGATTTCATTCTTTTATACCTTCTTTCTGATCCTTTTCATTAGTACATTCATCATAGCATGACATCTTTTTTTATTTAGTTTTTTATCAGCTTACATACTTATTATTTTTTCCATTCGGATTATTTATTCCATTTTACAGTTTTATTTATATTTATATTCTTCCTCTATTTGCTATAAATTGTGGTTTTATCAATAATGTATTACCTATTACCTTTGAGGGAATAGTCTCCCCCATAGACATGTTATAAAGGCCTTAGCTGCTAGTCAGAAGCCACTGGCCACTCGGGTAGATGCGCTTGAGGTCATGTGGTCATCCCGCCTCAGAAAATACATCACTTGGATCCCTAGTCCGGGATGATACAAATATTGAGATATTTTTTATGACCCTAAAACCATAATAATAAAACCTCTTTTCAATCCATGGGTATGTGAAAGTATTACTCATTCCTATGTGAGGACCACCGCCTCTACGTAGAGATACATTTCATTTTCTATCACTGTGTCCCATTATATGAAATTGAGTTTATTTATTGATTATATAAGTTATTTATAAATAATTTATCATTAAATACTTATAATTTCATATCAACCTTATTTCTTTCCCATTTGATTAAAATGATAGTGTCTCTTGTATATTCATAAGGACTAGCACCTCCCTGACGTAATGTGATTTAGTTTTCATTCCATCATTACACATATGGAAAACAGGATGAATTTAATAATTATATATCATATATATGAAATAATAATTAATATTAAATAGTTTTTTATTATTTACCATTCTTTTTTCTATTATTCCAAATCGGATAGTAGCATTTTTGTTTTTGAAATACTATGTGCCTCTATGAGTGGTGTAATTCTTTTTTATATCTCAAAGAGTCGTGGATGAATTTAAACATATATATATATAATTAGTATGTATTTAATTTATTTCATAAATTAAATTAATATATTAAGGAAATATAGTAAATGTACATAGATACGATCCATATAATCGAATATTTATTAAAAGAAACAATTATCACACATATTGAGTGCTTTTAATAAATAGTTATTAATAAAATGAAAATAAATTGTTATAAGTTGATCATATATGAATCTATAACTAAATAAATTAATCATTTATAAATTTTAAAAATATTATAATTATATTACATAATGGCAGTGTTATTTCAATGTATGATTTTCTTGAGTTGAAGGATTTTTGTTTAAATATAAATTTTATCAGGATTGGTTATACATGAAATTCTATACAAAGGAAATTCTATTTTCCTTTCATGGAAAAAATAATTAATGATATTCTTATATTTTTATTTATTTAGAATAAGTGTTTCCCATTAATTTTATTCACTTTATATAATAATGTTAATTAAAAATTGAATTTAACATTTATTGACACAATTTCATTCTTTGATCGAAAATAATTTTTCATCGGCATCCATGAATTCTAAATTTTTTTTAAAATTTTTTTAAATTTTTTATTATAATTTAATGTAAATTTCATCCTTGATTGAATTTTTACAAAATGGATTAATTTAGTATTCTTCACATTTTCAAAGAGGTATTTTTAACATTTTACACATAAATATTAATGATTATATTGTTTTAACATACAAAAAATGAATAGAATATAAAATTATTAAGACTAATAAATGATTTGAGGATTCTTTTACATGTTTTTTAAATTAAATTATTTACTAAATATTTGTAATATTTTTAGAAGTTAATATATAATTTAAAAATGAGAATTTTATTTTACTAAATAAATATTATAGTGACCTTTAACTGTTAAATTTCTAATCATTATAATATCATTTTATGTTACAAAGGCTATCCTAGGGATATGGTCCAATGATATGATATTTATTTTTTCATTGGGTTGTTGATAGTTATTATAATGATATATCGATGAATTATAACTTATTTCCAAGGGGTATGTTATGATCTTTGTTTTTATGTTCTGGTAGAATACATATGAATGGATTTATGATTATAGGATGAGTGGAAATATAATTATGTTTCCATCCATTTCCTTGGGTATTTATTATTGTTCTATGATCCAAAAGGGAAGAAAATAATTTATCTAATACCTGAAAGCATGAACACATGAGGTTATCCCAAGAATGAAATAGAAAATACAAGAGGTTATACAAATATTTATGTAGTTACATGACTGGTTATCTCAAGAATAAAATGTTACTAATTTCTGGGTAGGTAGACTTGAAATTAGTTTTTTATTTATATTATTATTCACCAATTTATTCCACTGATTTATTAAATGATATTTATCCATTGTAATATTCTAATGGATATTGATCTTTCATACCATTAGTATTCCTGTCTTATAAACCATGAATATTTATACCATGGATTATGTTTTTTTATTTAAGAGTAGCTACTGATGATATATAAAGGTTATTCTCATGTTCTTGCACTCTTTATGTTCATGTTATATTTAAATGATCAATGATATCTCCCATTTTGACCCTAACTATGAATATCAGATCACCCATTTTTATGTTTTATATTTCTCATTAAATGAAATATTGTTTCAATTATGATTTATATATGAAGTGATCTAGTTTTAATTAACTATATATGGGATGATATGTAGATTTTAGAAACATGATATTTATGTATTCATGTTTCCAAGAACAATATACCTTTATAGTATAGAATGGGTCATAATATAATGTGTTGAATATTTTTCTATTTAGATGTAACAAATAGGTAATAAAAATTTAAGTCTCTACATTTGGAATATTCGAATGGATTAGTTACTATTAAAAAATATGACGAGACAAATTTCATGATAACCCTATGCATAATCCTATATATAAGAGACAAAAAATGTTATGGTAAAGAAAAAAATGTGGGTTTCTTGGAAAACATTCATTTTAATGATATTGAAATAGGAAGTGCTTTTTGGAAATAAAGTGTCTTGGTTTAATAACTATGAATTTTTTTAAGTATATCATAAACATCATTGGGATTTTTGGTGAGTGTTCCCTTATAGTTCACCTAGTATGACACTCCTGAAGGATATGATTTTTTAATTCACATTATAATTAAGAACTACAGTTAAATATTTCAATATATGTTGACAATTTATAATCTATGTTAATTATAATGTGAAATATGATGAATGAAAGGTGTAATAATTTAGAAATACGATAACATATTGTTTTAGGAATATGTGTTTCCCACTATTACTACTGCCTCTCAAACTAATCCCTTTAATTTTAGTAAATGGTTGGAAGATGATAGAAATATGTTAATGATGACAGGTATATAAAATTCTAGGATTTTCATCTTGATAAAATAAATTTTCTGTTATATTGAATCCAAAAACATGTTATTAGGCTTATTAAAATTTCACTTCCCCTTAATCATGTGGAGCATCCAAAATGAGAAGTGGTGGGAACAATGTTCCATTGATTTCATAATGATGTGACTTAGGCCTTATTTTATTGTGAATTCTTATCCATATTTTGTTTTGTTTAAATATATTGGTCATATTGAAGATATATTTTATGAAATCCAGTGTTTGCAGCATGAAAAAACCAATTTGGTGGTCTATCGTTTGGAAGGAGAAACAAGTCAATGGCGGGATCTCATCAAGAAAGTGAGGCAACATGATTAAAATGAATATATTGAGTGTGATTCATTTATATTATTTTTTTATAAAAACTAATTTCAATCTATTATTTATTTGAAAATAGAGAAGGATATCCTTTTTAAGGATAAAAGATTCTAAATCTCGTATTACTTATTAGGAATGTTTTACAAGACTCCTTAGGCATGCTTTTGGTATATTCGTTGAATTATAAAACAAGATTGATCAATTAATTAATGGATTAAAACATGTCTCTAATGGGAGTTATCCATATGGGATAATGGTAGTTATGATGAAAATATTACATGTACTACCATGTTTGATATAGATAATGGGGTAACCCATCTATCTCAAGATACTGATAAGTGAAGAAAGAGAGGATTCAAAGGAACGTATATAAATAATAACCATAAGGGTAAGAAAAAGATAATTCCATTATGCTCAAATTGATGAAAGTAGTATATAGTAATCTTTCTAATTGGAAAAAATAATTATTTTATTGTGGAATGGATGCTCATATGGAAATTTAATGCTAATGTGAAGGGGTGATGTTGGACAATTATAGAGAAAAATAAATACTGATTGCAGCAACCACACTCTAGTGTTTCATATTCAAGAAATATGGTCATTATTCTAACCATTGATAAAATGTGATGGTTAATGATGATGATATATGTAAGTAGCCTCTTATGCAGAGAGACAATGTAAAATCTAATTTGATCAAAATTACTGATGTGGGGTATGATAATGAAGTGGTGAAAGGTCTAAATAATATCATCTATTGAACTGCTAATGTAGTATTTGATTCAAGATCAACACAGTTTATTATATCTAAATAATTTTGTAAATATTTCATCATGCCAAAAAAATTTTATATTTTGAATTAACGGTGAATACTCATAATGGTAATATACCACATATCAATTTTGTGATTCTACATCCCTTGATGTTTGGGGGAATATTATTCCAGAATTTTTTTATTATACCTCAGTGTCAATTTTCAATTATCTTGGGAATGGATTGGATTTATTTAGATTAATACCAAATTAATTAGTACTTAAAGGTATTGATGTTTTTATATTTCAATCCAACCAATGATCATCTATCAATGTGATTAATTACTATTAAAATCCAATGGAAATTACATATTCTTTATCGGTCATCATTCCATTTAAAAATGGTTGTTTATTTGAATTGATGCGGAGGAACTCATCATTAGGATATTCATTTAATATTTGATATTTTTAATGTTTTCCTAGAATAATTCCCTATAATTCTTCCAAATCGTGATGTTCAGTTGTCAACAATACCCATATATGGTGCTATAATAATTTCCAAGAAATTTTCTATAATAGTGCTCGTTGAGTTACAGAAATAGAGGAAGAAACTCCTAAAAAATCAATATATGTAATTATAATGTCCAATTGTGTCATTTTGGGGTGAATCCATTGGGTTATTATGAATAAATATGTATTGATTCCACTTTTCATTAAATATTGGGAATATAATATGATCAAAATAATGAATAAATATCTAATACCCCATAATGATGACTTTTTCTAAAATACAAATATATCAATATATGTACACGATTTACCTTTATTACAGATATCATGAATTATTGGACCATAAGTATTATAAAGACATCGAATCATTTCATACTGTGTTTAAAAGCTATTAATTTATATTGATTTCTATTCAGTCGAACTAATTCCCTACTATCATTAATGATTTAATGAATAATGTTTCTAGAGATTACCATAATCAGTTTCTTGTAATCTATTTTAATAAAATTATAATATATTTAATGATAAATGATGATAATTAATAAGACATGATGATTATAATATATAACCTAAGGAAAGAGGTGATGTATGAGAAATTTTCTACATGATATTTTTTATTAAAAATATTAATTTTCTAGGTCATATAATATCATAAAATGGTATATTGATAGATCCAGGAATGATAGAAGTCATTAGACTATATACTAGAGAAAACAATGTGTCATTCAAAATAACTATCATTAATGTTTAGGATATTATTTATTATTTGAGGATAACTTAAAATAGACATCCAATCTACTAAAAAAATTTACCTGAATGAAATCCAATTTAATATGGAGAGATGATTGTGAAGAAAATTTCATGGAAATTAAGAGAAGGTTAGTTAACACTATAGATATTAAACTAACATATTATGGATATGGGTTTTTGTTCTATAATTTTTCATAAACGAAGGTATTGGTATGAATCCTCATAGAGAATGGGAATTTTATAGATTAGGTCTCATGAAAATTGATGGTTTTTGAGTATAATTACCGAACCCATGATTTGGAGATGGCTATGTGTTTTTCCATTAATTAAAATGATAAATAATAATTACATAGAAATGTGAGATATATAAACAAATCATAAATTTATAAATTATATATTAACTCAAATTAATCAATATAAGTACTAGAGAGAAAGGATGGAGTTAATTGATGATTATGAATACTCAATATGTTAACATCCTAGGAATGTAAACAAGGTTTAAGATGAAATGAGTAAAAAGTATCATTTATATTATCTATGACGAGAATCAAATTTGATACAATATTTCTATATTTATAATGGATAAATCTAGAAGTAATTATGGAATGCGATAAATAATATCCTTCTCAAATGAGTATTCAACCATATATCAATCTGATGATTAAAATTTTAGTGAACGACGATGTAGATTTAAAAAAATGTATGAAATATTCCCAAATTAAATCTACATTTTAGGGAATGATAATGTCCATGATCATAGTATCTATCCCACCAAAACCAAAATTGAATAACGAGACATTCGATGATTCTCATATGTCTTCATTTTTTATTCATCCCAGAAGTAAAAATATGTGTAGGGATATGAAAGGGTATTCAATATGGGACAACATGAAGATTTATACTGAAGTGTGTATTTATTAGTGAAAGCTATGTTTTTAATTTAAGGATGAGAGAAATAATTCTTTTGTGATATTATAACCACTACCCACACTAAAATGGAAATGCAAAAAACAACACCATATATTTTGTTGTCACACTCCACCAATAGTTTGATGTCCATAATACATTTAATGTTGCAGTTGACCTCATTTTAAAGAATAGATTATTTATTCTATTAGGAGATATTTCTCTCTAAATAATTGTTTTAGAATATAAAATAATGAAGTTAAAATGATTTATGGGGTTCCACATAATATATTATCTGTTTGGGATCATAGGCTTACATTAATGTTATAGATAAGTCATTTATAAGATCTAGATGAAGAGTTTACATTGATTAATACTTATTATATTAAAAAAATGTTCAATCTAATTGAAGCATTAAAACCCTATAATATATTTTGTGTAAATTATATACAAATTCTAATGGATTTAGATATTAATAGAATCTTCTTTCCATGTTTTCATAAAATAATTACATTCACTATAGAATTAAGATGGATCCTTATAAAGCCTTATATTTAAATATGTTAAAATATCAAATATACTGGGATACAGTTTGAGGAAGAAATCTATTTGGATATGATCATATGGTTAATTAATATATAATTATAGATTTATTAAAAATTTCATCCACACTGATAAATGTTGATATAAAATAATGCTGACAATAATTGGTGAAATCTAGAAATTAATGTCAGGGAAATGGATGATCTGTATGAATGGAAGCTTGCCGACCAGCCTTGTGAGGGTGGAATACTGATATGAGTAACATATTCTTGGTATGAGAAGTTTCTAGTTTTCTTGTCTGGGCGATTCTCACTAATTCCTACGGGTCATTTACTTATCACTAAGCCTTTAGGCCTTGTAATGGTTCCACCTCACCTCTTGAAAGGTGGATTATCAAAATTAATAAAAAAAGAAGGCCTTCATGCAATTCCATAATGTTAGTGAAATAATAGTCCAAAATATTTCTCTATATAAGATTATTGTAATAATTTTAATGAATGGAAAGGTGAGATAAAGGTATATTACACCCTTTGTGACTCTTGACTAAGAATGGATGGTAGCTTATTACGTGGTGCTTCCACCAATACTCTATTATGATAATGATGTGTTCCCTATATCTATCTTGAGAAAGTACATAGATAATTAATAACATGTACTGAACTCATTGATATTCCTTATGGTGAATTTCATTTCTATGTAAGAAAATCCAGTGGAAATGTTGGATTATATACATAATGTTTTATGAAAGAATACTACTCACCTGGATAATGTATTCAAGATGGATCAAAAATTTGAATAATCTTCATGAGAACTATAGGATGTGATAAAATAGAAATACCATAATTTGTTTATATCTGAACAATATAATATTTTGGGATAAATATATATTTAAGGGTATAAAATGTAACACCCCAATATTTTATGATATATTTTCTGAAAATAAATTCATGTTCCATGATAGCTTTCATACCCAGAAACCCTGAGTCTAAATGAACAACAATATTGTATACCTTATTAAAATAAATATTAATGTGAGGGAGTGAATAGAAAAGAGATTATTTTGTTTATGTATTTTATGATTTTTCTTTGAATTGTTTTGGTTTTGAATATTTATTAATGATATAAGAATATTTCATTGATTTCAATATGTTGAAGAAGTTTTCCGAAAACAATATGGTAGAATAGTATACTCCATGATATTTTGGTTTCATATAAATGTGAATAAAAAATGTATGAATGGATGATAGTGATGATACTGAAATCAAATTATCATAATAACATTATTTTTACGACTATATGTTTATAACTATTAATATTGGTGAACTAATCTAAATGTAAAATATAATTGTCCATGGTGACTCATTGTTTATGATAATGTAGAATATGAGATGAATATGGATTGGATAGTGATCTGCTCTTTTGTATTTATATTCCAAAATGAATAGGAATTTAATAATTTAAGATTGGCTGTGGAATTATTTATTTCATAAGAATCTTATTTAGTGGACATAAAACATGCATCTTAAATTAATGAGATTATATATTTCATGTTTCCTTTTGGAGATTGGTGTTTAATATTTCACATTTATTTTTTTCAGATTGTTGACATTAAAATAGGCAACCAAAGACACCAAATGAATCCATCTCAACCACATAGCGGATCAAGAACAAACCACAAGTGATCTATTTAGATTAAGGGAAATAATGGTGGATAACACTAGCATAAAATTGTATAGGCTTGGGGGGCCATGTCCTGGCCTATAGGTGATATCCCATGTTTAAGGAACATATGGGAAGGATGTACTAGTCCATCATGGAAGCCCGTGCAATGCACAATGGGGAACAACCCATGTGGACATGATCTGATGTATTTATGGGGGCTGATCCTTGGGACATATTGAATAGTATAGTGCAGAAAGATCCTTAATAAAGCATGTCTAAAAACACTAAAGTTCATTTTGAGACAATATTTGGTCAACCTTCATCATTCATTTTAACATTTAACTCATATAGCTCTCATTGTAAGATCAAATGTTTCTTAGCCATATAACCACAATGGGTGATATTCTACAACTTCACAAATTTATTGGGATACGTATACGCAAGAGTTTTTTCAATACGTAATGATGGATAAATCTGAATTATTATTTCCTATATGATGAATCATGAATTAAAAATGGTATGAAAAAAATGATAAATGAATGAAGTTTAAAAATCATCCAAGGAAATTGAAGGAAGGGTAAAGTTAATTGATCTTTGGATGAATGAAAATATTATTCCATTAGGTTGGACATGTATGTTATCTTCATGGATGGTCTTGGATTTATTTAAAGTTGATTTATAAAACTATTTTATAATGAACACGTGATACTTATCAGGAATGCAAAAATATTAGGGTTTTCAACATTTATTATCCCAAATATGGATAATTAATGAAAAATATCTATGGTAAATCAAAATGAGTGATTCAAATAAGATTAATTAATATATTATGAATATTGTCATTTATAAGGAATATCTGGTTAATATTGCTTATAATTACTGAATACCTATTTAGAAAAAGATCATATGGATCAAATATTTCATTGAGTTCGTATGTTAATCCCATAAATAGAGTATATAATTTAATTTTTTCCACATGAAATAAGATTCATCAGCCTCTTGGGATACTTGAATATGGGTCTTGGTGTAATAATGTTTCTAAAGGAAAACTCTAGTGTACCATGTTAATTGATGGAAAACATAGTTTTATGAACAATCATGGTTTTACAAATATGAATCATGGACATTCTGCTAGTGGAGAACCATATACATGGGACCATAGTTAATACACTCATTCCATCCAACATAAAGAATATTTTACATGTAGATCTATTCATTTGTGAAGTACTAATCCTATTATATAGTGTTGTATCATAATAAATCACTGAGATGTATGAAGGCAGATTCGATGATACCATGATCATGTGTAGCATGAATGTATATACAATGAACCTAAATACATGAAAATCACATTTGGGAAGGGTTTTTTTGATTAAAGTGAGTACATATTACTATTTAATGTATAAATATAAGAACATAGAATATATTTTTAATGAATGACATTAATTAGGTTGTAACACTTGAGTGATGGTATCATTAGGATGCGACATCAAGTATTGTAATATTAACTATAAACTATGTAGATAATACATACATACTACCCAAAGGTATGAATAAGACATTATGATGGAAATATGAATATATGAAATCATATATCAATCAAAATACCAAAAAAATTAGGATCCATCCAGAACCGGTCCTAAAAAGTGATTATATAAAATAGGTGAACAAGCAGAGCTGCGGGTTAAAATGGTATATTAAAAAAATGAGAAAATATCACACAACACATATCACTATCCACCATTAGAGCATAATAGTCCAGGGACCTAAATGTCTGGATCAGGTCCATTGACATTACCACCTTCTTTGAAAAAACATCCACCACATGATTTTCCTCCCTATATGCATGTGAGATTACCAAGAAGATTATAGTAGAATTTTTGAGGAACTCAATCTCAAGAGGTATAATTATCTATGGTTTATCCCTTGTTTTTGTCTTCAAGGAATTAAAAGAATATTTAGGGTCTATATCTATCCGTTGTTTTTTCTAATTATATTGTAAAAAAAATAAAATTGCATGCACCATTTCTAGAATCTTAGCATTATTGGCTATCCCAATTCCATTTTAATGATAAAATAAAACCCTAAAAATACCACGGTGTGTGTAGAAGAATAATACAAAACTTCAAGGCAATAGAATTCAAAAGGCTACACCATAAACATTAACCTTAGGACAAGTTTTAAATGGAGGTATCCAATGAATAAATTTGTTCCGTCTTGGCTTCTTTGGCTTTCCTCCAATAGACAATAAAATGAGGAAATTTATATATTACAAACGAATAGTAAATCATATGGTTTGAAGTGTGGAAGAAGAATAGAACTCCTTATTTAAATCCATCATGTCCATTCATATAGAGTCTAACATCCCCTTAAATATTTTTTCATTATGAAATTCCAGATAGTTGAAATAACTAAACCAATTCCTACAATTACCTTGTTCTAGATCATTGAACTCCAATAAACATAATAGATCTGATTGATGAAAGAAGTGAACTTGATATCTCTATTAAGAATCATTCCAAATATTTATCTTTTTTACTCCAATAATTCATTAGAAAAGTTACGTGTCAATAAATTATAGTTAATATCATCCTTATCATGATGACAGTGGGTATAAGATAAAGAAATTTTGTAGACAACCATTGTAATTTTATCAAGTGTGGAAAACATGGGATTACATATCTTCCATAATAATAATGACCTAGTATGATATATAAATCAAGGATTGAATTTCATTATCAAAATTGGTGGCAGATTGAAACCCCCACATTCCAGTTTATAGTACTCTTTTGTATTGAAATAAACATTTCAATTGTGTTTTCAGATGAGAGTATCATAGTCCATGAAGCAATATATTTCAATTTCTAGTATAATATGAGTAGTAATAAAGTTGTAAAAACTAGATATTAGGGTTATGAAATAATTAATTGAAACATGTGAAGCCTGTAAGGGAATGATAAAATGATATTTTGGTGGACTGTTGGGCTAATTAATACTTGAATAGTTGATATTGGTACTTATACTTATCATCCATTTAGATTCATCAATGATTTTGTTAAAGTAATTGTAGATGGATTCCCAAATATAGGATGAACAGTAATATGTATAACCATTCAATAGTCACACTTTGAACCTCATTGATATGAATTCATTGGGAACATCACCATAAATGAATATTCATTTTTAATTTTCACTATACAAGTATTGAGTTATGAATTTAAGTCGAGAAGAAAAGAAGTTTTTTGAAAGATCATTTAGGCATGAATTAATATTTTATATGTATAATTATTGAATTGTGTAAATATTTTCTGATCCAAGAAGCATGGAGAACCAATATATTCATTTTTGATATTGTGTGTCCATGAAGAAGTTAGTTTCTAATCAAAAATAAGTTATTATAATATCCTAGAATAATAATTATAAATTTCTAGTCAACGACACCTTCATATCATTGAGTATAAAGGAGACATTAATTGTGACGATGTTATACTCAAATTAAAATTGAATAATTATTTATTCACAGATATTTATTATGATTCTATCCATGAAGAATAAGATTCAGTGTAGTTTTTTAACTGATGAAGAAAGAGATCAAGAAACTTCTTCACTATTTCATATTATTGTTCATCAATGATTACAATTTTTTTTGACCATGTTAATATTCGTTTATCATCATTTTTCTACGAAGAATTAATATGTTATCAATACACAACACATTCATATTATTGCGTCTGATAGAATATGATGATAGTACATCTATCAGGTTTTAGATATGTTGAAGAATAATTAGTTCTTACTTCTTGCTAGGAAAGTAAAAACATAAATAAGAAGTATATGGAAGATCAAAGAAGTTCCCAGACATTAAATGGTAGTATCAATAGGAAGAAGACATAATTTTTTGACAATAAACCATTAAAAATGATAACAATATCTTCATAATAAGTATAAAGAACAATCCAAGAGATATTAAACATATTATTTAAATTTTCTATAATGAATATCAAGTAAAAGGATAGTTAATTTTCTATATAACCCCCTTAAAGGGATTATAATTATACTGGTTATGTGGTTGTATTATTTCCATACCTTTTCAAGGACTATATTCTCTCATATTTTAGTGAATCTGGTATAAATATCTTCTCCCATCTTTACATGCCTTCATATAATTGCATTATATAAAGAAGATAGAATAATAAAATAAAGATATAAATATTTCAATGATGTAATGGGATAAAAATAATTAGTTGGATTATGAATTCTATAATAATTATTCATCCTCCCCTCAATACCTATTTGTAATATCGCAAACATTTCCATTCACATAGCATTATATGGTCAGTTCTCTTCTACTTTATTCTCTATGATGAAGCTATTACCTTTTGAATTTGTTTCATTCAATAAATTGTTAACAATTTATTTTATTTGAAAATATTATGTTATATTTGATTGTATTTCAATTTTTACGAAGACAAAGATGAGCATGATATTGACAGTGATATGAAATTTTACGAATAATTCCCTCTAACCTAATGAAGAATAAGGACCGGTTTATCCATTCCTTGTCCACAGTGAAAAAATATATAGATTTTAATGTAATTCCATGCTGGATTATCTTTACACTAAGTACAACTAAAATCTTGTTACATCGTGTAAATCAAAAAATTCATGTGATCAAGATGTATGTGTTAGTATCATTGAATGTTTTTGAAAATATAGAGATTTATTCACAAGAAGTAATGATAAATCTATTGCATCTCAAAAGATATAACCTAATAGATTATGACATATTAGCATGGAATTTATGATGAATTAGTTTCCCATGTTTATGGTGTATTTCAATATATCTTCGAGGTTATTAACCAACATGAAGTATGATATTTTTATAAAGAACTTCCTCAATGAAAATAATTCATGAATTTTTACATCTTAGTAGACATGTCTGAGACACTAAAGAAACAATTACAGAACATGAAATATATATCTCAAAATGACTAAAATAATTTCAATACTAATATATTGTCAATAAAAAACATTAATAATAGATCCATACATTTTAAGTATTATTTAAAAACAACATTGATATCACAAATTCCCAATTTGATGTAACATATATATTGATCTTGGAATTGAACAAATTGATTCTAAAAATGTTGTGATATATGATGTTGATTTTGAATGAATAAATAATAACTGGTAAGAGAACATAATTAGGATTTAATATAATAAAATAATCCTAAATATAAAACTTTTTTTAAATGTACGTTAAATTTTATAATCATGAGAAGAGACACATTGACTCTTCTCCAAGGAATGTGACATATTAATCTTATAATCAATGATCATTAATTTATTGTAACGCTAAAATTATTCTAATAAGTGATAATATAATCATAAAATCATTTTATGATCTATATCATGTAGCTCCGAAGAAAAAATATAAATTCCATACTAACTTCTATTATTGTTTCTAAATCCATGTTAATGAACAATAATTATTTGAAAATAAAACCTGAATAAGTATAGATGATTAGCATTTATGACAATCCTACCCCCATTACATTGGATAATAGAATAAAGAGTGTGGAATATGGTTCTATATGAAGACCCCAAAAATCTACGAATAAAACCTGAATATATTATATAAAATAAATATATAGATATGGATTTGTGGTTCAATATTAGTGATGTAACCAATTCTAGAAATGTTGATTGTTTTTTTGGTATAATCCACTGGTAAATAAAGCATAAGTTTATCCCATGTCAAGGGGGATCAAGAAAGATTTGAAGATGAAACATTCTATAGTTTAGAAATATCTACATGCTTAAAATAGTTTTGGAATGATTGATTTTTTTTGATTTTTATGATGTAAGTGATCACCAGAATGGTACATGTTCATCTCCCCATGTATATAATGATGGTAATAAAATACGTACTGAAAATCTAGTTAAGAAAAAAAATCTACATTAAGAAAAAATTAGAAATATATTGTGACTTTTTTTTTCATAAATAAGATATCATGTATGGAATCTATTAAGACCATGAATCTGAAATCCAATATGTTGTTATAATGTAAATCACACAAAAGAAAAAATAGTTGGAATTCTCTCAAAATAAGTAATTTGAAGGATCCAAACATGAATCCATAAATCATAATGACATGTTAGTTTTCTAAAGATATAATTTGGAAACAATTAAGAAACTGGAATATAAACACGCTAAGCCTAGTGAAAAAGGAAATGAAAAGATCCCATAAGATGAAGTAAATTCTCATGAAAGTTTTTTAACTAAATAAAAATCTAGTGTTAATGATGTTTTGTGTGAGTGATGTATGAAAATAATAAATATTGAATAATATTCTATTGAAGTAATAATAAGGCCATAATTTGATTAATACAGTATCGTCCATGAAAGATTTTAAGAATAAAATTCACAAAAAATGAGTAATTGTATTTTTTGAGATCAATTCATCACAAATATAATTCAAAATAGAATTTAAAATGAGATATAATTGTCACGACCCTTCCCCTGGGGCCCGTTCCACGACTACCCCAAGACCAAATTCCATAATCTAGGGGCTGAAGACTAGAACCAAAGGTGTAATTCCCTAAAACTGGGAAGGCATTGCCTTTATAACCTATAAACACACCCAACAGAGCACACAGCTGGATACAATCCACTATGTAAACTGTATAAAAAATGAGTGATGACATATAAAAAGGGCTGGAAAAACAAGGCCAACTGTAAAGTACAAGGAAATGGAAGTACAAATAAAACTGAAGAAAGGAAAAACAGCTGATGGGTCATCCTCTGGGGTTCTTACGTGAAGGGTAGGTACATATAGCCTCATCAGCACTCCACGTTCGTCAGTCTCCTCCATTTACCGACTCGTCATAAGGTCTACCTATGGGTACCGTCCAGTCCTAGTACTCTCATCCTCAGTCATAACATTCCGTCGTCTTCATCCAACACAACGAGGTGCGGGCATATGACGTACATGGCTGAGTATAACGATACAATTTAGGGACCCCGAGACCCTCATGGTCTCACAAAATCCAAAAAGGATAATCTAAAATGTACGAAAACAGCAGATAACCCCACTTATGTATAAGCCCATACCTATACCTATGTTATCAAATAACCCATCTCAATCATGAGGAAAACACAAAAGTTACTGACTCAGCTCAAACAAGGATTTATTCTAGGGGTAAAAATATTTTGAACCCTCAGATGCTGGAGAAATTCTCTATCGAGTACAGCAGGCCTGCCGCATCACACAGAGGTTCTTCCCACTAACCATGGAATGCTGAGGTACTCCTCCTATTGTGTACCGAGGGTCTCCTGCGTCACACAGAGGCGCTCCCCACCGTGGGTCTCTCAGAACAACCAGGTGCTCCCCTTCATAGCCTGTAGAGGTACTTCTCATTTCGAGTATCGTAGGTATGCTGCCACCACCAGGCACTACACCACCGTGGGTTTTCCGCCACAACCAGGCGCTCCCCACTGGGCTAGTCAAGTCACTCCAAGTCAAATAGCCAGAAGTCGTCAAGTCTCAGCCAACTACTAGGTTCCTGCACAAATTCTCGCTCATATCCGGATGGTATTCTCCACAACCTACTGGTCGATGCTCCAACTACCCTGATGTCCCACAAAAAAAGTATCTCAAAGTTCCACCACATCATAGGGGTTTCAATGCAACTAATGACATGCCAATCAGACACCCGGTCAGTGAGTTATTAGCCAATTTGTCCCGGGGGCCCAGTTGGATTCGTGCACCATCCAACCTGGCCATATCTCAACAATACCCCAAACTCCAGTGGGGTATACTCAAAGGGACCACCACACTCCATGATTACCAGCGCCGCTGACGGTTCGTCAAACAAACGTCTGGTGCCATAGATATGGCCAAAAGAATGTAAAGGGTCGTAGTGGGCCTGTGTCCGGTCTAGCCTGGTCAGACCGACCCGGTCTGACCTAGTCTGGGCCAACCCGGTTTGGGTCAACCTGGCCGAAACCGTTGGGTCTGGGCCGTCACGTTGGGTGGGATAGCCCGTTAGGTTTGGCTCGGCCCGCTAGGCCCCGCCTTGCTGGCCGCAAGGGTTCGCGGAGGGCCGTGAGGGCGCAGACCAGTCAGAAGGGCGTAGACCGGCCACAGGTTGGCACAAGGGCGGTTCATCCCGGAGGGCACCACGAGGGGTCGGATCAGCCCGGAGGGCGCTGCAAGGGCTCTTCGGCCCAGAGGGCACCGTGAGGGGGAGCGGATCCGGGCAGCTTGGCCCGGAGGCCGGGGCCGATTCGACTGGTGCTCCGTGAGGGCGCGTACCGGTTCAGATGGGGCACCACGAGAGAGGGGGCATGTTCGGCTGGGGCGCCGCGAGGGGCCGGCAGGCCGTCGTGGCATGTGAGGCCCGCGAGCCTGTTCGACTATCAGCTGCAAGGGGCACGCAGGGATTGCAGAGCTGCAGGAAGCGCGATGCTCATGGGGTGCCCTGACAACGGAGCCACGGGGCATGCAGGGCACGCAGAGGCCACGGGCGGCATGACCGGGGGCTGCCGCGAGGGTGCATGCGGATCGGCCGGGGCTACCGTGAGGGTGAGGCGGGGTGGCAGTGCAGTGGAGGAGTGCCGTGAAATGTTGCCGTGGTCGTGGCTGGCAGTGGTGCCGACCGCCATTCTTGTGCTCCTCCACTGGGTTTCCATCCTTCTCCATCGTGAAGAAACCCAAAGGAGACCAGCGGAGGGGTCAGGAAATGTTTGTTTGGCCCATACCCTCTACATTTAGAGTGGTATAAAGTGGTTCTACTTTAATCATGAACCTAGAAGGAGGATAATAATCGAAAAGATTCAAGAATTTGACAATAACCCCATACAACTTCCTGCAAAAAATTATTCCGAACCCACAAGGATAACATCCACAGATTAACTTGATAATAAGTTGATCTGCGTTCTTGTTTTTAGAAGGGATGAATCAAGGGAATAAAATCATAGTTAATTAAAAACCCTACCTGGTTTGTTGATCGTCAACATTGGAGTGAGAAGGCGGATGTCAAATCGTTGTAGATGAACATGTCTTACGTTGAAGGAGGTTCCAAGGAAAAAGTAGTAGTCAAGGTTGTTCTTCATAGTCGAAGGCATTCCACATCAGTGTTCTTGGTCAGGAGCTTTCTCTCAAGTTCCTCCTCTCCCCAATCCTTCTTTTCCAACCAAATTAAATGGTCTCCAAAGATAATAGATAAAAATATTATATGAAGTCGTTGGCACCAATTTCAAATTAGCCTAATTAAACATCAAGGTTGGAATGATTAATTTGGGTGTATTGGAAGAAATAATTTAAGGGTGGTTGCGGAACTATTAATGGTAGAGGAGTTCAGGAGGCTCTCCCTTATTAATGAGGGAAGTGGAGAGGTTTAATTCTACAATCATTATTAGGGGGTTTAGTACCTGGTGGTCCCCACACTGTAACCTCTCATGGGAGGTTAGGTTCCGGTGAGCCCCACCACCATAACCACTCATGGGTGGTTATATTGTGGTGGTCCCCACTTCTAACATACACATGGGTGGTTTTTATAGAAAAAATAAAACAACACAAGCATTTATTTTATTTTATTATTTCCATTAAAAAAACAAAAAAATAACTCTCACCCTTGACCAACTTCTGTTGAGGTGAAAGTCTTTTTAAGTGAATATCTATGCTGTGAGTTCAATGGTATCCTCAGATTTCAATTTCGAGCACCGGTTCAAAATTTATAAAAACCCGCTCGAACTTTCACTGAACGTACCCGAACAAAACTTCATAAATTGATTCCGGGCACACCAGGTCTCAGAATCACGCGATGTCAATTTTCGCAGAGTCATAAAATTCCCATTTATTTTAAAAAAAAATTACAAGGAAATTATCGGTCTTTACATTCTCCCTACCTCAGGGCTCTACGTCCCCGTAAGCTACAACTAAAAATAAGGGAACATGTAGGGGTACTAAGCATGCATCTGAGCCTCCGAATCCCATGTGCTCTCTTGGAGGTTCCCGTGTTTCCAGCTAATGCATACTAGTGGTATCGACAATACAAAAAGGACCCGCTCCTATCGATCCTCAATCTCTACTAGAGCCTCCGTAAATGTCATCCCATCATCGATTTCCAACTCTCCTTGGTTGATGATGTTAGAAGGGTCGTGCTTGTATCTCCTCAGCTGAGATAGGTGGAAGACGTCGTGAACCCAGTGGAATTGAGGTGGAAGAGACAAGCGGTATGACACCTCCCCAACTCTACCGAGGACTTTAAAAGGTCAGATAAATCTTAGAGATAACTTTCCTCATCAACCAAATCTCTACAAACCTCATCTAGGTGAGACTTGTAGAAAGACGTGGTCACCATCCTCAAACACTAGAGGTCTCTGTCTCCTGCCATCATATGACTTTTGTCTGCTCTGTGCAGTCTTCATCTGCTCCAGGATGATCTGCACCTTCTCTGTGGAAGTCTGTACCATCTCTGGTCCCACTAGTGCTGACTCCCCTGGGTTATTCCATCACAATGGTGATCGAAATGGTCACCCGTATAACGCTTGAAAAGGTTCCATCCCTATGGTGGAGTGATAGCTGTTGTTTTATAAAAACCACACCAAAGGTAAGTGATCATCCAAGATGCGACAGAAGTCGAGGACACAAGCGCAGATCATGTCCTCGAAGGTCTGAATGGTCTGTTAAGTCTAGCCATCTGTCTAAGGATGGAAGGCGATGCTCAAACAAAGCTACATCCCAAATGCCTCCTGCAACCCCTTCCATTGCCGGGAAGTAAAACGGGATTCACGATCAGAGACAATCATCGAAGGTACTCCATGTAGCCTCACAATATCTTGTATATAGATGCATACCAAGCTCCCTATTGAGCCCTACTCTCTGATCGGTAGGAAGTGGGGCGACTTGGGGATTCGGTCGATGATCACCCAGATCGAGTCACGTCCCCTGGATGTACGTGGATGTCCTGCCATGATGTCCATGGATATCTCATTCCACTTCCTCTCTAGAAAATCTAAATGCTGAACCAAGCCTGCAGGTACCTGATGCTCCACCTTCACTTGCTGACAAGTGAGACACTAAGAGACAAAATCTTTTACTTCCTTCTTCATTCCCAGCCACCAGTGCTATCATCAAAGATTCTGGTACATCCTCACCACTCCTAGATGTACCGCTTGTGGGGACGTGTAAATCTCCCTCAACACTTCCTCCTGATGTGACAATGGTACTATGGTATATCCTTTGAAGAGGAAGATGTGGTCCCCACCTTCCGAAAATCCATCAGGTGCCTATCCTATGGATATTTGAGCACTCCGTGTCTCATAGTCAATTTCCCCACGTTGTGCCTCATTGACTTGATCATGAAGTGGGGGGGGGGGTGATTATAAGAGACTGAAGAAAAGCTGCTCCATCTCTATCCACAAAGGATACCAGCAAAGTGGCCAGCTCCTATGTCGCCTCTCCTAGCAGCTGTATACCATATATTCTACTGGGTGAATCTGTAACAACATTCCACTTCCAATGAATATAGACTATCTCAAAGTCATAGTCCTGGAGGAACGTAAGTCAACATCGTTGTATCTGGTTCAGGTCCTTCTAAGAGAAGATATTCCTGAGACTTTTGTGATCAGAGTACAAGGTAAAATGCTCTCCCATTAGATAGTGTCACCAAATTTTCAAGACGAAGACCATTGATGGTAACACTATGTCATGGGTAGTTTAGTTCTACTCATTTTGTCTCAGCTGTCTTGAAACATATGCGATCACTACTCTCCCCTGCATCAGGACATATCTGAGTCTAGTTCCTGATGCTTCACAGTTGACTATGTTCCCTAGGCCTTCCTCTAGAAACCTAAAAATGGGGGCACTAATCAGCCACTACCTCAGCTCATGAATGATCTACTGGCATCTCTCTGACCACAGAAACGGTTTCCCCTTCTTCATCAAGGCTGAAAGTAGTGCTGCAACTCTGGAGAAATCTTTCACAAATCACCAGTAGTAACCAGCCAAACCCTAGAAGCTCTGTACTTCCATCACACTCCTAGGTGCCTCCCAAGTTGGTACTGCCTCAATCTTTGCTGGATCCACAACACATCCATACTCCGAGCTGACTTGTAACAAAATTTGAACCTCTCAGATCCAAAACTAGCACATTGAGAGCTTACCATGAATCTGTTACTCTCAGAGTGTGTTTAGTACAACTCGAAAATGGTAGGCACGCTCCTCCTCGGTATTCTAGTAGATCTGAATGTCATCGATGAAGACTATGATGAATTGATCAAGGTACGACTGAAAGATCCTATTCATGAGTCCCATTAACACTGCTGGAGCATTCGTTACACCGAATGTCATAACCAAGAACTCATAGTGGCTGTACCTACATCTAAAATTTGTCTTCTATACAACCTTGTCTTGAACTCTGAGTTGATGATAGACTGATCTGAGGTCTATCTTCGAGAACCACCATGCTTCCTTCAGCTGATCAAAGAGGTCCTCAATCCTCGGGAGTGGGTACTTGTTCTTCGTGGTCACCTGGTTCAAGTTCCAGTAGTCGACACAAAGCCTCAAGTTCCCATCCACCTTCTTGGAAAATAGAATCAGGGCTACCCAGGGAGAAACACTGGGAAAGATGAGTCCCTTCCCCTACAAGTCCTCCAGTTGTACCCATAGATCACGAAGCTCTACGGGCTCCATACGATATTCTGGTGTAGATATTGGTGTTGTCCCAGGGTACAAGTAAATGAAATGGTCCACCTCCCTACTATGAGGTAGACCTGGGACATCATCAAGGAAACAATCCATGTACTGGTCCACCAATATAGGATAACTCAGACTCTCTACATCCACCACTCTGAGGGTAAGGCTAGGAAACTGATGTGTGATTGGTTGTAATCACCTCCAGGAAAGTCCATCCTATGCTACAAAGGCTCCCTTTTCACTGGTGAAGGTAAACCTGGTTCCATTCGTCCGGAAAAACTACACTTTTCACCTAATATAGTCAATCTGATAATGGACTATAGATAAACAGTCCATAAACACTATGACTTCGTAAGGCATCGATTCCGCTACTAGGAGATCCCACCCAAAGATATCACCTCCTAGAGTAAGCTCGCACTGCCGTCACCAGGGGGTAATCATTGAACCCACTCCTGTAGAAGTCTCTATCCATAAAGATCTTGCCAACAGCTCGGTTAGAATCTCCGAGATGTGAATGAGGGTAGTGGCAATGAAAGAGTCACTGGAACCTATGTCTATTAATACTGTAGCTAAGGTAGAGTAGACATAGATTGTACCTCGAATCATCTCCAGAGCGCCATGATTATATGCATCAGCTTCATGGGATATGAGCTCTCCCCTGTCCACCTGATTCCTTCGGTCGAGGTGGATCCCCTGGTGGTAGTGGCGGTAACACCACAAAACGTCACCCACCACCATCTGCTCGACCATCTCCGCTGCCACATCCACCTATGCCCTGCAGACTGCCTTGATCGAATCTCTGTCTCTACCTGGGCGGTCCTTCGACCATCTGAAGATCATCCGTATGAAGGGTCAGACATTCACAAGCCATGTGCCCCTACCCACCACATGAGTGACACTACCCGCTCCTGCCATGTTTGTCTCCGCTTTGGGTGCCCCACACAACCGATCTTGAGTCATGTGGTCTTGCACCTGTAGGTCGGGTCCTCTTGGACCTTTTCTAGATCTCTCTACTGTGAGCTGCAGAAGACTCCACTACATGTCGACTGGTGGTGGATATCACTGTTGGGGACTGCTCAGTATGGAAACTCTCCACTATGAGTGCTCTCTCTAACACCCCCGCCAGCATTGGGATGATAAGTGAGATCACTGAAGCCCTGATCTCTCACCCGAGTCCTTGATCATATGTTTGAGCCCTGAAGAATGGGTCCCGCACCATATCAGTGGAGTAGCATGAGAGGTCAGTGAACCTCACTGTGAAATAAGATACAATCATGCTGCCCTGCTGGAGATGATGTAGCTCTTGTATACACACTGTGCGAAGAGTCGCTGGGACAAAATCTGCCTGAAACATTCTCTTGAAATCTACACAAAGAATCATCATATCATCGCAAATCTGGAGCATCTAGATCCACCATCTTCCCGCTACTACCTATAGAAGGCTGGCATCAAGAATCACCATGAGGTCTGTTGGTGTCCCTACTAGTCATAGGACTATCACCACAGCCTCCAGCCAATCCTCAGCTGCATGTGGGTTCGTCTCTCCCATGAACCTGGGTGGCCTCTGGTTTTGGAACACCTGCAACATGTTCAAGCGGCGTGCATCGTCTTCTGCTGGGGCTGGTGGAATTTTTGTTTTTCAAGAGGGAGTAGTACCACTGGTGCCTCTGCTAGAAAAGGGCCCTGCACCGAGGCCTCATCACTTGGTGTACTATCAGTGCGTACGACTATCAGAAAACGATCCGGTTGTCTACGTGGAGGCATCCTGAAAAGAAAAAGGTGTGCTACGGTTAAAAGTTATACCTTGTGAGGTGACCTGGTTGAGCTGACTTAAAGAAAACATTTGAAAACACACACCCAATCTATGTGAGGATGAGGATAGGTTGGGAGAGAATAAGAAAAAAACATGAAATTGAAAGGAAATTAAATTAAAACTGAGAGAGGGAATTACCTATTGAACCTTCTTTAAGGTTCCTTGGATTTTCTTTTGATGAGATCAAAATCACCTGAACATAGGGGAGGGGATATGGAAGATGTTTGGGTATATTTTAGACAATTTTTAATCCTTATAGGAATAAGGAAATGAGGATGTGAAGGGTGGTATTTATAGTGGAGGTTAGGGGTGCTTTCCTTATATTATATTCATTAATTTATTATCTGTAAAAAAGACAATAAATAGTGATGATTTGATGAACATGACTAGTAATAAGTGCACGTGACTTCAAAAAAATTTGTATTACATCACTAGAACATCGTACATGACTCTAAAATTAATGAATTTAACTTCTTCTATATGTTATCATATTTCCCTATTCATAAAAATCTCATGTATATCAGAAAAAGCCAATACAAATTTATCCTACACATTTTTCAATGCGTAGAATCAAAAAATAAACTCCCCTTTTCAAAAATAATAATTTCCTAAATATGATTAACTGAATTTTTTATTAAATTCCTAATTAACTTGAAAAATAGAAATTTTAAAATTAAAACTGATTTCATAATGCATTGAAAAATTACATAAGGTCCTATAAAATTAACATTAAACCAGTAGACATAGAATTGTTAATATATGAAAATATTTTAAGAAAAATATATTTTATTTTTATTAATTAATTAATTACCACTATTTATTTATGACTTAAAAAATACCAATCCTTTTACTATTTTCACACTGTCACTTATTAGATGCCTAAATATTATTTAATCATTCTTGTGTAAGTTTACTATTATTCTTGATGATTTACTATTCATAAAGGGTCTTATTACTATTCATAAGGGTAGATTACCATTCATAAGTATAGGTTACTATTCACAAAAATTTGGGATTGTCCTATCAGACTCAAAACATTTTACTTCTTGCAAACGTGTGTGTCGGATTTTCAAAATTCGAAACCTATAAGTGGTTTATTTATGTAAAATGTTCACATAGTATTTAGTATCATTATATGTCATTCTGCTTATTAATTTTATTATACTATAAGGAATGATTATACTAATGTATTTCCATTGATAAACCGTTGGGTCATTATATAATCATAATAATTAGTGAGTGTTGACAAATCATTATAATAAAATCTAAATAATTCACCATCATTTAATGATATCTGAAATAATATTGAAAAAATAATATAATAGAGGTTAATCATTGATGATGATAAATACTATTATATCATATCCTTGGATAAATGTATAAATAATATATATTCATGAGTTGATGTTATATTTTATATTATGAAGATCATATACTAAAGAAGATTTTCTTTTAGTGAAGTTGTGAATGTAGTCAATCTAGATAGTCACAAGTTGAATATCCAATCTGGTACATTCTATGTATTGAAACATCATGAAATCCAATCACGAATACAATCAACATTATGAATATTATGATGTGTTTCTCCCCTGATCGGGGACACAAATGAAGAATGATGAAGTAGCTTCTAGAATCATTACACTAATTTGTAACAAATCTAATTATTATTGAAATTGATTGAAGATAAAATCATTAGAATATTTTTTTTTCATGTAACCTATCATCCATTTTTACCGAAGATAATTATAAATTTACAAAGGGTAGTAATTTAATTAAAAAATATCAAAATAAAAAAAACTTATCTAATAACCATTATCTTTCTTATTGCACTAGAATTATTTTTATTTATTAATTAAAATGAGTGCAGGAGTTCCATGTCTATTTTTATTACACTATTTAATAAAATATTTATCATGATATGAATTTTGAAAACCCTTCAAGATTGTTGTAAGAGTACTTATTTAATAATTTATCATGATAAATTGGTCGTTGAAATCATTGTTCTATGAATAAAATCTTCTTGTTTTCTACACCGAACCCATCTCTAGTAGACATGGAGAGAATGGAAGGGTGGAACATTTCTTATGTATGGAATGATACCATTTTCTATTGATCATATTATTTCTTAACAATAATAGATAAAGTGAAATTAATGTTTGGATCTTCAAATGGGATAGAAACATATAAACATATTCATTTGGAAATATCACTGAAGGTATTTACATGAAATAGAATGGAGGATATAAAAGAGTCAACTTTGTGTTTGAGTCTTATATTTTTTCAATAGATTCTATTGATTTTCAATGTTAATCAATGGAATAGGAAGAATTCATTAAGGTCAATATGTTTAATATGTTTGAAAGAAATAAGTTTCTTTGAACATAGTATCTAATATATCAAATATAGAAATCAATGTGAATACAACATGGATAAAGGGATGACATTGATGACACTAAAGTATCACTATACTAAAAAATATTCATTTGACGTATCTTTTCTTATAACACACTATATTGGAGATGATATTTATATTAAATACATGGTCAATGGTGACACAGTGTTTAAAATAACGCAGAAGATGAGATGAAAGTGGTTTGGATAATGATGGGTTTTTTGAACTCATATTCCAAAAAATAATTTGAATTTTGGAATTTATGATAGTCCATGAAAATAATTATTTAATGAGATTCTTCTTTAAAGGCCATGAAACACGCATGATAAATTCATGACATGGGATAATAATGTTTTTTTGGGATTTCTAGAAAATAATTAATTAATGCAAGGCAATCCTTTTTTAAACTTATTGGAATGGATGTTGTGGGTGTTCCCCATCAAAATTTATTAAAAGGAGGTACCAGGTGAGACTCCATTTTCTATCATGAAAAATGATCAATGAAATAGTATATTTGGGTGGGGCGGAAACCTTTCAAAAAAATAACGCGAAAGATAGTTGTTGATTGGCTACCATTCTACAAACATAAAAGATAATGGTGGAAATAATACCACATTTCCCTTAAGGATCTATAAAAGGGTACCCCCTCCTCACACGTTCAAAATTACCTCTTATATATCAATTCCAAAATATCAATATAATAGAAGTATAATTTGAGTGAGTTGGTTCCAGTGGCCTAAAATAAGGGCTAATTATTTTGCGAAGAAACATTTAGGGCTATTTCATCTTATTTTATTTAATGTTATTTATTTATTTAAATGAATTTTTATTAGTTATATCTAAATATGTAATTTATTTAGTTGTTTTTATTTCTATTTTAGATATATAATTTATTATCTGTAATGATTATGTATATAGTAACTAATTTTTAATTTTGGATTAAAGAATGTTTACATATAATGATTAGCTTATAATAATTTGCTAATGAATATCATATTATTAACAAATAATTAATTCTTAATTAATTAACAATTAAATAATGTTTAACTAATTATTATCTAATGGAAAAATAATGAATAATGAATGGTAGCCTTATTATTAAATAATGATTAAGTAATGATTATATAATGTTTATCTAATGATTTACCAAGGATGAACAAATGATTAATAAATTGATAAAGGAATGATTAATTAATGATTAATTATTTATTTTTTAATTATTAATGAATAAATAAATAATGATTATGGAATGGTTAATGAATGATTAACTAATTATTAACAAAATATTAACTACTAATTTAGTCATTAATTAATAATGAATAATTAAATAATAATGAATTAATATGTAATGATTATGTAATGAATAAGTAATTATTAATTAATGACTAAAGAATGGCTAAAGAATGATTTATGAATGGTTATATAATGATAAAATAATGAGTAACTAATGATTAAGTAATTTTAAAGGAATTATTAAAGAATGTTTACAGAATAATGATCTAAGTATTATGTTAAAATTAAATAAGGAATAAGTAATGAATAATTAATGATTAAAGAATAACATAGGAATGATTTACAAATGAATAACTACTAATAATATAATTAATAATAAATGATTATGTAATGATTAACGAAGTTTTAAGGAATGACTAATAAATTATTAAATAATGAATAAACAATGATTAAATAATGATTAATGAATAATTAAAAAAGTGATCATAGAATGATTATATAATGAGTTAAAAATGATTAAAGTGTGAATAATATTGATTAACAAATAATCAAGTAATATTTTAAAAATAATTAACTATATATTTAATGAAATATATTATGATATAAGAAAATGGTCTAAAATATTGATTGAATAAATATTTTGTGGTGATCGTAGAAATCAAATCCCTGTCTGGAAACTACAAGGGGATGCTGCTCTGGAATATATATACATAATGATAAAGCCTAAACACACAACATTTATCTTGACACAATCAAGAAATCATTCACGAAAATGGTCCATACTTCACACTTGGTTTGATATCTAGTGGATATTCCTAATTTCATTCATATTTTCTTTGTAAATTGTTGATATACATTGAGGAATAATAATAATTTTACTTCAAAACATCTTCATAATATTTAGTATATGAGAAGATGTTTGAAAATTTCACTATAATAATGATTATATGGTCAATCATCACTATCAATACTATTCATATAATGTTCTGTAAACTAATATAAAAAGAAATGAAACCATGAAATCTTATTATTTTTCCAAGATAAAATGATAATTATGATCATATAAAGTAAAATGGGAAAGAAATAACATATTAAATAACATATGAATTCTTTACTGCAGAATAGAAACTACATGACATTTTTCAATTGAACAAAGTTTGTATGAGATAACTATAACATAAAATGTGATGCAAATTCCATCTTATTTTCAAGTGGTAGATTACTAACATATTCCAAATAGATGTACTTAACTTTTGAATTATGAATAGGCTTCCACCTTCTAATGACATGCCTCCCCATATGATGGTATTGTCATTAGAATGCCTAAATCATTTGTAAATTAAAATGTTACATACATCTATTTAGAATATGTAATTAAGATACCACTAATAAATAAGATGGATTTTAATTTACTTCTGATGTTAGACTTCATTTATCTAAACTCAGTTATGTCAAAAAATGAAAAGTTATCTTTTATCTTTTATAAATTATTCAAGATTTTATTAATGGGGCTTTTCTTATCTATTTCACTTTATGTGATCATAATTATCAATTTATTAGGGAAAAATAAATTCTTTTGATGTCAATAATATTTACACTATTATAATCTTGATCCAAAAACATTTTTGATGTATTGAGTCATATTTTTTTTTCTGTCCACTACTTTAGAGAGGTAATTTAATCTGATAAAGGAGCTTATTGTTGTTCACAACCAACAAATATGGTTATGACATATAATTGTGTAACCTTATGTGATCTTAAAGGACAAATTCATGGTTTCGTAAATTGGGACCCTGATCAAGAGATCATGACTGTTAGCTATAGTCATTTTCAATTCCCATCTACAATGTGAAATTGAGTTTGTCCATTGTATTCTAATGATGAGTGAGTCCCAGAAATAAATTACTTTCTCTATGTTTATGTGGATACATGTTGTATTTTAGTGTTAAGTTTTCTATTTACAAACAATAATGTCCAATTATATAAAGACCTTGACATACATGAGTGGTTGAATAAGTTATGTTCCAAGAAAATGAGGCCCCTACATTTGATGTGGACATGGAAAACCTAGATGATCACCCAGACATTCATTTAAATATGAAATAAATTGAGGATTTTGATTAGAGGGACTAAATAGAGACAACTGTTAATATTTGTAGGCAGAATAAAAAGTATATGTGGGGGGGGGGGGTGTTTCTTGAAATATAATATTTTTATAGAAGCCTTAAACCACAATATATCTTCAACCACACTTCACATAATTATTGGAAGAAATTTCATGTTATCGATAATTAAACTACAATGTTCTCACACCTACAACAGAGTTTGTTGATGTTGTAGTGGATTTTTCTAGTGATCTAGATGAAGCATAATATATTGGAAGATATTTTTTATGTAATGATGCATTTGAAAACATGCCAAAAGAATTTCATATAGCAAGGAATGGTATATAATTAGTTTTTTAATCTAAATTATAAAAATACAGCATACTTTGTGATTAATATGATGATGATTGTATATTCCTCTTGAGGGGGGATTCTAGACATTTCATTTGGAGGTTGGAGAATTCCAAATATTTAGGCAAATCATACTTGGGTTTAGTCAAACCTGACATGATATTATACTTCATTTGGTTATGAATTTGGGTCATATATTCTTATCGAGATCATTAGGACCCTACATGATGTTCGTTTATCCCTTTTTCAAGAGTGGATACAAAAAACGTTTGGTTATAATATTTTTTATAATATGGCATGGATGAAGAAACCTAATGATATTGTGAAGCTCTGTGGTGAATGGGATGACTCATATCTGGTGTTTTCAAAAATTTATAGCCATACTAAGACAAAAATATTATTTTTTCTTCCATATTTATATGGAGAGACATGGGTCTCAAGATAAAAAATTGATATATCTCATTTTTAGTATAAGGCCCCAGCCTTAAACATTACTTAATATTGAATTAAATGAGTAATTCACATTGAGGATCTTTTCAGGTTTAGAGTTTTAGAGAATTAGGACATAACTATTACATCTCAAAAGATTACAAAGTAGTCGCTTCTACTAAATTTCCATAAAATAAAAACTCTTAAAAAGAAACATGTATAGTTCCATGTTTTAGGTAGCATGACTTTCCCTTGATCCCATCCTTGACCCTATTCCATGCTAAGTCCTGTGAAAAACATTTCAAAAACTTGGGATGAGCATAAGAAGCTCAGTAAGGGATACACAAAGAATGAAAACTGTTAGTTTTTCAAAACAACAAGTAAACCATGAATACTTTATCAATGTAATACTTTTCACCTTCATGAGGTAGTCAAAACTCTTCACTAAAAAAAGTATCATTACTTACCTTTTTGTAACCAAAGGATTACCCTAAAACCCATATAAATAACACATAACATATATAAAGGTAACTTGGGACATAAACATACTTAAGTGGAATAACCATACGGTCGACTCCCACACATATCACTTAATGGAATAGCCATATGGCCAATTTCCATACATACTTAATGGAATAGACATACAGACGACTTCCATACCCAATGCATTGGATGTTATAACGTAACCACCCGTCCTGGTATTCACGGCACCACCCTTCATAATGTCCAAGTACCATTATTACACATAAAATATGGAAAATATAAACATTTCAATAACAATATTTCATTTGCAATCACAATAAATAATTCCCAGATATTGAATTAATCAATCCATTTTCAAAAACCATTTAAAAGAGATTTTTGAATCAAAGTGTCCCATACAAATTTGATGCTTTTAATGGAATATTAATTTCCATATAAATAAATACTAAAAACCATTTTGAAAACATGGACATTAATGATAAATATTTAGAATAAAAAATCTTTAAAACATTTAAAATGATATTTTTGTTAAAGAGTTTTTATCAAAATGAGAGACTCTTGAATACAAGTAATAGCGGAATAACATTTAATCCGTAATTTATACTATCATGAGAATAAAAGTATTCATGATATAATATGTCAAAGGACAATATACACACCATATAAGAGTGAATTGGTGCATAACAACAATGAAGTCTCAAAAGAAATGTAAAATGAGATGAAAGCCATTATAAAGAAGGTATCCTTAAATTAAGGATAAATAAATCTCATAATTATGTGTGACAAATATTAGTACACACAATATAAGTGGATATTAAGTGTAAAACAATCAAAGGTTATTCACACATATTCAAAGGATGACATATTCAATAACTACATGTTGAACCCAAAGAAATCGAAATTGGGTTAAGAAGTTCCCTTGACAGCCTAACAGCGTCACATCAAAATGAGTTGATGAGAGATAAAAAAAACTATCTCATCACTTGGACATAAAATTTACATCAATAAGGATATATTAGAACATATCCCAACATAAAAATATATACATTAAAAGACCCAACAAAATAAGTCTTTTAAAAAGTGGAGGGTGAAAGCTTCCCTTACCGACATGGGTATCTTTCGAAACATACGCCCCGTGAAAGAAGGACAATACATCATTGATGTAAATACTCATAAATGAAATAATATTACACAATGAGTAAAATAATGGTCAGTACATACACCACTCAAAGGAAATTGTGGCAAATGTAGCATGAATCTCACAGGAATAAATGTGAGATGAAAAATCCCTTACGAAAACTTGGCAGCCTAACGGCGCCACATAAAACTTCCAAAAATGGATTGATGAGATCAAATAGGGTATATCATCACATTACAACAAAATTTACAGCAATACGAATATGAAAGAACATCCCCCATCATAACAAATAGGAGCTTAAAAGAAGTGACATAAAGGGGAGTACTTAAAGAGAAAGAGAGAGGTTAGATCTCTTACGAAAATTCAGCAGCCTAATGGCGCCACTCAAAACTTCCAAAATGGATTGATGAGAGAGAATAGGGTCTCTCATCACATGAAAATAAAAATTACAGTAAGATTAATATAAAAGAACATCCCAATACAATAAAGATGACCTTTAAAAGGAATGACATAAAAGAGTGTACTTAAAAAGAGAGGTGTAGGATCCCTTACCTCGGGTCCGACATGACTCGATCGTTCTTTAATCTCCTGAATAATAAACTTGAGTTAATTTATACTTCCTTAAGAACCTTTTTAAAGTTCATTATTCCTTTTATATCACTTATTACCATGTTATAAACATTATTTAATCATTTAAGTTAATCATGTTTGTTTTGTCGATATTTGGTTCTTAAGTCGAAAGTGGACTTCTTACAATTACATGTTGTTCGTGTGGTCAAAGGTTCTTCATATCCCAAAATGATATTCCTGATTTGGATATCATATATATCATATATATCCAGAATATACATGTATTTATAAAATCACATAATCATTTAGAGGAAATAAATGAAATGCATCGTTCATGGAGACGGTAAGCCGTACGTACGCATGAACACTACTTTCATTTCTATGTCGTATTAATGGAATTAAAACTATATGAGAGGTATGTATATTTTAATTCCAGAATTATATTAATCATTTAGATGTATCATACATCATATATATCCATTATATATATGTACTTATAATAGTACATTACATTTAGGGATAAGAAATGAAATGCACCGTTCATGGAGACGGTAAGCCGTACGTATGCATGAACGCTACTTTCATTTCTATCTCATACTTTAATGGAAAGAAATAATAATGATATAGAGGTAAATAATAATTACAGCATAACATCATATATAATAACATTAAATCCATCCTTTATACGTCCCACGTATGGCATTAACGAATCACATCACTTTGAGGGGGCGGTAGTCCGCACTTCCTAAAATGAAGATATCGCGTATACCCATAATGGAAGCCATAAAGGTAAGACACAAATGAAAAATAAAGAAGCATAAGTAAAACATAAACATATTATATATCATATATAAATATAGTGTCATCATAATGGCCACCTTTGAAGGTGTTAAAAGAATATTGAACAATCATCGTTTCGGGAGGCAGAAATTCGCCATCCACAGAAACAGTATGTTCTTTAACCATTATATGTAGGTGTGTGTAAGTGTAGCTAGAATACTTATTATAACAACATCCTAGTATATTGAGGATACTGGAGTTGTTACAAAAGAAAATAATAAAAAGAGTTTAGGGGTTGGAGAAGCAAAATAAAACAAATGAACATAAGAGAATGAATTACCTTTAAAAGTGTAACTCCTTTTGATTTGAGCCTAAAGGCTTCCTTTGAAAGGATTATGCCTAAAGGGAATACTCTAGGATGAGGAGAGGGATGTGGAGAGAGTAAATGGGCAGGGGTTGTCCGAGCCAAAGGCTTGAGGAGTGTGTGAAATGAGGTAGAGGTGGGGGTCTTTTATAAGAGGAGAGGAGGGACACTTTTGGAAAGTAAAGAAATATTACTTTATTTGAAACTTTGTTTCGATTTTAAAAGGTCCCACATTGATATAATTCGTGGATAAGGTGATAAGGGTTCTAAGTCCACTCATCCAATTGGTTTTGGACATGTGTAGTTTATAGATTTTACATTATCATTCCATTTTATTTAAATCTTCAAATAATGATGTCATCGCTGCATCATTATTATGTCATAAATAATTTAATTTATTTAATGTCTAAAAATTATAAAACAAATACTATGATGTAGGAAATCTTTTTATATTTCCAATGACTATTTATAATCAAAAATCTGATCTTTATAACCCCATGTAAAATTTGTTTTCGTAAAACATATTATGTTTGTGTCATTTTTACTTTTACATTAAATAAAAAGTTATTTATGTCATTTCCCAACCAAAGTGTCTCCATGGGGTCCCCAAGTTGACCCATGGCTTTTCGTGGTCGTCCATGACACAAAAAATGAGGGTATGACATGTGTCAAGCTCATCTTATTTTATTAAAGCATTATTTTTACCTTAAACTACACTAATTACCACTAATCGCGATTAAGAACTTAATAAGTTACTATTCACCAAAAAATTATTATAATCTCACTGAACCACATTTTACTTCTTAATGAAAACCATGTATGTCGGATTTTTGAAATTCAAAACACAATGATGGAAAAATTTCATTTAAACGGAAAATCAGTCTTTATAAGTACCGCTTAGTGGTTTCACTATTCATCAAAAATTGAAGTTTTTCAGAAAATTACCAAAAATTCACCCTAAGCAATATTTGATATTCCGAATTCAAAAATGAAGTCTATTTTACAAAATTCAAAACATATAAGTCACATTAATTAATTTAATAATTAATTCCCGCTGTCAGACCAAATAGCGTGTTTTTATAAAACAATAAGTATCAAAAGATTGACAGTAGTTTAAGTCTGATTTCAAAGTGAAATTAAGTCCAAAGACCACTATTGGATTTAATGGTAAAAATATTTTCTAATTTCACTTTAAAACCAATTCAAAATATTATCTAATCATATAAATAAATTAGATTAAAAAGAGGTTTTGAATTAAAACACAACATTTTACACTATTCATTAAAAAAATGAACTTTATCAGAAAAATACCAAAACATTACACAAAGTAAAATTTGATGTCCCGATTCTTAATAAGAGTTTTATTTGGTCCAAAATAATGTATAAGAGTGATCAAAACTATATTTAATTACAGTTCTCCATTAAAAGGTGATAAGTGAACCTTTAGTGAAAACTAGGGCATATACACCTAAAATTGAATTCTTTCCATATTTTAAGCCTTTAGCTTTTATTGGATAAATGTAAAAACATTAAAAAACATATATAATCATATTTTAGTTATTTATATCCATTCCCGCCAATACAACGGCTTCATGTTAACTACCATTTAAAATAATATTATTTTATTATTAGAGTGCAACGTAAGATTCCCAAGAAACTCGTTGTTGCGTGTTGGGTACGCCATCGAGCATAGCGTCCCCTTTAAAGTCATATTAATATTTTATTCACAAATATGGATAAATATGAAAATGTAATATTCTTTATTTACCTGTGGTGTTACATCCTTCCCCCCTTTTGGGAATTGCGTCCTCGCAATTTTAAAATTGAGCTTGGAAACATCCTTGAAAGTCCCACATCGGAACAAAAGCCGATAAAACAAACACTTTAAAATAAAGAAAGATAAGTACAAAGGTCACCCGAGTTAACCCATACTAGGATTCCAAGTATGAAAATATGGACATGGATGAAAAAATAAAGGGTCATGTTCTGATGGAGAGTGATAGAAAACATGTTTAGGAGAAAGTTAACCACAAGAAAAT
Organism: Viscum album; assembly: GCA_963277665.1. Classification (NCBI taxonomy): domain Eukaryota; kingdom Viridiplantae; phylum Streptophyta; class Magnoliopsida; order Santalales; family Viscaceae; genus Viscum; species Viscum album. The sequence continues at coordinate 1,084,311,914 of OY728163.1, read as the reverse complement.
CACAAACTTGTGATGGGTTAAATGGTATTCGATTCCCCAGTAGGAAAAGTTAATAGACAACATTTTTGGTTTAAGTTACTTTTTATTGAGGAATTTATTCATAAGGAAACATAATCACTTATCATGTTGACTCTCAACTTTTACTAGATTCTTTAATCAAACTCATATTTTTTTCCAAAAGACGAGTATTTAGGGAGACTTTTTCACATTAAGAGTACTATAATCAACTTCTAGAGAATCACCTAATCCACCAAAATAGAACTATATACTTCCCATGTCTTTAGACTTTAACAAAAACCAAAAAGGTTATTACATGATCATATAATCCAGAAGAGGATAACCCTTTATAAAAAGAAAATATAAAAATGTGTCCAACAAAACCCAATGTTCAACGAGGACCATTCTATAATCAATTTTCCATAAAATTCTTCAAAGTAAACCAAACTAAGATTGAAACCCAAATATTTGAAGGATTTAGTCACATAGTCTTCCAAGTTAAATCATAACATTTATCACCAAACAACATCAGTTGCTCCTAAAGTCTCGTATTGAAAAGTAATTAACCTAATCACATATCCTCCGTGATAGGTTAATCATTTTCATAAATAACCCAAAATCAACTTACTCTTAATTCATAAAATCATATAACTGGAAAGACTCAGTCAAACTAACCAGGGACTTCACGTAGTCCAGTGGTAGGCGATAAATACCAGTCGCACTTTGGTTGTGGGTTCGATTCCCGCAGCTTTGTCCGATGCGACTGGATGTCACACGGTCTTCGTGTTGTCCTTTTTCCAAAACTATATAATTCTTAAAACATTCCCCAAAATGAGATAAAATTTTCAAGAATAATCATAACATATTTTAACCTCATGTTTATCTCATGCCCTTCATTTTCCATCATATCATATAATAACCCATAATTACCTCAAAAGTAAGGATCATATTAACCCTAATGGTTACCTTAATAATTATTACCTGAATTTCCACATCGAGTTGGCCATCTCGTACATGATTCACTAGAGAACTCACCAAGGTTGAAGTGGTTGATCATGACTCCTTGATAGTTGGTTTAGAACAACCATGAGATTCCTCATTGAATCCCCCATCTCATCCAGTCTCTTAATCAGAGAACCACCACAGTTTCCTTCAAACCCATTGTCACTTTGGTGCCAGCTAGATCCAACCATTTACTAAAACCAAAAAGGTCAGTGTGAGTATATCAACAAAACCATCAACTACTAATGAGGAAGATAAACACTAAGATATACTTACTCATTCACTTTATCTAAAACTTGGACTCTTTATGAAATCCTAACCATTATGGTAATGTCACTTATGCTTAAAGAATACCCTAACCTCTAAAGTTATCTAAACCGACCTTTGATACCAACTATAAGGCCCCAGCCTTAATCCTTACTTAATATTGAATTAAATGAGTAATTCACATTGAGGATCTTCTCAGGTTTAGAGTTTTAGAGAATTAGGACATAACTATTACATCTCAAAAGATTACAAAGTAGTCACTTCTACTAAATTTCCATAAAATAAAAACTCTTAAAAAGAAACATGTATAGTTCAATGTTTTAGGTAGCATGACTTTCCCTTGATCCCATCATTGACCCTATTCCACGCTACGTCCTGTGAAAAACATTTCAAAAACTTGGGATGAGCATAAGAAGCTCAGTAAGGGATACACAAAGAATGAAAACTGTTAGTTTTTCAAAACAACAAGTAAACCATGAATACTTTATCAATGTAACACTTTTCACCTTCATGAGGTAGTAAAAACTCTTCACTAAAAAAAGTATCATTAATTACATTTTTGTAACCAAAGGATTACCATAAAACCCATATAAATAACACATAACATATATAAAGGTAACTTGGGACATAAACATACTTAAGTGGAATAACCATACGGTCGACTCCCACACATATCACTTAATGGAATAGCCATACGTCCAATTTCCATACATACTTAATGGAATAAACATACGGACGACATCCATACCCAATGCATTGGAGATTATAACGTAACCACCCGTCCTGGTATTCATGGAACCACCCTTCATAATGTCCATGTACCATTATTACACATAAAATATGGAATATATAAACATTTCAATAACAATATTTCATTTGCAATCACAATAAATAATTCCCAGATATTGAATTAATCAATCAATTTTCAAAAACCATTTAAAAGAGATTTTTGAATCAAAGTGTCCCATACCAATTTGAAGCTTTTAATGGAATATTAATGTCCATATAAATAAATAATAAAAACCATTTTGAAAAAATGGACATTAATGATAAATATTTAGAATAATAAATCTTTAAAACATTTAAAATGATATTTTTGTTAAAGAGTTTTTAACAAAATGAGAGACTCTTGAATACAATTAATAGCGGAATAACATTTAATCCGAACTTTATACTATCATGAGAATAAAAGTATTCATGATATAATATGTAAAAGTACAATATACACACCATATAAGAGTTAATTGGTGCATAACAACAATGAAGTCTCAAAAGAAATGTAAAATGAGATGAAATCCATTATAAAGAAGGTATCCTTAAATTAAGGATAAATCAATCACATAATTATGTGTGAAAAATATTAATACACCCAATATAAGTGGATATTAAGTGTAAAACAATCAAAGGTTATTCACACATATTCAAAGTATGACATATTCAATAACTACATGTTGAACCCAAAGAAATCGAAATTGGGTTAAGAAGTTCCCTTGACAGCCTAACGACGTCACATCAAAATGAGTTGATGAGAGATAAAAAAAACTATCTCATCAATTGGAAATAAAATTTACATCAATAAGGATATATTAGAACATATCCCAACATAACAATATGTACATTAAAAGACCCAACAAAAGAAGTCTTTTAAAAAGAGGAGGGTGAAAGGTTCCCTTACCGACATGGGTATCTTTCGAAACATACGCCCCGTGAAAGAAGGACAATACATCATTGATGTAAATACTCATAAATGAAATAATATTACACAATGAGTAAAATAATGGTCAGTACATACACCACTCAAAGGAAATTGTGGCAAATGTAGCATGAATCTCACGGGAATAAATGTGAGATGAAAAATCCCTTACGAAAACTTGGCAGCCTAACAGCGCCACATAAAACTTCCAAAAATGGGTTGATGAGATCAAATAGGGTATCTCATCACATTAAAACAAAATGTAAAGCAAGAGGAATATGAAATAACATCCCCCATCATAACAAATAGGAGCTTAAAAGAAGTGACATAAAGGGGAGTACTTAAAGAGAAAGAGAGAGGTTAGATCTCTTACAAAAATTCAGCAGCCTAATGGCGCCACTCAAAACATTCAAAATGGATTGATGAGAGAGAATAGGGTATCTCATCACATGAACATAAAAATTACAGTAATATTAATATAAAAGAACATCCCAATAACAATAAATATGACCTTTAAAAGGAATGACATAAAAGAGTGTTCTTAAAAAGAAAGAGAGGTGTAGGATCCCTTACCTCGGGTCCGACTTGACTCGATCGTTCTTTAATCTCTTGAATAATAAACTTGAGTTAATTTATACTTCCTTAAGAACCTTTTTAAAGTTCATTATTCCTTTTATATCACTTATTACCATGTTATAAACATTATTTAATCATTTAAGTTAATCATGTTTGTTTTGTCGATATTTGGTTCTTAAGTCGAAAGTGGACTTCTTACAATTACATGTTGTTCGTGTGGTCAAAGGTTCTTCATATAGAAAAATGATATTCCTGATTTTGATATCATATATATCATATATATCCAGCATATAAATGTATTTATAAAATCACGTAATCATTTAGAGGAATGAAATGAAATGCACCGTTCATGGAGACGGTAAGCCGTACGTACACATGAACGCTACTTTCATTTCTATGTCGTATTAATGGAATTAAAACTATATTAGAGGTATGTATATTTTAATTCCAGAATTATATTAATCATATAGATGTATCATACATCATATATATCCATTATATATATGTACTTATAATAGTACATTACATTTGGGGATAAGAAATGAAATGCACCGTTCATGGAGACGGTAAGCCGTACGTACGCATGAACGCTACTTTCATTTATATCTCATACTTTAATGGAAAGAAATAATAATTATATAGAGGTAAATAATAATTTCAGTATAACATCATATATAATAACATGAAATCCATCATTTATACATCCCACGTATGGCATTAACGAATCGCATCACTTTGAGGGGGCGGTAGTCCGCACTTCCTAAAATGAAGATATCACGTATACCTATAATGGAATCCATAAAGGTAAGACAAAAATGAAAAATAAAGAAGCATAAGTAAAACATAAGCATATTATATATCATATATAAATATAGTGTCATCTTAATGGCCACCTTTGAAGGTGTTAAAAGAATGTTGAACAATCATCGTTTCGGGAGGCAGAAATTCGCCATCCACAGAATCAGTATGTTCTTTAACCATTAGATGTATGTGTGTGTATGTGTAGCTCGAATACTTCTTATAAAAACATCCTAGTATATTGAGGATATATTAGTTGTTACAAAAGAAAATAATAAAAAGAGTTTAGGGGGTTGGAGAAGCAAAATAAAACAAATGAACATAAGAGAATGAATTACCTTTAAAAGTGTAACTCCTTTTGATTTGAGCCTAAAGGCTTCCTTTGAAAGGATTATACCCAATGGGAATCCTCTAGGATGAGGAGAGGGATGTGGAGAGAGTAAATGGGCAGGGTTTGGCCGAGCCAAAGGCTTGAGGAGTGTGTGAAATGAGGTAGAGGTGGGGGTCTTTTATAAGAGGAGAGGAGGGGCACTTTTGGAAAGTAAAGAAATATTACTTTATTTGAATTTTGTTTCGGTTTTAAAAGGTCCCAAATTGATATAATTCGTTGATAAGGTGATAAGGGTTCGAAATATACTCATCCAATTGGTTTTGGATATGTGTAGTTCATAGATGTTACATTATCTTTCCATTTTATTTAAATCTTCAAATAATGATGTCATCGCTGCATCATTATTATGTCATACGTAATTTAATTTATTTAATGTCTAAAAATTATAAAAAAAAACTATGATGTAGGAAATATTTTTAGCTTTCCAATGACTATTTATAATAAAAAATCTTATCTTTATAACCCCATGTAAAATTTGTTTTTGTAAAACATATTATGTTTGTGTCATTTTTACTTTTACATTAAATAAAAAGTTATTTATGTCATTTCCCAACCAAAGTGTCTCCATGGGGGCCCCAAGTTGACCCATGGCTTGTCTTGGTCGACCATGACACAACCAATGAGGGTATGACATGTGTCAAGCTCATCTTATTTTATTAAAGCATTATTTTTACCTTAAACTACACTAATTACCACTAATCGCGATTAAGAACTTAATAAGTTACTATTCACCAAAAAATTATTATAATCTCATTGAACCACATTTTATTTCTTAATGACAACCATGTATATCGGATTTTTGAAATTCAAAACACAATGATGGCAAAATTTCATTTAAACGGAAAATCAGTCTTTATAAGTACCACTTAGTGATTTCACTATTCATCAAAAATTGAAGTTTTTCAGAAAATTACCAAAAATTCACCCTAAGCTATATTTGATATTACGAATTCAAAAATTAAGTCTATTTTAAAAAATTCAAAACATATAAGTCACATTAATTAATTTAATAATTAATTCCCGCTGTCAGAGCAAATAGCGTGTTTTTATAAAACAATAAGTATCAAAAGATTGACACTAGTTTAAGTCTGATTTCAAAGTGAAATTAATTACAACGACCACTATTGGATTTAATGGTAAAAATATTTTCTAATTTCACTTTAAACCCAATTAAAAATATTATCTAATCATATAAATAAATTAGATTAAAAAGAGGTTTTGAATTAAAACACAACATTTTACACTATTCATTAAAAAAATGAACTTTATCGAAAAATACCAAAAAATTACACAAAGTAAAATTTGATGTCCCGATTCTTAATAAGAGTTTTATTTGGTCAAAAAGAATGTATAAGAGTGATCAAAACTATATTTAATGACAGTTCTCTGTTAAAAGGTGATAAGTGAACCTTTAGTGAAAACTAGGGCATATACACCTAAAATTGAATTCTTTCCGTATTTTTAGCCTTTAGCTTTTATTGGATAAATTTAAAAACATTAAAAAACTTATATAATCATATTTTAGTTATTTCTATCCATTCCCTCCAATACAATGGCTACATGTTAACTACCATTTAAAATAATATTATTTTATTATTAGAGTGCAACGTAAGATTCCTAAGAAACTCGTTGTTGCGTGTTGGGTACGCCATCGAGCATAGCGTCCCCTTTAAAGTCATATTAATATATTATTCACAAATATGGATAAATATGAAAATGTAATATTCTTTATTTACCTGGGGTGTTACATTTAATTTCATAGTTTGTTCTAGGAATTACCCTATTATATCCACATTTTGTTTTAGTAAATAGTTCATAGAGATTGATACAATGTTTCTATATAGAAAATACAAGGGAATATTATAGATTGTGGAAACCCAAGATGAAAATTGTTCACATATTTCAATTTCAATTTCTATTGTAGAGAAAGGATACTATGAGTCCTGGGGTTGTGTTTTGGCATGTATCAAAAACCATTTCAACTGCATTTTGTATTTCAGGTTGATATCTGATTGACATCGAGAAATCAATGAGGAAATTAGTGTGGATACTGATATATATAGACACCAAAATACACATCATCAATACTACATCAGAAACATTTCTGACAATGTGAAAAATACATTCCCTAATTAACCTATGAAGAAGGCTATAATGATTCTTGGTATGAAATGTCTTTGTTATTTTTTACTATATGAACATTATGATATAATTAATTTGTGTGAAATAAGATAACTTTTGTGTATCATATGAGCCTAATTATTGAAGGGTTGAAAATTTTTAGGACATATACGAATTTCTAATCAAGAAGTGGATGATATTATGATGAGTTTTCCAAATGAAAAATTTTAATAGACATATAAAGGGGGAATAGGAATAGAAACATGGAAAAAACATTGTGGAGTGAATCAAGGGTGTATTAAATGGGATTCACAAGTTACCTATAACATTTATAGTTCATGAAATAATTTATAATTGTGTGGAGTGCATCATTGATATAAAAAGTAATAATTAAATGGGATTTAGTAGTGGATAAGGTATGAAGGTCACTTTTATCGAGATATTGAAAGGAATATTGAAGAATGTTTTGGTTATTAGGTGTAACTTTCCGGGAAATAAGATTCTTGATTTTATTTTCAATAGTGTGATAACCCTATCTAAATCAGTGCAGTGAAAAAATTGGTTTATTACTGGTTGTGAGGAAATGTCAAAATGGAATCATTTGGTAATAACAATTTCCATACACACATTCCACTACAACATGTGCCTCTATGATATATCATGGGAATCATATGTCACTCCAGTGGAATGAATGGACACCATTTATAATAGTTTCATTGCACCATGGATGCCTATTAGGGAGTTTCAATATTTCCCATTACCAAAATACCGGTTGATGTTGATAAATGACATCAAAATGTTTAATAAATGAGGGAGACCGAAGTCTTGTAGCATGAAAAAAGAGATGGACTAACATCATGTCTAAGGGAAATGTTTGAGATGACGTATATGTCATCTAGAAGTTCATAAATAGAAATGGTGCCCTAGTTTTGATGGATCAATTTCACACTCTCAGCTGCAATGATTTGTTTTCTCCAATGTGATATTTCATATTTTTAATTATATGACGTCAGTAAAAGTTCTTTTAATTTGTATAATTTTTTTTGACATTTTGGAATACATTTACTATCAAAATTCAGTTAACCATTTATATTGAAATTAAAATTTATAGACAAGTAGATAAAATGTAACATAAAATTGAAATCAAACATTCCATGGATAAACAATAAATCAATTACAGGAGAAAATAATAATAGAATGTACCATCATGTGAGAAATCATTCAAAAATTACAAGGAACACCGATTTCATATGAAATTTTAGATAATTAATTGAAAATTTTGATATATATAAATATATAAATCTAAATATTACAAAAAACCATTTCCTATGTAAAAATATATCTGAAAAAATTAGAAATATGATTTTAGAGATATAAACACATTTCCTTTTGTTTTGAAAAAAAACATCATAAAACAATGCAAATATATATATCAAGTCATACATTGTACCATTCACAACATTCTAATGAATATAATGATGTATTTACATTTAAAAATTTATAATTATTTTGTTTTCTTACATATATATCGTGGATATTGTACTACACACTATGGAGGATATTCATGTTTCCTGTGACGTGATAGAGGGTCATTAGACTTGACGGATTAGGGTGTGTTGAGTGCATTGTGATCATCATGTGCTGACTCCAATAGCCATTATACTATTCCTATGATGTGTTGGAATATATTTAAGTGTAGTATCCAACTTCAAATTCATTTATCATCACCTACTTTATTCACTCCTCAATATTTAGAGACTAGATACATACACACTTCACATATCAAATTTAGAGATTACCAACACCCTTGAAGATGTTATCGTCCTTCAATGTATTCCTATCAACGGTGATGATCTTTTTAAACAAATCGAGGTAGACTATCTTGGTCTTGTACATATATTTATAGGAATTTAATTTTTTTCAAATGAAGATACTACAGTTGGTTGGTCAATTTATCTGAGTTGTCTCGAGATGTAGTTTGCACATTCACATGATGAAACTAATCAAAAAAACATTCATGTTTCATGAGTGTGCCTATATATTATAGACCATTTGAGGGAAATTGTGCACAAATCACTCATGTATGCTTGCACTCATGATGTATATTGGGATACTGGAGGATTTTGATCTGGTCAGTACATAAAGATGGGGATATATGTGCTTGTCTTACATTTACATAGATATTTTCGTGGTATGCCCCATAGATTGCACTATTAACAAGAGATGTGTCATCCTTCTACCAATGAGGGTATCACTAGGCATCCCTCCCCTATCCCCAGTTTTTGTTAGTCAGGAGTTATCGATAGATGTGTTGTGTGATTTTCCATGTGGATGCTGGTATTATCACACATCATTATTGGTTTCTGATGATTTAAAGAGTTATTGAATTTAATTTCATATTAATTTTCAATTTTTATGTCTTATATTATAGGTGGATTTGGGAAAACCACTTTATAAGTGATACGACACACCATTTGGGTTCATACTGTATCATGTTAGACAATCACTTACCCGATGACGTATGTTTATACAATATTTTAATTACTAAAAAATTTCATTAAATCATTATTTTTTATTTTTATTAAGAAACATTTTTGAAAAATATCACATGTCATTTAAAATTACAATTATTATATACTAGGTTTTATTAGACAAGTTTCCTATATAATAATCTATTGGAATTCATGATGTCATGGATTTTGTACCCATCATTTAATTTATAATTATTTAGTGGCACCAGCCTGATAGAGTCATGAACTAGTTTGTTTATGTTCTTCATATTTCATTTGCACTGAGATAGTTACAGGATATTCATTCTACGAAGCTCACAGGGAGGTAGGATGTTGAATTGTGCTGATGACATGCCATGTATCTAGACATTTTTGGTAGATAATAATTTTTTCTTATAAAGGGTGTACCTATGATGTGATTCGATTATTTACAGGAGGATGAGTATAATCCATGGTATAGACTAATGTTTATACTATATCCTACTCTACATTACATAATGCTTCAGGATTTCGTAGGTAAATAAAATTTTACTAGTTGTATTTTTATACTATTTTCTAATTCATTTTGATTATATTTACAACATAATCGAGTATATAAAATTCTTCCCAAAATTGATCTAGAGGAGGTAGATGTTTATGGCCAAAGATAGATCTATATTGCAGCCCCATGGACAATACCTGCTTATCATGAAATTCAAGAATGTATCCTCTATCATACACCCAATAGAGATGATGTTATATCATAAGGATTGGATGATCATACTCATTAAACTCCTCCTTTAGCTTCTGATGTTTAGGACCCACAACAACATTTACACAGACCGCGATGTGATGCATTTGATGCCTCACCTATACGAATGGCATAGGTCAGACCTCTAGCAGTGTAGCCTTTATCAATTGGGTATGTGCATAAGGAGGCTTAGGATCCAGCTGAATTAGTAGGATATGTATTTTTTAATAGTTATTGATTATCTGAGATTCAATCAGATTTCATTATCCATGCCTCTATCTTTTTTGTCGAATCCATTACAGGATATATGGTTTCCCTTGGTGATGATGGAATGTTCTTATACTCAAAAAGTGGGAGAAGGATTGTGACTGAAGGATGGCATTCAACTAAAACCTCCTCCCACGGAGACACAAGAAGAGCATCCTATATTTGAAGTCCTATCACTTGAGGATCATCCCTCTCTAGGTCATCCTACTCATCCACATCATAATTTTTAGTGATGTCGATACATGTATCATATTCACACACCACCACATGGGATGATACGTCACCCTAGAAGGTGATTGTCATCTTCCATGTATATGTTTTCTATCTATTAAAATGATTAAATTTGTTTTACTATAGAACTATTTTTCATGTTTAGCAACTGTTTCACTTTTCTATTCTATTTTAGTTATAGTTTAAATTTTACATGAATTCAATGTGGACTACATGATGACCCAAAAATATTATTAAATTTCATCTAATAAAATTTAAATTATGATTAAATATAAACTAAAAAAATAATTAAAATTAAACGTAAAACATATCCTAAGAATATAATTAATTTGTCAAAATAAAAAAAAAACATTAATATAATCAATAATTGAATATGGAATCAATGTAAAAAAAGATTATAAATATTACAGAAATGGATTAAAACAATAATATATTATGATACTATAATTAATTTTCATTAACAGTTTTTATGAAGTTCTTATTATTTTGAATTATAGTTAATATTTTCAGTATGTGTTTCAAAAAATATTTATATTGCATTTATATTTTATATGTTACTGAAATTTATTGCCACTAACATTAAACATTTATATGTATCATGTAAGTGACTTCAAAATTATATAACTTATAAAATATAATTATAATCTATATGATCTTTTTTAAAATAAATCAACATATTAATTTTTTTTGAAATAAAAAATATCATTAATATAAAAATTAAAAGAAAATTTATATGAAAAAAAAATATTAACTAAAACCATAACATTTATACATTAAAATATAAATGAAATAATTATAAACAAAATTAATTAAAAACAATATATATATATATATATATCATAACATAAAAACATATATATTTTTATATATACAACCATGAATATATAAATATTTTATTACAATTTTTTATGAAAGGATTCAAAGGACCTTCCGCCTTTCCACTTAACTGAATGACTGTAAGTTCCAAGCCTTTATTTAGGGGTAATTTTTAAAAACATTACATAGTATTTAATTTAAAAAAAGAATTCAAAAAACATCGATAAAACTCTAGGATAAAGAGTGGGCATGTCATGTATAGCCAAGTAGGTGACAATTCTTTTTTATGGTGCATTTGGGAAATACAGATTTTGAACTCAAGGAACCCCATGGAATGTATATGGGGTGAAGCATATGTTGACATGATGTATTATATATCTAGGTGCCGATACAGGTACCATCTTGAATTAATTGGAGAAACAATACCATTAATAGTTCATTGGTGACCATGTATGATTTTAATTTGGGATAGTATCTGGGATACACTATTCTTGAATTTAAAAAGGTTACACATATAACATTATCCTTCACATATAATATATATCACCCATCTAATAGCCATTGAATATTTTCTTCACCCCCGACATTGATAAGATGGATGTATGTCATTGTTTTTATATGTCACACTAATTGATAAATCGAAATGATGGTTTCTCTAATGAGGAAGCTAAAATAAAAAACATTGGTATAATAATCATGATATATTAATTTAGTAAAAAATTCATGAACAGAAATAGAATGAAGGATATGATTACATGAACTTTGGTTGATTGAAAAAATAATTCCACGAGGATTCCCAAGCTTGTGATCTCCATGGATGAGTGAAAATTTATTAAACAGTAAAAAATGAAAATTTTTTAAACATGAACATGGGATACTCACCATTATAGAAAACATGCCATTATTATTGGTGTTACATAAAACACATTTTAATAATGAAATTATGATATATTAGTACATTCAAAACTAGTGATTTTAAAAAAAAATTATTTTCTAAAATTTGAGTTAGTGAATTAATGGAGAATAGGTGGTGATTCAAACATATAAATAATGAATCATAGTGGTGAAAAAGACACATTCAGAAATATTTTTTTAAAGATATTTTTTTGCTCAAATAATATAGTATCTCCACTCTTTTGATTATATAAGGTCGAACATCCACAAGTCTCCAAGTTTACTCAATGAGTGGTGTTACATGCAATTATTTTCATGAATAAGAAACGATGTGTACTCTATTATAGAATTTCAATGATTTATTAAAAAACCTCATTGGTTTCATGAAGAATAACATTGATCATTATGTGTGATGGAGGACCAAATTCACCAAAACTATGTTAATATACCCTAATTATGCATCTCAATGAACTTTTTTTGCGGTGTTATCTTATTCAATGAAGAACTAAACCCATCATATATTGTATATATCATACTAAATCCAAGAGTTATATTTAGGAATATACACTAATTACATGTAATTATGTATCAATGCTGATGATTCAATAAATCTATGTGCTATATTATTACATCTGTGATGTGTTTTTTCATGATGAAAATGTGTGCATATAACTATTATGAGTATGAAGATAGACATTGAGCATATATTTTTTCATGAAGATGTTTATTCATGCAATATTACTTGTGAGAGGATAATATTTACAATAAACAATTCATTTTATCAAATAGTTAGTGAATTTTGTTGATTGTATATACATATCCCATGAAAATGTTCATGAGACTAGAAGAAGTAAATGTGAATATAGTTAATCTTAACTCCAACACAGTTTATAGAAAATAAATGTTTATTGTTAAAAAATTTAGATGTTCAATGAAAATGAAATATTATTGTATTGACTTTATAATTCAATAAGAGAACTATCTCAGTGTTTTGAGGAACATTCTTGTGTGAATTAATATTGAAGTTGTAGTGTGATTCTATTGCATAAGTGATTGTTGCACAAAGAATCATAGATAAACAATACACACTTATGTTGACATTGTGTATGCAAGAAGAAGCAAGTACCTAATCTATATTCAATGATTATCATTTGGGATGAGGAATAATTTTGGGCTAGTCAGTCTACTACATACTCATTTCATTCAGATTCAAGGATAAATTAAATGTTATGATAATATGGTGAGATGATCTTTAGTAATAAAATTTTAATAAAGAACTTTTGTGATTCTATCTAGGAAGAAGAATACACTATACATATTTTGTTCACTAAGGAATAAAGAGAATAAGACACGACTACCCCATCTTATATTAGTGTATGTTAGTGATCTGAGATAGAAGAATAATCAATGGCCAAGTGAATATCATTTGATTATCACTTGGTTCAGGAGGAATTATTAGAACATCAGTCAACTTCACATTCATATTATTGATGTTGAGTGAATAAGATGATATTTTAATTATTAGATTTACTTAATTAATAAGAAGACATTTTCATGTAAAATGATATTTAAAGCTTAACAAAACGACATTAGAATGATAAATATTTAGTGGATGTATGGTTGGATTATTTTCATACCATGAAAATAACTATCTCATATCATTTAGTAGTGACCGTTTAAAAAATATCTTGTCAAAAAAGTAAATCTTTTCATATACGATCATTTGATAAGGAAAAGATAATAAGATAATTAATATTATAATAGGTCTTAGACATTAATTGATAAATAGTTGAAATTGGATTAAAATGTCTTTGATACTGATTCACGCCACCCCAAGTGTTATGCATTTCCCAAAATGCTGCCTTCAAATAGACATAACCATATTTTAAACAATAAAATTTCATATAATTATTTTTAATAACAAAATTTATTGATATATAAATACTCAATTTTTGTGATCATTACATTCTTTAGAAATAACTTTTCATCAAAATAATTATCACTATTTGTTTTGGAAATAATAAATTTAACTTATTCCATAAAAGAAATTTATATAAAAAATGAACTCAATTTTTTAAATTAGTATATAAAAACTAACATAGGATGGAATTTTCGCGTGTTTCTAAAATGATTTATTTTTTAGTAAATAGTTTAATGTAACGATTTTTAAAATAAATTCATTTACATAAATTAAATAATTTAATTATGAATACGCTTTATATTTTGGATTTTTTCATGAATTTAAATATTATCAACTATGTTTATATTAATATAATTCATTCTACTTGAATCAATAATGTTAATTAATAATATTAATTTTATTTATATTATTAAAACACTTTTTTTAAAAACCATATGTTTCATGAATTAATTTTAAAATATATCTCATCATCTTTTATAAATAGAATAATGAAAAAGGGTACATTATTTTCAATGAGGATGTACAAATTTTCTAAATATCAATCTTTTATTTTTTTCCATTTTGAATTGTAATAATGGTAAATATTTTTCACATTATTAAGTGTATAATGGGTAAAAGATGGTAAAAACCATGAGATATGTTTTAAATATCTTCCCAAAACAGTCTGATATTCCATTTATTGGAAAAAATATCATTGGATTCTTAAGTTCAAATATATTTCCTTTTACTTCAATTATATACTGATAATGAATCATATATTAGTTTAATTAATTAATATTAGAAAAATTCACTATCTAGAATTTAATCTCATTAATATTACATTATGAGGATAAAAAATGAATATATCAAATTATAAATAATAATTAAATATATAAATTTAAATTTAATATCGTTTTTAATATTTTTTTAGTGGTGAAATAACTACCAAAAATGATTACACTACAATGGTACAATTCTAGTAGATATAGAACACAAATCATGTAAATGATGTTAAAAACAATAAAATTAATTCTTTAGGGTAAGAAATTGTTCCCTAATAATTATATAGATGATTGTAACTCATTATAGATGTTTATGGGTAGATATTATAAGTACATCAATATTTTTTTGAAATTAATGTAAAATTAAATGAATAGTCCAAAAATGACATTAATGAATATTGAAAAAATATAATAACTAATTAAACAATTTAAACAATATAAAAATATTTGAATATGTCTTCTAGTATAATATTTATTCCAAAACCTAATTTAATTGAAATTTATGATATAATTTTTAACATATATTAGAAATTATAACATTTGAGGATTTAAATAATTGTTAAAGCAGTTGAGGTTTAAAATGGTAACCAATGTTGTTATTCAAAAATATATGGATGAAAATGGCCCCAAAACTAGTATAAATTCTATTATCTTCATATTTCTATAATATGAAATCTTTTTTTATCTATATTTATGATATTTGGATTCAATATTCATTAGTAGGAAATTAGTTATATTTAAATCAAATTAATAATTATAGTGTGTCATATCCATCCCTTATAAAAGGAAACTTAATTTATTTTTAATTTACACTGCATTGAGGCTTATAGTTGAACAAAACACAAGAAATTAATCATCTCAACATCTATAGACATAATGTACTATTTTTTTCATCATAATATTCCTTTCCATTGGATCTAAAAAAAATATTTAATGTAGGCCACCCAAAGAAGTGGAAATCATTTTAGGTAGTCTATTTCAATTAATTTCATCTTCTACATCCCCAAAATAAATAGTATTTGACCTAAAATAGTATCATTAGTACATTAAATATACCAAATTTTTTTTATGATAATTAATACACCTGTATCAACTCTCTTTTAAATCAAATGGGATATGAAATTATCTCACATGGGAACATGTAGACTAGTACCTACACATTGTGTTATAAATCATTATCTCTAACCATATTTCATTTATGGTATTTATTATGGGTTTAATGATTATTTATTACATTTATAATGTTATTATTATCCTATAATTATAATATAATTTATCATTATTACATTCCAATATTTGGGAAACTAATTATGTATCTCTTTCGTACGTGTGGACTACCACTTCCCTAAAACAATGTGATTTGTTTTTCTACTCACCTTAAAATTGATTTCAATGAGTATACATTATAAAAATATTAAATATATATATTATATAATAATTAAACTATATAGTTTATGTATTTACTACTTTTATTTTTCTCGAGTGGGAAAAAATTCAAAACAATATTCATGTTTATGTTTATCCAAGATTGTCCTTGGATAGTGTAACTAAAATTTCCTATTATTATCATTTATAGATGAGTATATATAATTAACGAATATTTATGTAATATATTTGATAAATAAAAACTCTAATATGGTGGAACTAAAATGTAATTATTACGATCAGCTCCACTATACCAAAATTCACATGAAAAAATCATTTGACACCCAAAATAAATCATTTTAATAAGGATTTATTAATAAATGGGTATAAATATATTATATATGGATCACATATGTTATTATAAATATTTAAAAGTATCATTTTTAATGGAATAGGAAATTTTAATTTATTATACATCTACATAATGTGATTTCCAAGAATGTTAAACCTGATGTAAGAGATTTATTTTTAATCACTTTTTAATCATTAAACATTATTCATAAATTTAGAGTAATTGAAATATATTATTTATTATTCATAAATTTTTTTTACATTCTCGTTTGTTTATTTATTTAATATATATATTTTAAATTCATTTTCATCAATTAATATACACAAGAGATTAAATTATTTTTCTTTAAAAAAATATGACATTATTTATATATATGTCCAAAAAATATTCACATAAATTAGATTTTTCCCAAAAATGATTTTATAATATTATATGAATTTTTAAAATATTTTTACAATGATTTGATTATTTATAAAAAATAATGTTATAATTTATAATGTTATTTTTCAAAGAGTTAATTTTCACTATTTATAAAAATGTTATATGAATCACTATTTTAAATTATGTGAAATTAAAAATATTTTCTTATATAATGAATGTTCGATAAAATGAAACAAACATTATAATTTTCCAAGGATAGTTTCACCATTAAATATATTTTTTATATGCTGAAACGATTTTTTCATCTATGTGATCATGAATTGATGTTATATTGTAAATAACAATGGTATTTTACAGTGACAACATCATTAATCTTTCTCTTGGAGGATTATGGTTATGATGATGACATATCAATGATACCCATTTTCATTATTATGGGATAAGTTATTGTGATATTTTTAACTTCTTGGGTCCCAAATATTAATGGATGTATGATTATGGGATGGGTGGGACTATAATAATATATACGTATATTGAATTGTGTAAAGATCAAGTATTTGATCTCAATTTATACCTGATATGTTATCGAAATTGAGAATTATAGTACCTATGAGGTTATCCCAAGACCCAATCATGGTATAAAATAGGTAATCTATAGATCGAAGTAGGTAAAAAAAATTGTTAGATGACAATTAACATGTTATTAATGTCTTCTTCGGTATCATAGAAGTTAAATTTCGATTATTATGATTATTCAACACATTATGCCTCTCAATTATAACCAGATATATGACAATATTTTATTTTTACAACTCATGTTAATTGACAATTTATTATTCATATCATAAGAATTGTAAATAACTATTCCTGGAAACAGGTTTATGATCCAAAAAATTGATGGTTATGATTTTTAAATCATAATATATCGTTAGAAAAAAAATTAATGCTCATGTTTTAATTAAATGATAATTAATATATAACTTGATAAAACTTTCTAATAACTAATATCAACCATTATTATGTTTTCATTTTCCAAGGATATGAAGAAAATTTATCAGCATGATGATTCCAAGAAAGAATCATGTTTCCAAGAACTGTATTGAAGATAATTTATATATATTTTTAAAATTTATCATGTTGAATCAATGTTTCAATAAACCAGAACATTCATGGTTTTTCATAGAATTTAATGTTATGTATAGAATAATAATCCCATAAGATATAATATTTATTTTTGAAATTTGTTGTTAACTATAATTTGAGTGCATTATCCATGAGTGAAACCAATTTCACAGTAACAAAGTACGCTAATGTGATATCCAACAACTATTTTGTGTCCCTTTTCTATTGTTTGAGATGGTTTTGTTGTAGATATTTTTTTGGGAGAATCTTGATGAGTAGGTCAAGATATTAATTTTCATTTAGATATGTCTCTAGCGTAGATTTGGACATAGAGATGAGAGAACATGGTTGATGCATAACATGATTTGTAATAAAAATTGACAGAATGGTTTTTAAGATTTTGTTTATTGGATCCCTTATATATATTAAGGTAATGTATTATACTATATATTATATGTAATCGGGTGAAATTTTCATGATGAGAATATTTAATTTTAAGACTTAAATTGAATGGAATAATTAAAAATATTTTATTGTAATTAGGAACGAAGTATAATACTTCATTAAACATAATAGTAATTTTGTATAGAGTAGTCCACTAGTTAATTTTTGATGTTGTTATCATGTGTGGTAAATTTATGAAAGGAAGCGAATAAGTATTCTTAATATAAAAATTAATTAATATTAATTTATAATACATACATATATATTCTCATATAGGTTATTTCTTACTTAACATATATTTTAACAAAACCCAAATACTATTTACATGTTTTGATGATTATGTTGGTTGAGTTTTTTAAACAAATTATCTAGATAAATGATGTTGATATAAGATTTATGGTGTTTGGGAGATTCTCCATTTATTAAAAAGGAATAATAGTAATATGAATTTATTTCATCATTGAGATATAATTTTTATTCAATATTGTTTTAGTTATATTAAATTTATGTTGTATTATTTATGGTTCATGAATTTTATAAAATTATAATATCAATTAAATGTGAATTATTTTATGATTATATATATTTGTTTTGAGATTCATTTAACATACTTTTACTATAATCACTAAAGTGTAATTTTTCTTTTTGTATTTATATTTATCCTTAGTGATAGTATAAAAACTATTTCTTTTGGATTTGGGATTTGACAGTTACACATAGTTTTATAACCGACCAGTATGGTTACCAATATAATTAGTTGCTGAAAAAATTATATCAATGAATTTGGATGACAAATAATTTTGATTATATATTTAGAAACATGTACCATGTTTCTATGTTTAATATAAAGTTATGGATACATTAATATTTTTTATATAGTTATGTAATAAAGGATTGATAATCCACCATATTGTGCAGAATCATGCACATTACAATGAAAAGAGACTAATTTTTAGTATACTGACTCATGTTCGTGGTGAATTTACTACATGATATAGTTGGGATAGTATATTCATCACGTTTTTTTCAATACATGATATCTATGAATGCATAACACTACCATTTTCATATTGTTAACCTTTTAATTATGTTTTATATGTATACAGTGTTTATGGGTGATGTTTGAGAGTGTTTAGTGAATATTTGGGATATTTTTGTGTATTTTATAAGGATTCATGGTTGGTTCATGACTTAGGGGAACCATTAAGAACATAATGGAAAACCATGAACAATGAAATAGGGGCTAAAGGAAAGGTGCATATGTGGCACAATTTCATTCCAAACAATACAAAAACCTAGGAGAATTTTTCTTTTTGAGGAAGTGAGTATTGCATGGTTGGTGTATAGTTTGCCTAACTAGGTAGGATAAACATGGATAATTCATCCTTGAGGTAGTGTCCATAACAAAGTTACTGTATTGTATGACTAAACATTTGACTTACTATGCACAGGTTAAAATTGAAACACTAAAATAATGGATCTCACAAATTTTTTCTTCTAAGGACGTTTTTATTCCTCATATGTGTCCTTAACATGATATTTTATCTTCCCAAAGGATATGGAAGCTTATTTGGTCTATCTAGATGTGATCTAAAGGCTTATATTGGTTTATTGAATCCAGATTCTGATGGTAAGTGATCATTCATTGTAGTTCTTGGTGGATTTTTCTTAAATATACTTATCTATATCTCTCAGTTTCCTATATTTATTTCCAATTTGGATATTTATATATATATACATTAGATTTTATGGAAAATATGACCTCAATTTTTACTTTTTGATGATAGGGGAAGAGGTATAAGGTTTTTTTTGGAGTTTCAAGCAAATGTCCTTGGAATTTGATTTTCACTTTTTTTTCATTATATATCCTTAGTATAGTGGAATCACTCTCTAATAATGTTGTTTAACTGATTGGATTAGTATCAAATTTATTAAATTGATTTAAATTTATAGTGAAATTTTGTGAAAATTATTGTTGAAACCTTTTATAGTGATGGTTTGGGATTTTGTGTAAAATTCTGAAACTTTTTTGAAAAGTTCTCTAATAAATGATTTTAGAATGTTGATATTAAAATAGTAAATTTGTTCAATTTATGGGGAATGGTTTTCAATAAAAATTTGTCTTTATTGAAATAGTTTTGTAATTGAAATGGTTTTGCAATGATTTATCAGCATGGTTGTATGGCATACATGGTGGTTGGTGTCCATATCGAATTTCGATGCCTGGTTGAAATAAGACCTTATTATTGGTTCCAAAGAAGTAATGAAAAATGGGATATGTTTACCTCATGAAGACATATTCGATCTATAAGAAGTCTCTCATGGATGTGGATATCTGATAATGAATCATTCCTGTATAGATGTGTGGATATTTGGATTGGAAATGGTTAGGCCAAAAGTGGAAATTTTGAAATTCAATGATTAAATTTTTTGGGTTCTTTCCATAGAACATGCCGATGTTTGAGAAAACTATATTACTAAGGAACCTTATTATATTTTTATATATACTTATTTAGATGTTGTTTTATATAAATTTTATTATAAAATGTGATAACTTGTTATATCATTATGGAGTGAGTGTGGCAGTCACTTGGGGAAAATCTATTGATTATCTTTACTCAATCATACAATGTAACTATTGTGATTTTGTAGATGTTTTTTATTAATACATGGTCAAAGGTAATGTGTTACACATCATTATCATTACTTCATGATATTTGTTCAGTTTTGATGAGTTAGATCATGAAGCATGTAGAGCATGGTGTTATGTGTGTTTCATTGGGTTTTTTTATTTTATCTTTCGATGTGTACATTGTTATTTTAAATTTTTCTTCAATTATGATACTCAGTTTTAGTATGATCATAATTTTAATGGTCTATTTGAGTTTTCTATAATTTATGTCATGCATCATGTAGTATTTTAGTTATTAGATACAAGTTTTGATAATTCTTTTAATTCCATAGGGAAAATAATCCCCTATATGATAAAAAATCCCTTGGATTTATTGACAGCCTTTGGCACCTTGGGGATGTCTCTTAGGGATAATTAAGTCACTTCATCATTTTTAGGATAATACAAATATGATGAACAATTAAATGGTATTAGTTTTAGCTAGTCTAAATTCTATTCGAGACATATGGTATTAGTCTTAGTTGGTCATTGACATGGCATTGGTTTCCCGTCTAGGATATGAAACTCATTATAGTATATTCATTTAGTTTGTATCATAGAAAGGGATCAGATTTATGTGAATTGAAATTTAGAGCATAAAAAAACTTATCAATCATTTTTATGATGAGCATCATGTAACTAGGGAGTTTGATACATATGTTTTTAGAGACACTTATCGGATTTTAAAATCGCATTTTCATCAGTTTAGACAATGAGATGAGAATGAAATGTATTATAAAATTACTTCACACTAGGAGTGAATATTTCATTTTTTAAATGAAATATGATTTCATTATTTTTTTTGATATTTGAATAATTTTGAAATTATTTTCGAATGAAAGACTTTAAAAATGGGATTGTAGTGGTATATTGAAAATGGTATTATTTTCAAAATAATGATGAGATTTTTCAGAAATGATTGAACATAGTAAAGTTTTATTTTTGAAATAACTTTTGTGATAATATGTTGTCATAGAATATTAAATGTTAAGACATCAGTTTTTAAAGATCTATACTTGTGGTTTTTTTGGTTTGTATATAAAACCGCACAATCAAGATTATAAATTTAAATTGAAATTATATAAAAAAATTAGGTTATGTACCGCCAATGAAACAACATAATGACATCCTCCTGGGATTTACTTTATAAATTCTATGTAAATCAATATTATATAGGATGATATCAACCATGATGCTATTAAAATATTATAAAAAACTAATATAACCAGTCTAAATTAAAGGATAACTTTAGTGGAATAATATAATTGATGAATACAAGATGTCTCACCAAATATTGGTGAGGAAATATATATGGATATACCCAAATAGAAGGGTGGTGGGAGAGTCCCTCATTGTGCATGTGTATGAGAGGGATGTGTATGAGGATATGAGGAATAAAATGTGGCATAGAAATTTCAGATATTTTCTACAATTTAATGATTTTATTAGGCCACATGGTTATTATATATAATTTTCCCAACCACGAAAAAACATTGCAATTGCGTTACCATAATCCATCCCCTTAGAACGATTTGGATATATGGTATTAAAAATATTGAACTAATAATGAAAACTCTCTGAGGATGAAGTTTTATTATATTTATGTGTTCCTTATAATCATTCACTAAACATAGAATATATACCAATACAAAACCATACATGCATTGATTAGAAAAACGATTTCCCCTAATTGTGTGTCTACTCTATAACTAGTTATAATCAACATTGAAATTTATAACACTCTATTAAATATCCATATAATCACTTGAGAATCCAAAACACCTCCCATACCCCAATATAAAATATAAAATAAAGCTATACATGCTCTAACTCACAAAATTTCCATCAAAACAAAAATTCCCAAATGAATCCCTTCTAATGTGTCGAAAAATAAAATTATTTCATATATTAACAACCTATAATGACATAAGCCTTTTCAAAACACACCTTTGATTCACCCCATATATAATAGGGGTATTATGAATTAATTTTTTATCAATAGTATTGTATTGGTGTAATTCTCACGTGGTAAGCCATGGAGAAGCTATATTATAGTGTCTTATTTATCAGTATCCAACCATTAACAACAAACAAGATCATACCATTGAATATATGGTCAGTTATGGTCCTATAATTACTATTTATTATATATGGTGTATAATTAGATAAAAAATAATCTAATAAATTTACATTATTATTCTTATGTTCTTGATGGACACTATGCTCTAGTATTCCAAATTAGATAGATAATAGAGGAGAGCTTGATTAACATTATAGATGGGAAGTCTTTAATGAGATAGAAAAGTGACTTCTGACCTCACATATACTGACATGGTGGTATCCGAAATTATGATATTACAAAATATATTATTTTAAAGGATTATATAGGGTTATATTACAATTTAATTCTTTTACTCCACCCTAAAAAATAGGTTGACCAGGAAGGGAAACAATTATTTGATGTAAAGGTAGGGACTTGATACATATGATGGAGGCCTTTAAAAATGTATATATGAACATAGATGATAGTATAATTATAGTATATAGAAAATGGTATTTCATACACATAAATAGATTTTATATCCATTTATTTCATTTTATATACATTTTATTGAAGCAAGAGACGACTACTGTACCCCTATTCTAACTTATTTGGTCAGGGAATCTTACATGAGGTGATAATCCTCTCAGTCATAAATTCATCTAATGTTATTTTAATACTGTTAATTACATATTTTCCTTCTATATTATATGTCTAGACAAGAGACAGTATGAAATTATTCATGAAGTAGACTAATTTTTGTTAGTCCATTATTTGGTAGTTACCAATCGATGAGGTGTAATATATCAATGAGTAAATTGAACAACATTCAACTGGAATAGTAAACGTGACCCATAGGTGGGCTAAGTGGGAAAAATTATTATGGGATCACATTTACATATAAATAATTTGGTAAACATGATTGTACACCATCAATTTAATTTTCTATAGGATACCTATAGAGGATAAGGATTATATAGAAATTTTATTTGAAAATGTATTACTGATTCACCCTAATTGAGAGGTAAATTTTAGAATAGACTTGTACCTATTTAATTAAAATATATTTTTGATATATTATTGGGTGGTTTAAAATGTGATTAGGTATATAATGGTAAATATATAAGATATTTTATATAATGTAGTAATTATTACTTGTGTTTCCGATTAAGAATCTATAATTCAATTTTTCATGATGATAAATGAGTATTTGATGGTTTTTTTAAGTATCAAAAAATGAATCATGTGAAAAATATGAAGAAATGACAAATTTTAATGAATTTTGATCACTCTTACCAATTGAACATAGTAATATGGTTCATTAATGAAAGGTATTGATATAGAAATATTAATTTTTTCATACTCTTAATTGAAACTAATATATATTTATTTATTGTCAATCCACTGAGGAGGAAATATTTTATGTTTGATTAAAAAAATTAAAATTTTAATTTAATAAAAAAATCCATCCTGAAAAAATGTAAGAGAAAAATATTGGGATGAAATAATTCTGGGAAAAGGATTGTGAGAATGGATTACATTCACCGAAACATGTTATTCAATAAGGAAGAACTTCTAGTAAATGAGTTGTGATTAGGTAATGGTAGTGAAATTGGAAATTTTATTAATTGGTAATTCAGGAATGTACTATAATTTGAAAACTGTTCCAATCCAACATAAACTAAATATATGTCATAATTAAATTTTCCTGGAGAATATATTGTAATGTTATGCTTGATATCTTTTTAGTAGTGAACCATAAGGAAAACATAGTTATTAACATAACTAAATCATCGAGACTATAATATAGTACATAACTAATATTCTAAACTAACATTGATTTAAAAATATCATATCAAATGGTCTTAATATTAATATGTACGTAGATATTTGTAAACATTTTAAAAAGATCAGTTATTGATGGAAGTTGAATATTTAAAGGGGCTATAAGAATATCAAATGATTTAAAGGAAATTTTTCTAACATTATTTGTTATGAAATTATCTAATATAACTAATAGGAAATGAATAATTTAGTCCCCATGTACATTTTATCAAAAAGTAATTTATGAAACCCATATTATATTCAATGAGATCATTTATTTATAATTAAAAATAATAGAAAAAATAATTTAAAGTGTAAGATGTTATTAGGAAGAGTTCAAATCACATTTAGAAAGTTAATTAGCATCCTCTTGAAACTCCATCATTTCACATATTATCTGCATAGTTCTAGCATCATGAGGTATGATGTGTAGTTTGATGATCTATTGAATAATTGATTATCTTTATCTTATGTGAATATGTGTGTCTCTAATTATACAAATTTTTTTAACAAAATATGGACTCCATATAAAAATTAATAGATTTTATCTCATATCATTATCTATCATGTTGTGTACATATAACATCTTATCATCCCCTTCATGTGATGCTAGTGGAACCCGCAACACAAATCTCTCCAAAATATGTGAAACCTAGATTCCAATAGTTTGGTTCAATATCTTAAATTTTTATAGAAATATTCGTAAGATATGATTTCATATTCTTAGAATTATGGATCCCATCTCCCCCATATCCATAATTTCATATTTTCCACTGAATTCCCAAATATATATATATTTTATCAAATATTGAAAATATTATGAGGATAAAAAAAATTGCACATATTAATTAATATAATGTAATTTAAAATAGTGATATATGTCAAGAATGTTTATTTTTCATTTATTAATAGTCAACGTTTTTAATAAAATGTAATATTTTAATAAACATTAGTCATTGAGAGATAAATAATTCAAATTTCAAATTCTGAATAGAATTATTAAATAATATATATTAATGGTTTTCAGTAGAATTAAAAGGAAATTAAATATAAACTTGTCATGATAATATGAACCCAATATTCATTTAAACATTTTTTCTGAATAATTATTATTTATATTCATGATATTTAATCAATTGATGATCTGACATAAGATTTACCAATCAATTAAAATTCACAATTATGAAAATATTTTTTAATAAAACTTTTATATATTTACGCCAAAGTATATGTTAATGTATATCAAAATAGGTCTATCCATAACCCCCATACACATAGAAAATTTCATGTCCCCATGAAATTCATTTATCATGCTCGGTTCAGCAAATGAACTCTCAATATTGAACGATTAATATGAAAAAAATAATTTTTATACAAAAATAATTTCCCCATTGATCCACTAAAAATGGAAATGTGTCTTCCTTCAATAAATTAAATGACCTCATTTAGATGTTGTTTTATCTTCTATAAAAAAGTTCTATTTTTTTGAATATAATTAATCACATTAAAATTTCTAACCCACTTAATCATTCTAACCAAACAATAAATCCAGGAAAACATGAACTCCTAAATTTATAGAAAATAATAATTAGGATACAATATTGGATGGGATGTGATAAATATTATGAGTAATAAATACCACATATAATAATAAAATAAGAAAATAAACAAGATTCAATCAATATTATGATTTTCATTTAATAACCCATTCTGATGCATATAATTGAAGTTTATTTCTGATCAATATGATAATAAAAAATGAATTTTGTAGGGATTATCCCAAATTTGTTTTGGATGTATATTTTATAAATATGGAAATAAATTATTATTCTTGATTTAGTTAATCAGGTTGGAGATAATGAACTATTATAATGAGGATAAGTATAAATTAAAATATTCAAACAAAATCACTTACTATAAATTCAAATTGAACCTAAAATACTATGTTTTTTTTATAATTTTGATCCATTCTGATGTATATTATCATTAAATAATAATCCATCAAAATTATATAAACCATATCAAAAACTGAAAACCCAAAATTAATCCCAATGTTCATACCTATGTGGGAGAATAATTTTAATCCATTTGTTTCAAAATAATTTTTCTTTTATTATTTTAGTGTTTTTTGAATAAGTCACACAAAATTTTAAAAAACTAAGCACTTTTAAAACATAAAATATTATCATAAAAATTGATTTAAAAATATATTCATGACTATAAATATCAATCCTAAAATATTAATTCAACAATTAGACCAAAAGGTACCATATCAAATAGCTATATACATAAAAAGTAATATTTTAATCTAATTAAATTTTAATGGTGCTATCATAGTGGTAAATGTTGTTCAACATTATTTTATACACCTTTGAAATCTGTATGTTAAAATATATTTCCAAATCTCATAATAAAATTTTAATTATATGACTTAAAAAATGGGTTAAATAATCATTGGTTTTGATATCCTTTTTAGGTATTGAGTATATATATTTGGAAAATTGATTACATAATAAAATGTGAATTTCAATACAATGTATTTTATTTCAAAAAGAAAATGTTTTGAAATTGACACCCCTATTTCATTCATGATACAATTATATCCATTAATATGTGTAATTTTTTTTAAATATTTATCTCTATAATGATTCTACTAGTACATCCATATAGAGTACAATAATATAAAATTTATTATAAGGAAAACATTACTAATTAAGGTTTATAAATGTAGTGAATCAATTTATTCATGTGAATTACCTAAATACATAAAAATTGATTCCTATATAATAATAAAACATTCAACACATAACTATAACAAATTAACATGAGAAAATAAACCATTTACATAAGAAAATTATTTAAACCCATTATAATTATGGAATAAAATTGAGGAAACATATGGTTTATGAGAACTAATGAAATAATAACATGAAAAAACTCATTCACATTTAAACATTTATATAGTTTTATTATAAAATTAAATCAAACTATTTCTATAGAAACACTAGACAAACATTGAATATATATCATATATAATCATATTTATAACCTATGATCACTGAAATTTAAAAAAATTATGAAATAAAATTAGTAAAATTTAATCCTTTGGAGTTTCTGGCCATGTTGCATCATCCATTTTGCACCATCCCAGACTATACATTATACAATAAACTGGATGTCTCAATTGAATTCACCCACAAAAAAGATCTATATCTGGATCAGTCATTATTATCGATAATTCTCTATATCCATGTAACCCAAAATATTCTTGTAATCATGGTTTTTTCATCATAAATCCATTAAAAATCATTATAGAATAGAAGAAAAAGAACACTGCATTTTCATATAAAATTTTCGATAAATAAACCATTCTATAAAAATTACATAAAAATAAAAAATTGTTTGAATAGTGTGAAATTATATTCTTTTAAAAAATTTTGTAACTTGTACTTTAATATTGATAATTAATAATATAAATTTTGGTGTAAAATGCTATCAAGATGTATTTGTTAAAAAATATTTTTTTTGTACATTCCTATAATAATTAAAAATGATCCATATGACAAAAATTATATAGATTCATTTTTGAATCACATTAAAGAAAATTTTATATAGTTGAAAATGACCCTTAAAGATCATTTATTTAGAAATAATAGAATTCTTGGAAAATTGTTAAGATCATATATTGAGTATAAGTAGATTAATATAACACAATATAATAATTATTTAAGAAGGAATATAATATGTTCTTCCCCATCTTGATTAATAAATTATATAAATCAATAATAATATATCATTATTAATTATAATAACTCCATTAAATTATAATGTTGAAATTTGTATTTGATTTTTTATATGACATGTGACAACAAGTGTGTAAGAGAATATAATATCCTAAAACTCTATAGTATATTTACTATTTTAAAAAAATTCAATACATGATATAGCTTATATGGAAAGCAACACCGAGTTAGCATGTGTTACATAAAATAGTGACTATGCTTGATATACAAAATTACAGTCAATATATACCTTCCTCGATATCATCTGTTGCACATAAGAGGGACCTTACTCGATAGCTTGTGTTATATGCAAGAATGAGTTTCACCAAATAAAAATGTATTATTAATATAATATTATTTAATAAAATATGTTATATCCTAGAAATTATGTTTATAGTTATGAATATTATTTAGTAACGTATTATAATTTATTGTTTATATAAATATAAAATTAAAAACTTCGTTATCAATTAATAATAAACGTAAATAAGAACCAATTGGAAATATAAAATAAATATTATAAATTTTATTCATAAAAAGTAGTTAGACTATAATAAACAAAATTAAATAAAATTAGAGAATTATTTCAAAGTTATATATATGCTATATATTTAATAAAATAATTTTTATCTTCATCAATTTGGTTTGATAGACATAAGATAAAAACAAACACTAATTTATAAATAATGATTTTTTATTAAGGCGTTGTACTGACTTTTAACGATGAATCCATTTTAAATTTGAATTTTTATACATTAAATTATTATATATTTCAAAATAAACTTCATATATTAGAGTGAATCATAAGAATTAGTTTTGGGTCATTTTTTGATATTTTTAGGCAACATTTACTTTTATAGTGAATTGTTTAAAAAATAAAAATTTTGGTCAAAAATTATTTTTCATCAAATTTAATTTTAAGGAAATATTATATTTTGGTTTTTTTGATAATGTATAAGTAGATAATATTTTTATAAATTAATACAATGTATTTAATTTGAGTCAACATCATTTTGAAATTGATTATAAAATCATACAAAATTTTCAGATGTTTTTAAATTAATAACCCCCATTGTCATCCCACTTGAGGAATGAATTTTGAAATAACAATTTTTTGATATTAATTTAGAGAAATTTATTCCATATTTGGAATCAGAATAAAATATAATTTATAATAATACCAACATTGTTTTTTTCCAAAATGATTTATGAATGTGATTAAAATTAAATAAAAATTTTAAGACAAAACTTAGATGAATAAAAACTAATCATTTTAATTAAGGGCCCAATTGACCAATACACATGTAAAATACCCATTTAATGTAAACATACCTTCTAGGAAATATAAAGTTTTGAGTTTGGTTGGTTTCGTATAAATTTTATTTTATAATAACTTCTACACACCTAACTTGTTTCCAAAACTCCCATTTGAGTCCTTTTCCTTCCCTATAAAAGGAAACCAACTGTCCCCCTTACTCAAACCTCTAAAACCACATAGGATCAGAAAGGATATCCCCATATATCATACCAACACCTATCTTATTTAAATTTAATCATCCCATTGTGCACAAATAATTCCAAATAAACCTATTGGTCCAATCCAAAAGTAGTTACCAGATTATGAGGTAATGTATTCTCTCATGTTTTTGAGTTCTATTTCAATTATCCACCACCTAAAATATCATTATTCAATAATTATTTTAAAAAATAGTATCTTAATATACTAAGATATTTTCATTTATTGTTTTTTACCTACACATACATGAACTTCTATCTAATGGACAACATTGATAATATTTTTGTGTATGGTTAATTATTTCCCCACAAACTGATGATTTTTCATTTTTTCATTTACAATCATTTATTGTGGAAATTATGATTGAAAATGTATTTATATATTTCATATATTATATAAATTATCTCTTTATACTTTTTTAAAATGTTAAAACACATATATTTAATACATTTGATTTTACATTAATCTGATAACCTTGTTTGAGGAATTATGGACAATCGACACCTCAAAGTGATGTGATTCGTTGACATGATACATGAAATGAATAAATGATGGTTAAAATTAGACATAAAAACATTAAAAATTATAGATTTTATTAATGAAATAATTATATTTATGTAAATATAATATTTATATCATCTTCATTATTACCCTTTATCACACTTAAAACATGATAACATCATTCGTGGACGTGTGTAGTACTACTTTATTGACATGATGTGTTTCCATTTTCATCACAATAATTTTATATATATAAGTAAAAATGATTAAATAATATGTTATTTATGATATAATTATCATTATAGAATAATTTTTTATTTCTTACATTCTTCTTATAATTATCATAGAAAAATGTAAATGTTACTCAAGTGTACGTACAGTCTAGCATCTCTATTATCATAATGTTGACCCATTTGTCCTAATAAAAATTAATGATTGATTTAAAAAGAAAAATTAATTTAGAAATATTATAAAAATGTCGGGTTTATTATTATTTATTTGATATATAATAAACCCTATTACCACATTTGACCTACAGAAGTTGATTTTGACTCAAAAACCAAATTTGGTCAAAAACAAGTGACATAAACTTAATTGTTTAAGTAGTTGTATAAAACATAGTAATAAGTGAAATAAAATCAATTTTAATCATTAAAAATGTTCTCAATAATTTTAATATTAAACATATGTTTATTATAGAAGATGTTAAATGATGTTCACCCAAAATGATACTTCAGGTAAGGGATTCTTGTAACACTTTTCATTGTACGAGGCATAATTGATTATTTTGCATCTAATTTGTTATATATAGTGTACATAAATTCTCATTAAAATTAATATTATAAATTATATTATAAAAATATTACTTTATTCTATCATTTTATTATTACTACTTTGGGTTTTCTAATTCATATGTGGTAAATAAATATCATCTCACTTTTTACATCTATGAGAAAAATGTCATGTCCACCACTTACATCTCATGTGTGGTTTATCTAATACCCATTAAAATATCTTATATCATTAATTCCTTTATCTTTAGGGTGGTAAATTCGTTAATTTTTTATTATTCAATCATAATAAGTATAGTTTAAATTTTTTAAAATTGGAATGGGACACATTGGAATGTTAAAATATTATTTTTTTCAATAATTACTTTAATGATATTTAAATTAATTTCCATTTGAGGAAGTTATATCACCATTGTTCAATAAACTGATTAATATTCGTCTCTTATTGAAATGAATTAACTTTTTCAAATATTAGTAAAATTAATCCACTCATTGGTACTCAAAATGTTTTAGAAAATAATTATAAAAAACCGGTGTTTGTATCTCTCTTTAGTGAGAGAACATGTTTTATTCTAAAAATAATGTTTTATTAATTTTTTTAAACTGATTTGGTAAAACAATTTGTACCTTTTTTCCATCCCTAATATTTAAAAAGGAATATTCTTAGTTCTTTCCAAACAAGTCATTTTTAAACCATTAAATGTGAAAAATGAATGTTCTTTTTAAATTTTACAACTTTTTTGGATTTACCCACAATCGTTTTGTTGAAACATCATTTTCATGTTTTAAAGGGTAAATTTTAAAGAAAACTATTTTAGAACGATACTTTCAAATGAAAAGGTTTTTGAAAAAAAAATATTCTAAAAAAGGGTTATTTTCCTGAGGAATGCTTTTAAAATATATTTTAAAAAAGTTTCCATTTATCAATGAAAAAACCCATTATTTTACTCAAAAAGGTTATTTTTTTTTGATTCCAGCCTTAATCTTCAAATGGATGGATTATGATTGATTTCTAAAAGGTTATTATTCACATTCACTTCCTTTATTTCTTTTAGTATTCTTGAAATATTAAAATTCTTATGATCAATTAATATTGAATTCCCTCTTAATATTCATACAATTGTTCATGGATATGAATATTGCCAAAATCTTAAAACTGTTTTCATATGGGGTTTAATTTTAATTCTATTTTATTATTTGGAGTAATATTTTAATGTTATGTATAAGCAATAAACTGTTTTTGGAACATTTAAGGAAAGACCTACATGTTAGGGACCAGATAATGAAATCCCCATAATGCATCAGTAATCTTGTGTGATGAATTAGCTGTGAATATTTGAAAATTTTAAATTATCTTTAGATGCTAATGGTATCATGTTCTTGGGAAAAATGACATCCAATAATTAAGAATTTCACTCATAATAGTTTAAGCTATTATTCATCCATTATATTTTTCATCAATATATCTATGGATAAAATTAATTATAAATTATTTAGATGGAATGTGTTTTAGTTTCATACATATCCCAAATTGTTTTTCTTTATCTATCAATTTAGAAGGAATGTTTTCCATTTATTACATTACAATATGTTTTATGAACATCCATTTAGTTTATTGATTTCTTGGAATGTTTCCTCAGTTAATTACCTTGTCCTATTAATTATTCTAATTTATTATTTAATTTTTTCCACTATATTTTTCACTTGTTATGATTTTGAACTCACCCTTATTATTTTTATATTCCTAGGAATACAAGAAGCATAATATGAAATATATGAAGGGATATAATAGATGGGATAGAGTTATCATTAATATTATTTATTTAAAAATCATTAAAAAAGGTTGTAATTTGTGTACTCGTATTTAAAATAAGACTCATTTATGTGTATGGTTGCCAATAATACTAAACTCTTCGGTCCTTCGATATGTAAATCCTTGTAATCATGATAATATAATAATATAATACCTCGATGCAGTGTTATATGGGGATCAGATCACTATTGTTGATATTAGAGGATTTGTACTAACAACCATTGGAACTAGATTTAAGAAAACATAGGTTTTGGTAACGTAAAACGTTATTATAATTTGAGGAAAAGAATACAAGATATTCTAGAATTTTATTATGTAAGATATTATGTGGGTATTATTAGAAATACATCCCGTTCTGGATAGTACAAGTGGAAATGTTTCTCTCATAGATGGACCTAGGAGTAATATCTCGGACAAGGTGTTCTGGGCATGAATTGGGGTAACCAGGTACATGATAACGGGCCTTACTATTCACCTAGTTTGACACTCATGGGGGACATGAATATGAAAATCCAAATTGTCTTTACTAACCATTATGTAAAAACTAAATAGATAATGAAAATGAAAATCCTAGTTTAAACCTAAGGTGTTTTAGATTGAAGATAAATTTCTATGATTTAGAATCATACAAATTATACTATAGATAAAACCTATAATAAAGAAGTACATTTGTATAAATAACTAGATGAAGTAATTTTTTTACTAGTGATGTATTGAGAACAATACATAAAAGGATATATAGTGATTACCTTTATTTCAAGGATTTCCATTCTCATCATTTTGGAAATTATATTAATTTAGTTTGACAAAATTAAAAACTATAAGACTGGTAAAAACTAATCCAATTGAGAAACACCATTGGTCTTTAACCCGAAGAACAATAAGGGTTTCAAACAGACCACTAACATATGCAATTCCCCGGTTATATTTTCTATGGTTTTAGATAAACAAATTGAAGAAAAAATGTAAATGATGAACCAATACTATCACTTTTTTGGATTAGAGACTAATATATTATCCATATTAGTTTTATAATATTGTTAAAGACCATTACATAGACTTTTCACTCATTTAGAGGCCACAAGCTCCTTTAAATGTTTCTTTTAGTTCATCAGGCATAAAATGAATTAATATTGGTAATTAATTTCTGGTATTAACGGAATTAATTGTAATTTGATTGAATCATAACAGAATGTTTAGATTATTCATTAGATATTTAAACCTATCAAGATAGAATATTTCCTTATAATCATAGGTAGTAAAATAATTTCAAAATATTTGAAAAAATGAAATCCAAATAAAATACATTACTAATACCTTAATTTTGGTTGAATCAATGGTTATATAAATCATTATAGATTAAGGTTTTTGAGGCCCAACACTTTCTATTGATCTTTCACTTTTTTGTATTTGCTGACGTAATTCACACCCTTTAAATATTTTACCTTTTTCTCAAAGTATGTATTTTTCACATTCCAGAAATGTTATACTACATTGATAGATGTTTACATGGTTTTCTAAGAGATAGTTGTAGATCCCATTCTATCTTTTCTAGAGGATATAATGATACATTCTTGTTTATGTGGGACTTTAATATAAGAATCATAAAACAACATATTACCAAGATTTATGTTAAATTGTAAGGAAAAAATATAATTAAGGTGGGTAGAATATGAACCCCCTAAATTCTAAATGAATGTTTTTTATTTGATAGAGTGTATGAAATGTGTCGCCAAGAATGTATTAGAAAATAATATCCCGAGAATCTACAATATATTTACTATTTTAAATAAATTCAATTCATTATATAGAATGAAATGCATGGAACAACAAGTTATATTTTGTTACATTAAAGAGCTATATTATTTTATATGATATGTAACATACAAGATTGACCTTCCTTAATATATTTTTTTCACACAAGAGAGACCTTCCACAATATCATGCGTTATACACAATAATTAGTTTTAGCAAATAACATTGTATTATTAAAATATTATAATCTATTATAATATGATATTACCTAACTATTATTCTTGCATTTATGAATAATATTGTCTAAATTATGAAAATTTATGGTTTATATAAACATAAAATTAATAAATTTGTTATCATTTAATGCAAAATGAAAATAAGAACAAATTTGATTCAAAAAGAAATATTATTATTATGCTTCAAAAAAAGTTTTGTCTTCATAATCATAACAAATTATAATTAGATATTGATTATAAAGATATATATATGATATAACTTCCATAAATGATTTTATATTCGTCCATTAGGTTTTATAGACAAAATATAAGAAAATAATCTCTTTTTCACATAATAACCTATAATTTTTATTAAGGCATTTTTAACTCCATTTAATGGATGTCCCATTTAAATTTTATTTTTTAAACATTAATTGATTTAATATGTCAAAAAAGAGTCATATTTTAATTAAAAACCTAATAATTATGTTAGGGTTAATTTTTTAATATTTTTATGAAACATTTCATTTTTAACGAATTGTAAAAATACTCAATTTGAGTTCAAAACTAAATTTTCATGAAATTTAATTATAAGGCTAAATTATGTTTTAGAGTTGTTTTAATGCTTAATTATACATTATTTTTATAAATAAATTCAATTTATTTCATTTTAATTGACATAAAATTGAATTTTTTTTATGAAAACATAACAAACTTTTAGATGTTTTTACTTTATAAACTCGAAATGTAATCTGCTTGTGGGATGAATTTTAAATAAATTCATGCCAAATATGTGATTGTTATTTGAAAAAATTGATTCCATATTTTTATTCTGAATAAATTTTAATTTATAATAAAAAAATTTATATTTTAACAAAAATATTAGTAAAATTGAATGAAATTAAATACAATTATTAATGAAAAAATAAACTTCCTAAAGAGAAAAAACTTTTATCTTAAAAGCTCAAATGACCTAGCCACTTTCTAAAAACCCATTGGATGGACATATACCAGCCATGAACCATCTTTTATTGATTTTTATTGTTTCAATTAATTTAGATATCTAATAAATTGTTTACAACTAACTAGTTTCCAAATATTCCATGTGAGAACTTTTCATTCTCTATAAAAGGGAACCACTTATCCCCCTTACTAACACCCATCAAACCTCTCTGGTAGGAAAATATCTGCCCATATAGCTTCCAAAAAAACATTTACTCTACCCTTTAATCCCTGTTTGGGATTAAATAATTCAATGGAGTCATTTTTAGTTCAATCCAAAATTAGTTACCTGAATTAGAGGAAACATCTTCTCTAATGTTTTTTAATTTCATTTCCACTATACACCCCCCTCAAATAACGTTCGTTAATTGTAATGTAAATACACCAGTATCGTTAATATTCTGGTTTATTTTTATGTAATGGGTTATAACTAAACATACACACAATTTTATCTAATTGGTAACAAACATACTATTTTTGTGTACAACAAACTACTACCTCACGAAATGATGATTGTTCAGTTTCAATTTACCACCTCTCATGGTAG
Organism: Viscum album; assembly: GCA_963277665.1. Classification (NCBI taxonomy): domain Eukaryota; kingdom Viridiplantae; phylum Streptophyta; class Magnoliopsida; order Santalales; family Viscaceae; genus Viscum; species Viscum album. Next base: position 1,084,274,817 of record OY728163.1, on the reverse strand, counting down.
TTTATATGATAGAAACTATATTTTATATGTTATATATTATATTAACTATTTCATTTTATTTATCTAAAACGTTTATAACAAATAAACTTAATACATTCCATTTTATGTAAATATGATAAAATCGTTTGAGGATGTGTGGACTACTTCCCCCTCAAAGCGATGTTATTTGTTCACATGATACATGGAATGTATAAATGATAGTTATAATTAAACATATGAGGCATACATAATATATATATGATATTAATTACATAATTATGTTTTATATTTCTATATATATATATATTATTTTCTTTATTTCCTTTTAACACACATAAAACACGATAACGTCATACTTGGACGTGTCGAGTACAAACTCCCCGATATGATGTGATTATGTTTTCATCAAAATAATTGTATATATAAATATATATGATTAAATAACATTTATTTGTGATATAATTATTATTATGTCATGATATGTTGTTACGTTATTTGATTCCATAAAGATCATTGAATAATGATAACATTACTCGTGCATACGAACGACCTATCATCTCCGTGATCATAAAGATGATTCAGTTTTCATAATAAAATTTAATGATTTATTTTGAAATTATAATTAATTTATATATCTGATAATTATTTCATTTTCATTAGTTTTGAGAGGTTAAATAATGACCCCTTTGACCATAGTTAACCTACCAAAGTGGATTTGGATACATAAACTGAATTTGGTCAAAACCCCCGACATAAACTTAATTTTATAGGTAGATGTATAAAATATAGTAGTAAGTGAAATAAATATAAATATAAACATGAAAATGGTTACCAATAAATAATAAAATTAATATAAATTTATTTTAAAGGATGTTAACAAATGTTCACCCAAATGGAATTTCATGGTAAGGGATTCTTGTATAGCTTTTCTGTCCTTTAGGAATAGTTTATTGTTGGGAATATAATTTTTTATATATATTTTACATACTAAAAATTTTATATTAATATCATGAATTAAATTATAATTATGGTATTTAATGGTTTCATTTGATTATTACTACTTAAGGGTTTTCCAAATCATAAGTTGTAATGGATTCTCATATAAGTTTTTATAAATATGAGACATATGTAATGTTCAAATAAAATATCATCTGTGTGGTGTATCTACATATCTTTTTTATATATTATAAAAATAATTCCATTATCGTAATTGTATTTATGGATATAAGTTAATATTAATCCTTTATTAGGATTATGATTTAAAAAATTCCAAATTGTTGGGGGACACTATTGAATGTTTAGAGATTAATTACCTGAACAACAACTTTAATGATCATTCACTAGTGTTACCATTTTTGGATATTATGTTACTGCTGTTTAGAAAAACCATGAATTATACTATTAACTTGTAATTATGGACATTTTTCATGTATTAGTTCCATTTTCAAGTCTTAAGTAATGAAATTTTTTTATATACTTTGTTCCAAAAATCCCAACTTTGTATCTCTATTTAGTTGGATAACTTATCTTCCTATAAAAACATTGTTTTTTAAAAAAGAAAATAAAATTTGGGAAAATATATTTCATAATGAAATATTTAATCATGGTGTCTTTTGCCAATGTTTTAAGAGAATCTTCTAGTATCTTTCATAATAAGTTATATTTCTATCCTTAAATCCTACAAAATCAATGTTATTTTTACCTCGTATGACTGAAATATATTTACTCACCGTCATTTTATAGACGCTTCATTTGCATGATTTAGATGTTTTTTTATGAAAACATCATTTAATGTTATGTTAAAAGAATAGTTTTTTCAAAAGATTTAGAAAAAATATACTTTCTTCTAGAATGTTTTTAAAAGTACTTTTTATAATGTTTCCATTCATCAAAGACAGAAACCATATATTTTACTCCATTTGGGTTATATTTTGTTGATATCATCCTTAATCATCCTATGTATGGATTCAGAATGATTTCTCTATGTATATAATTCACATTAACATCCTTGATTCCTTTTATCACACTTGAAATACTCAAATTACTATGATCATTTGACATTGAATTCCCCTAAAATATCCATATTATTTTTCATGGATATAATTATTACCTAAATTTTATACGATTGTTCTTATTGTGTTTATCTGAAATGTTATTTGATTATTTTGGGAAATATGTATAAATTCATATACATTGTTAAATAATAATAATAGATAATTAATATTGTTTATTTGATACGAGGAATGTTTTTTTTCAAGAAATACATTGGTTGGGGATCATTTAATGAAAACCTTATAGGTGGGGGTCTGGTTAATGAATGCCCCTCGATGAATTGGTAGTCTCATTAGATGATTTAGTTAAAAAATGAAAATATTTTATGTTTTATCTTGATTTTAATGTATCAAGTGCATGGGAAACATGAATTCAAATAATTAAGTATTTACATCTTATAAATTTTTGTTATTATTCATCCAAATGTTTTTTCATTGACATATGTACATATACATTTAATTTTCAGTTATTTATAGGTTTTGTGTTTAAGTTTCTTCCATTTCCATATTTATTTTTCTTTATCTAGTTATTAGGATGGAATGTGCTTTCAATTATTACCTTTCCATATTTTCATGAACATCCATACAATATATTGATTACATGAAAGGTGTTCTCAGTTACTTACCATGTCAGATTACCTATTAACTATTATCATTTATTATTTATTTAAATCATTATTTTTTTTTCATTACTAATTATTTGATTTCACCATTATTATGTTTCCTCCCCAAGGAATCCAAGAAGCATACTTTTATAGATATATAGGGACATAATATATGTTTTAGAGTTATACCAGATTTATTTATTTAGAAATATGAAAAAAATTATGTTGTAACTAGTTTACATATTTGTAATATGAGACTCATTTATGTAACTTTTTTATATGAATACCAAACTCTTCAGTCTATATGGATTTTCATCCTTGTAATCCAGATAATATAATAGTATTAGTCACTAGACCATGGTTATCTATTGTTGGGTAACTAAAATTGGTATTAGAGAATCTTTAGTAATTACACTGGGAACTAGATTTAGGAAAACATAGGTGACCGATATATAAAACTAATGTATAATTTTAGGATAAGTATTGAATAAAATGTTAGAATTTTATTATGTTAGAGATTTTGTGGGTGTTTCTAGAAGTACAGCCCTTTGTGGATACTAAAAGTGGATGTGGTTCTGGGACATATGTACTTATGTATAATAACTCTAACATGGTGTTTCTGGCCTCACTCAGGGTAACTTATTACCTGAAAACATGAATTATTTAACACCTGGTTTTGAACTGTTGTGGGATATGCATAGGATAGTCAAATATTATACAAACCATTATGAATTATTTTAATTGATAATAAAAATTAATATCCTAGTTTAATCCAATGGTGTCTTAGATTGAAGATAAGGTGTCATGATTTAGAAATTATAAAAATCATAATATGGATAAACCATAGACTAAGGATGGACTTATGTTGAAATAAACAGACGTTGTATTTATATATTAGGTATGTACGTAAAATATTATTTAAAAGGCTATTTAGTGAATAAAATTATTTCAATGATGTACGCAATATTCATTTCGGAATTTATAAAAATTTTGTTTTAGAAATAGGCAACATCTAAGTTGGGTGAAAACCAATAAAATCTGATGTTTCCATAGGTCTTGAACCCATTGATGAGGGTTAGTAATTGTTTTACCCCAACCACAAACCTATGAAATGCACAAGTTAATTTTTCAATGTTTTTAGTTAAAACATTTGATGACAAGATCTCAACGATAAACCTGTAGTATAAATTTTTAGGATGAGAGATTAATATATTAACTATATTGGTTTTTTAAGAATGATAAAGAAAAATAGTCATATATAAAACCATTTTATAGGGCTTAGAATCCTCTAAAAGTTTCATTCAGTGCATTAAGAAATAAATCAATATTGGTAATTAATTTATCGTAGTGAAGGAATGAATATGAATTTGATCCATGAACATCCAAATGTTAGGATTGGGCATATGAAATTTTATCCTATCAAGTAATAATATTTCCTTATATTCTAGGGTGTTAAAATAATTAAACAACATTAGGAAAATGACTTGAAAATAATATTTTCTACTAATACCTTTTTTTATTTTTAACTGATACCCTTCTAAATCATCACATATTTATAGACTTGACAACCTAAACATTCTATTTATCATTCACTGGTTTTTGATTGGTGACCTCATTCACTCCTGATAAATAGTTAGAGTTTTTCCCTATGTATGTATTCCATTTGGAACTAATTTTCTCTTATTTAATGACCTAGCTACATTGTAGTCCATGCAACCTTTTTTACATCCAATTATTTATTTTCTAGATGATGTTTTATGAAATCTGGTCATGATGTAGGACTACAAAATAAGAAACTTCAAATAACCTATAACAGAGTTCAATTTTCAATTCGAGGACTAATGTTTTTTATGGTTGGAATAATGTAACACTGATAAATTATAAATAAAAAATTTGTATTTTATAGAGTCTATAACATGTGCAAATAGACATTCAAGGGAATATAATATCCTGAGACTCTAATATAAAATCACTATTTTAAATATATTCAATACATGATATATGACGTAATGCACAAAACACCGAGTTAGCTTGAGTTACATGCATGAACAACCTTCCATGATACCCTATGTTATGCACAATAGAGACCATCCATGATTGATAGTGTTACAGGAAAGAGAGACCTTCCTCGATAGCTTCCATTATACTCAAGAATGAGTTTTACTAAATATAAATGTGTTATTAAAATTTTATTATTTAATACATTATGATAGAAAATAGATATTATATTAGTTTATGTGAATAATATTAATTAAATTATGAAAATTTATGGTATATATAAATCTAAAATTAATATATTTGTTACCAATTAACAGATAGTATTTAAAAAGAAATATTATTATTTTTATGATTCTAAAAGAGTTTTGTCATAATAAAAAAATTTAATTAAAATTAGGGAATGAGTTTTTTATAATATTAATTTTATATATTCATTAAAATGTTTTTTATACTCATACATTAGATTTTATATACATTATATAACAAAAAAACAATATTTTAACCATAAAACCATTAATTTTTATTAAAGCATTTTTACCGCATTTTAAGGGAGAACCCATATAAATTTTAATTTATATACCTTAATTGATTTAATATGTCAATATAAAATTCATATTTGATTTTAAATGTATTAATTAGTTGGGGGAAGGTTTTTTATATTTTTCTGAAACTTTTATATTTTTAATAAATAGTTGAAAATACTACTTTTTTTCAGGAACACATTATAATCTAATTTAATTATAAGGTTAAAATATTTTTTTGAGTAATTTGAATATTTATTTAGATAATATTTTGATAAATTAATTCAATTTATGTCATTTTGGTCAATTTAATAGTGAAATTTATTATAATAACATAGAAAATATTTAGATGATTTTATTTTAATAAACTGTAATGTCATCCCAATTACTAGATTAATTTAAAATTAATAATTGTGACATATATGATTTATATTAGGAAAATTGGAATAAACAATTGGAATAAAAATAATTTTAATTTTTTTGTCTTATAATGCTGATTTTGTTTTTTAAACCTTAAAGATAAGATAAATTGATTATAAATAATTACAATTATTATGGAGAAATTAAGTTTAATATTGGATATAACCTTTATCTTGGAAGCCCAAATGACTTCCAAACATGTCAAAACCCATTTTATGGACTTATCTCTTACATGAAAAATCAATTATAGTGTTTTGGTTGTTTTTAATGACTTTTTGTTATGATAGAACATGTGTACACCTAACATGTATCCAAAAATACCATGTGAGTACTTTTCCTTCGTTATAAACGACCACCACCAATCCCCCTTACTCACACATCTCAAACCACATAGTCTTGGTCAATATCATCCCATATAGCTTCCCAAATTCCCTCCCCTAAATCCTGAAGCCTCTATTTGGGTATAAATCCTTCTATTAAAACCTTTTGGTTCAAAAAAAGTAGTTACCTGATTAAGAGGTAACATCTTTTCTATTGTTTTTTAATTTTATTTCCATTATTCACACCCTCAAAGATATTTATGACATAAATATATAACAAAAGATATTAAATTCAATATAATAGGGAATTTTATTTAAAGGATTCAACCTAAAATTACTCATAATTCAATATAATGGCCAACCAACACACTATTTATGTGTACGACAAACAACTATCTCATGAAATGATGATTGTTCGTTTTTCCTCTACCTCATCTCATAGTGTCCATTACATTAGAAACTCTAATTATATATTTTATATATGTTATATATGATATTAATTAATTATTTATACTTATTTAAACATTTTATAACAAATAAATTTATTATTTTTCAATTAATATTAATATGAAAACATCATTTGATGAAGTGAGGACTATCGCCCCCTCAAAGCGATGTGATTCGTTCACACGATACATGGAATGTATAAATTATGTTTATAATTATACATATGATACATAAAAAAACTATTTGTTATTCATGACATAATTATATATATATAAATTAAATAAATATATATATATATATATATATATATATCCATTTTTATCACCCTTCCACATAGTTAAAAAGTTACAACCTCACTCTTGGATGTGTGGACTACCACCTCATTGACATTATGTGATTCATATGTAATCAAAATTATTATATATATAAGTATATAATTTTAAATACCATGGTATTTGTTATATAATGGTCATTATGGACGGATAAGGTGTTACCTACCTTATTTCTATAAAGATCATTGACAAATTGGAACATTACTCATGTGCACGCATAGCCTACCGTCTCCATGATTATTATATAGATTCATTTTACAGAAAAATATTTAATTAATTTTTTCAAAACTATAATAACTGTATGAATATGATAATTAAGTCATTTATATTATTCTATAGAAATTTGATATTGAACCCTTTGACCATAATTGTCATACCAATGTTGATTTTGACACATAAACCGAATGTGGTCAAAACACTCAACGTAGTCAAAATAGTTTAAGTAGTTGAATATAACATAGTAATAAGTATATTAAATTTCATGATAATCTTGAAAATTTATATAAATAATGTATATAATTAATATAATATTACTATTTCTAATGTTAAAAGATGTAAACCTAAAAAGAAAATCAAGGTAAGACATTCATGTCTCACATTTCAATCCGCATGGTATAATTTATTGTTGTGCACCTAATTTATTACAAATGGTGTACATACATTCACATTGAAATTAATATAATAAATTATATTATCATAATGGTGTATAAATGATTCATATGATTATTACGACTTTTGTTTTTTCCATTTCATATGTTGTATGGGATTTATATCTATCTTTTTACATCCATGAGATAAATGTCACATTAACCAATTACATATTATTTTATGGCGTATCTATGGACCTGTTATATATATTACATAATTAATTATTTTATCTACTTGTTATGTAAGGCTATAATTTAATATTATTCTTTTAAGAGGTTAAGGATTTTAAATGTATCAAAGTCGTATAGGACACATTAGAGTGTTTGAATATTTTTTTCTCAACAATGAAATTAAATATCATTCAATGGTATTAATAGTTTAGGAAATTGCATTACCATTGTTTAATAAACCTTTTTAATTTCCTCTCCTCTAGTAATTCATGGCATTTTTCATGTATCAGTACCATTTTCCCACTATTTCCTACGAAATAATTTTTTTAAAAAAATTTTCCCGAAAACTCGACTATGTATATTTATTTAGTCAATGAAATGTTTCTATTCTAAAAACCATATTTTTTTAAATTTTTGAATTTTTTTTAAAATTGATTTTTAAATGAAAATTTAACCCTTTTTAAATTTTACTAATGTTTTCAAATTAATATTCTTTTCAAATTATGAACAATGAATTTACCTAACCTTTAACTATGAAAAATGAATATTCTTTATTACATATTATGAATTGTATATATTTTCCCACAACAATATATTTGAATATTCCATTCCATTTTTAACTGGTTAATTTTTAAACACAATATTTTCAAATGTGATTTTAAATGAAATGGTTTTTCTTCAGTTTTTTTCAAAAGTTTTAAAAAAAGACATTATCCTCAAGAATGTTTTTGAATGATATTTTTATAATATTTCCATTCATCAATAATGTCAAAACATTATTTAACTCTAGGTAGGTTATTTTGTATTGATTCCATCCAAAATCATCTTATGGGTAGTGTATGATTTGTTTTTAATATGATATTGTTCACATTCACTTCCTTGATTACTTTTAGTCCCCTTTAAATATTAAAATACTTATGATCAAATGAAATTGAATTTTTCCTAATTATCTATATAATTTTTCATGGACAATCATTTTTCGTAAACTATATACCATTTTTTATATGTTGTTTACTTGGAATGTTATTTTATTATTTGGTGAAATATTGATAAATCCATATAATTTATTTAATACAAATTTTCGATAAGGAATATTGTTTATTTGATATGAGTAATGTTTTGGACAAGAAATATATGTGTATGGAGACTTTTAAGGAATGTTATATTGGATGGAGACTTGTTTATAAAATCCCTATGATGCATTAGTAGTCTCCTTGGATTAATTAGTTGTCCAAATCATAAAATAGTAAACTGTATCTTGATGGTAAAGGTTTCATGAGCGTGTAAAACATGATGTCTAATAATTATGTATTTCTAAAATGTTAGTTTCAATTATTATTAATCCATGACATTTTGAATAAAAATATCTATAGAAAAATTTTATTTTTAGTTATATAGATGTCATTTTTTTAGTTTCTTACCAGGACATATTAAATTTTCATTATTTAGTAATTTGGATGGCATGTTATTCTAGTTATTACATACAATAGTTTTTATGTACTTCCATTCAGTTTTCTAATTATATGGATGGTATTCTCAATTATTTACTTTTCCGTATGTACTATTCTCATTGATTCTTTATTTCATCTGCTATATTTTTTCCTTAACTAATAATTTGAGCTCACCCTTATTATGTTTCTTTTCCCAGGAATCCAATAAGTGTACTATGAATGATATAAAAGGATATAATATAAGGATTAGTCATATCCATGAAGTTATTTATTAAAATTGAAGAAGATAATTATGTTTTAATTAGTGTATTCATTTGTAATAAACGACTCATTTATGTATCTAATAACAAAGGCCACTAAACTCTTCGCTCTATCGATATTTCAATCATTGTAATCATCCTAATATAATTGTATCACACACTGGCTCCATGCTATATAGGGTAGGTTCGCTAGAATTATTTACTTTTATATAGAAAATTTTAACACTATTAATGAATCATAATTTTTTTATGAACACAAATGTTTTTTTAATTAGTAAAATGGTAATGTTAATATAATTCATTTTATTGTTTTTAATTTAATAACCCCAATATAGAATCATCATGTTTTTCATAGCCTATTTGTATATGTTTAAATTAAATACATAATATCTAAAGTTAAATACTTATTATATGAATACATTGAATTCACCGTTAAAACTGTGAATAAATATTTGTTATGAATAATGAATCATATTGTATCATAGAGACAATAGTCTATATATATTCGTGATCAATATTTTATTTTTCATAATTATATGAAATATAATAAAATGGAAAATATTTTACTTTTTTATTAGAAAAAATATATTTGAAAAGTCATATTTATTCATTATTTACATCTTTATGACCCACCAAATGAGGCAGTAATGTAAACTAAATCTCTTCACATCATGGAGGTGGAAGACCATATTTTCCCACAATAAATTTTATCATTTTAAAAAATATCGAAGGATAAAAAGGTATATAATATATTATAATTTTTAAATAATAACTATTTTATAAAATTTTCTATATTCACATGATCAATCATTTTAAATATCTTTATGAGTCATTTATGAAAAAGGAAACTCAAATTTTTGTGTAGGTGGTTCTCAACACATCCAAATGAGTGATTTTTTAATTTACAATATGATAAAAACATATATGAACAATTGGTTTTATATTACCATAATATCATTTATGTATTGGTAATATAAAATTTTATTATTTAAGTAATGTTAAATTATATTTTAATTAGTTATAAGAACAAATAAAAAAAATTAAAACACTTGTTTAAGATTAATACCACTTCTCAAAAAGCATCCATTCTAATACAAATTATAATCTCAATGTTTTATGACCCATTCAAGAGGGGCCTATGTCATTACTACCCCAATCCCGCCTCTTAATGGACATGGCCTGGTGAGTATCACTGAGTAGGAAAATCCCACAAATTGGAGGCATTAGCCTAATGTATAGGCACATACACACACATCTCCAAGCCACAAAATGTTTAAATGTAAAGGAACTAAATGGTTGCATGCGTATATCTTATATCCCACAATAGAGTATGATAATGATAGAATTGTAAAGTAAACATGGACAACAATAAGAAAACCAAAAATCCTATGTAATACATGTCCAAAATATAACAAATCGTATTGGGAATGTTTTCTTTAATCGGATAGAACACATTTAATTTGTCCAGTCAGACTGTGCATCGTCTGGTTATGGATAACTTAGGATTCCATCAAAAGGTCGATTGTTTGCGAAAGAAATGATAGGTGCAGGCATGCCCATGAAGGGGTGGAAATAAAAATACACATTATGACACCACAGAAACCTCAAAAAATACAATAAAGAAAGTACAATCATCTCTACATAGTTATATGTCTACAATACATTTAAAAAAAATAAAGATATACTCTAGAGAGAAACCATTACATCAGGCAGTCATAAAAATATTCTAGACATATGGTTCAACTCAAAGCTTTCTCATATGGGAGAATATACTCCTCAAGACACGATATCATCAAATACCCCTGAAGATGTGGTACTGATGATTTGTGCCTCGCCCAATAGGAACACATTTTTCCAAGAAGTATATGATACACAGATAGGGGGTCATGTCCATATACACTATGGGATACCACATACCCAATCTTCATCAACCCTTTACAAAGGGGATCAATCCGATACACATTAGGGGTACCAAAAACACATCTGATGTGTCCCACTAAATAGAGGACAAATTCCTATCTCTTGGATGTTTCTCCAGTTTTACAACTAAAAAATGGCGGATATCAGATCATACTCATGTCACCGAAAGGGAAACCATAATCCATCTAAGACTAATCCTTTTAGAGGGGATTACAATCCATTGATAAGGATTTAATTTCATAGTGAACCCTTAGGTAAAAGAACCAATGTAAAGCTCTCTTATTATATTGGTACAAACAAAAAACCACCATTTCTCTCAATGAGGAGTGGTATACAACCTTGTGATGTACTGGACCGCAGACCTTTCGGGGTCTACTGACGTAATGGAATGGTTGGTCAGCTTACCACACAGACTAGTCACATGGTCACTGCACCCGTAGTCAACCATCCCAGTTGACCATCACGGTCGACTGTCGTGGTCAGTGCATCTGCGACAATGTGAGTTGTTGCGGCCCAAGGTAGACAGATTTAGTTGATCATCATGGCAGACCATCACAGACAACCAGAACCTAGATCTTCTTCTATTGCCCCAAATATATGATGGTCCCCTAAGATCTCGCATAACCCACCTTCGTTCCTCAACATGCAGATCCATCCCACCTTGGCTGACCCACTCTACATCGTTACAGCCACTCCGCATCCGCCGCCACATGCCATCAACGGATGATGGTGATAAATATGTGGTCCCTATTGCAGACCACAATTCCTCCACTAATTCCCTAAAATCTAAACCATCACAAATATATGATCCTTGGGTCCTATCAAAAATTGATCCATCTTTGGTAGTCAATTCAAATATAATCTGGAGGTCTGATCGAGTTCAGAACCACCTATCAACATCAATCCAGGAACCAAGGTGTCCTAATGGTGAAGAATGTAAATAATAGGGGGATAAAATCACAAGGGAAACCCTATATAACGAACATCATAAATATTTATGGTTAGCCTCAAATTTATTTTGTTATAATGATAAAATAAGATGAATAAATCAACAACAAAAAAAAATTGATCATTTTGAAATATACAGATGATGCTCGTATCAATTATTGTTTTTTGAATTGATCATACTTTTTTTGGGATTATGAACGAGGTGGAAATAAAATGAAAAATCATCCTACATAAATCCAGTGTTATCACTGATTTATAATTGATGCTATATCATGTTTGGTGTTGAGATCCCTCGAATTTGAGGATTTCATGAATGACCAATCAACAATATGTCATCGTTCTCCTAATAGAATTTCTTATCTTCCACTCTAGTATTAGTTCTATGTATCACGAGTGATGCGGATAAACCTAGATTCATATCATAAAAATCAATTTATGCATTGAAAAATTAAATCGTCTAAAGTAATTTTTTTATAAATTATTTTATTCCTCTTAAGTCCCATGAGAGCTCTTTCACAGACAATCCACGATGACTAATGTTAGGTCATTCCAAGGGTAAACCCACTATTCTTAACTCAATGGTTCCCAACAATTTATGATATAGACTACCTTGTAATAGTTGTTTTCATTTTTTAGGAAAACTATGTGCAAGTGATTTTAAATATTTTAATATTTTCAAGCATTTATTCTTGGCACACAAGCCTATGAATCGCATGATGCCTCATCACATTACCTTCAAATCAATCCATATAATATCTAGAAACAGCGAATAAGAAAAACCTGTATGTTAAACAATGATTGGCCCGTTTGTGTGTACATGACCACTCTGAACATTTGAGGGATGTTTTTATTTTCTTTTCCCTGATATAGGCTGTTATAAAGGATCATGTTATTTCCATTATAGTGGATAGGGATTTTCCTTTCAAATGTTAATAGAGATTACTGTGTAAATGTTTCATTGTTTTAAAATAATATATAGTCTTATACATGGTAAAGGGGATCTAAAACTATGAAATTATATATATAATGTTATAAGTGAAAAAATATGATCATCTAATACGAATTAAAATAATATTTTTGGTCATTCAATTTTACTTTTTACTATAACTATGATGTTGTACCCTTTACCATATTGACTACTTTTTACCATTAAAAATATTTTGTAAAAAATGAAACTGAAATATTTCACTAATTTTAACATAAATATTTGTAATATTATTACACTATTCAGTATTCAATTTGTAGAATTTTAAAAAACACTATTAATATAACTGAGAAAAATAAGAATTTTTATGATAATTATTGATCTTGTATAGAAAATAAAAAAAAATAATTTATATAAAATTAAATATAATATGATTTATTGAAGTGTTTATATGTTAAAGTAAAGTGAAATATATATTGAATTCTGACACTTAAATTAAATTAAAAATTCAAAAAAATGAAAATTGGGAAAAAGCTGACATTCCTAATTTTCAATCAAAAATAAATATTAACAAAAACCTAAAAATTTCACCCCCAAGATAAATTTTTTATATTGATATAAAAAACGGTTTCCATTTTATCTAACAATACAATATTAATTTATAAATTAATCTTGTAATATATTAATATAGTTAATGATTTTATTGGATAGATAGTTTTATTTAGTAACCAACTAAAAAATGCTTTAAGTCACTATATTGAATAAGAGTTTTAGAAATATAATCCTGATTATTTATTATACAAGAAATTAATTCATTATTTATATTTCTTATGATATTTTATTAATCCCCTTTTATGAAATAGCATCATTATAATTATATTCATTACTTAAATGGTTAGGGTATTTTGTCCAACCTTGTTTTTCAAATTCTAATGTTTCTTCTACATCCATATGGTTATTTAAAAAGTCGTTACCAAGTGAATCACCTTTTTTTAAAAGAATATTATTTTTGAAATTTAGAATCAAATATTTATTCCATAAAATATTGATTCATTTTTCAATCTAATTTAATTAATGGCTCTAAACATTAGATTCATTATGTATACTCTTTTTAATATTTACACATGAAATGTATAATGTACGTGAGATAAATATTGCAGTTTGGCCTCTAAGTATTAATATAATCATATTTTTAAAAAATTTAGTCTAATATAAAAAAACATGGACTTGTTTTTTAAATTCCATTAAAAAATATTTAAAAATTCCATGCAGATTCTTTATAAAATGAATGATATCCTACCAGAAAAGAGATATATATCCTTCGGTTATCTATTTAAATTTTATTGATACAATAAGAAACATTCCACTAGATCTGAATCATTTTTACCTTGGAATCCATCTGTTAATTCAATTCTGATCCCAAAAACCTATTTTGACTTGCTTTATCATAATATTATTGATATTGAAATATAATTATTTATAATGCCTTAAAATTTTGTATATTATTAATCGATTTAAACTGTTATTTTTAAAAATAACCTATAAAGAGAGTCATTTTTATCATTTTCCCAATTAATTTAATGATATTTCTATAAGAAGATATTCCCATGAAATAATATTTTTCTTTCTCTCTCTACCATACTAACGATGAAATGATAAACTCAAATTTAATTCACTATAAAGTTATATAGGATGACTTTCCCAAAACATTAACATAAAGATGAGACCATAATGAGATAAATAGAGAGGGGAACTATATAATCCACCAACATACTTAAGAAATTGAATATAAATTTGATCTATAGACATAATATCTTGAATACCAGTAATATGAATAGGGTTAGGTAAATAATCAATAATAACACTATTATCATACTTATTGTGATATTTATTAGGAAATCCCACTATGGAATATATGACTATATTCTCTCATTTCCATTTATGATATTGAAATGGAATTGAAATCATCATTTATATTTTCTTAGGGCTAAACTATTGAAAATATATCCATTTGAAGAAAAAAAATCATGAATATTTCTCTTTATTATACCAAATAATACACATGATGGTCACTATAAATTATATTGTTTCAGGATTAGAAAAAAGATATAGTTATTACATTCTTACCATTTTCCTTATTAACATTAATTCACCATGCACATAAGAACTACTTATAAATATCATAACCATATTCATTATCAATGATAAATTTTTCTATCTTATCCCTTTCGTCTAATTATAAAATTTTTCAAAAGTCAGTATCTTATTTATGAGCATGTTTATATGTTACTTAATATAATGAAATATTTTACACCTGATTAAATGGAGAGGAAGTTCAAGGATGACCAATTTATTGGACAACATTAATTAAATCAAGAAGAAAATTATAATATATAAAAAATCAAACACATCACAATACATTATATTTTTAACTGAATGCATTTTCAATATTTTTTTCATTGCATGGATGATAGGGAATTAGTGAATTATAATCATTTATTAGAATCAACAATCTTCTCGACCACATGTTAAACTATTTTTTATTGAATATATTTTTTAATATTTTATTATAAAAATATAGTTCATATTTTACCCAATATAAAATATTATGAAAAAAGTTTCAAGTGAAACCACCATTACAATGCCCATATATTGAGTAGAGTAATTCTTCTCATTGATTTTCTATATGCATGGAGAATAGAAAAAATGGATCGCATTACTTTAGGAAAAAACCATTTCCTATATGTGAGAAATCATTGTATATAAAAAATTTACTTTTTCCCAATTGAGATATTTTAAATTGATTATTTAAAAAAATTCAATTCCTAAAAACCATTATCATATTCCTTTATTGACATAAATTTTAGTCATTTTAATTAATAATTCTAGAGGAAATGATAAATAAGAAATATATTCAATAAAATGTATTATTATCACTCTAATAACTAAAAATATTGAATATAAATGAAATTTTTGGGCCTTTGTCTCTCTTATTTTACCTTATATTTAGTAGTATATTTAGGTATTCCATGGTCAAAAATAACATTACCTAAGAAATAAATTTTTTATAACGAAAATTATCATTTGAAAATTAATTCATTCAAATTATACTCTTTTAATTAATTAAGAAAAATCATTATATTATTCTCATAATACATATATGATTTGAAATAATGCATAATTTCATAAATAAATTTTTATTTATTAAAATACTCTTTAAATAGTAATAAGATCTAGAAAAATAGATTGACCATTTCTCAACATGAAATGTATAACTAAAACATATAAGGGCCTTACCTTGTATAGATTTAAATTCTTGTAATGTCCCATAATATAACATTTAGCTAGTGACACCAAGACACAATATTAGTCATAAAAAAAATACTAAGTACATTGGATATAAACAAATATTCCATATTTATGATGAAATATATACTTGTTATAAATAGTTATGTGATTTATTTTTTTAATAAATGATGAGAGTTAAGTAAAAATGACTATTTTTAATAATTAAATATATAATTGTTCAAGGTGATGTTCTTGGATAAATGGAACTTTTATCAAGAATCTCTTGTAACAACATTGATATTTCTAAAATTTTTATAGGAGACATTATATTATTGGATTAGGAAATTAGTGTCTTATTATATAATAATTG
Organism: Viscum album; assembly: GCA_963277665.1. Classification (NCBI taxonomy): domain Eukaryota; kingdom Viridiplantae; phylum Streptophyta; class Magnoliopsida; order Santalales; family Viscaceae; genus Viscum; species Viscum album. The sequence goes on along the minus strand of OY728163.1, from coordinate 1,084,258,164 downwards.
AACAATACATAAAACATCCCTATATGTAATAACACTAAAAAATAATTACAAAATACAAATAAAAATTCATTTATTATTAGAACATCACTATTTTAAATATTTCTTGTAATTTTAATAATATTAGAATGATATATTTAAATCCAATATTTAAATATATTTTCAACATCATGGATTTTTCTCAAAGGTTTGAATTAATTAATAAACTGAATATCAAACTCATTCTATAAATTAATCTCTTTAGTTTTAAAATCAATTATATCATGATAAATAGATATTAAATACATACTATGAATAATTTGAGACTCTAAAATGTGTGAGATCACAGGTTTTAAGGAAAACCCGTGCCACATGTAATATGTTATGGATTCCTAAAAATTTCCATTTTTTTATTATCACCCCTATGTGGTTTTACCCAAATATATCCCTTAATTTATTTATATTTAAATTTTCATTTCACTAATATAATTTACAAACAATAAGAGCAATGTTTTATCATAAATCAAATAATACATTAGCACAATATGAATGAAAAATTAACATACCTATGAAAATATCATGTGATTGTCCTATATCTACAATTTTATTAAAAAGTATTTCCATATCATATTATTTCCCACCATTATGAATCCCACCTAGAGTAATTATTTTTAGAGATGAGTTAAAATAATTACATAAATAATTTTATCAAAATCATTATACCTCCATCTAAATATCCTTTGATCATTACTAGTATGATAAGTAATATCTTCCATACATTTATGATCCATGTCACTAATCATACAACATCGATAACAAATCATTGATCATATTAAACATTATTTTGTCAAAATTTGATTTTCATCATTTGGAACATTTTACTAACTTATATCCAAATATTATTCTTATCTGAATCTCCAACACATTCCATCATGATAGATTTATACCTTTTTTTTCTAGAACTACATATGTGTAGGAAAATATTATATCAACATTCTCAATATTTTGAACAAAATAAACAGAAATCTTCAATTCTCAAGAGTCTTATTCCATTTGTAAACTTTGTTTTATTAGTTTGTAAAATAAATATTTATTTATTTCATGGTAATAAATGAAATTCTATGAACAACTAATAGGTAATGTAAAAAATTCTTCCCAGGAGGTTTCTGAGCCTTCCTACCTTTTTTCCTCTATATATAAATATACATTCTATTATATTATAAATAAAATTATAAAATATATATCAAGATAATAATAGATAAAATCCATCAACTCCATAGAAATAATAACATCTTATCCAAAATAATTCATAATTAGATACTATCAAAGATTAAATTCACATTCAAAATGATAAATATAATGATTTAACATGTGAAAGTGCATAAATCCCATAACAAAAAATATATTAAACAATGAATTAATCCATCCTTCTTCTTTAAACAGGTAATATGATCTATCAAAAAATAGAGGGTGTTTTTTCATATAATTATACAATATATAAATACTCCACTATAGAGAATTAAACCACTCTCATTAATGGATTCCATTATTAAAATACTATATTAACCGAATCAGCACTTCCATATATTTATTTTATCAAATAATTCAAGTTTTTTTGAATCATAAATATATCCGAGATTAATTCTAACACCAGCTTCCCTATTTCATCAATATAAAATCATGTAGAACAAAATAGTATTAGATTATGAATAATAGATATCCTCAAATGAAATATCAAGATAATTAAAATATATATTCTAATATATTATTTTTTTAACACATCAATGACCTCTAATATTTTCTAAACCATTCTTTTATACAAACAATAATTCCACATCTCATTGTATATCTATAATAACATCATTTATAATTTTTTTCCTTTTTAAGGTACTTTTATATGTACAGGTTTAGTGTATTTTGAAATCTAGTAGAAAATATAGTTTATTTTTCACGTAGGGTATATTATTTGTCATAAAAATTGTTCTTACAAAATACATATTTAATTCCATTAAAACAAGTCACCATTATAGAATTATTTTCCCTTGTATAGTTTCTACACATCAATAGATTCTTTGAAAAAAATTTCAAATATTTTAATTGAAACACAATGTTATCTATGGTATATTAAAATCGAAGATAACCCTTATTCCAATGAAGACTATGAAAAAATATAAAATGGATTCATTTTTTCCAATAAAAATTGATGAAAAATATTAAACATATACATAAGATATAATGAACCATTTCAAAAAGAAATAATTATTTCCATTAACAAATGGGGAAATCATGATAGAAACATGAGTAATATGATTACTCGGGTGTAAATTATAAAAAAACTAACCATTCAATTCTAAATTTTTATAAATTTTTCATTCATCATGAATTTTTTGTATTTCTATATAAACCATATCGTGTAAAATTAAAAATGGGGAATCTTATTTGAAAATCCTATTAACTGATATTTAACACATGTAGTAAATAAATTATAACAGGATAGTTTCGTAGGAGTAATGTAAAAAGTTATCACGTTCTTATTCACCATAAACAACAATTCAATACCGAATATGTCGACATGCTATATAAGGTTCTCCCAGTGTTAGGAGTTATATTTGGATCAGACATGAGTATATTTAATTCAAATATATTGTATCATGAATAAAAAAGCTTAATTCATGAAATTATTAGTCCTAAAATCTCAGAATAATTAATTTTACTTCTAAAGAAAAATCACATTCCTTTTTTATTGGATTTTAGAGTATTATCCATTTTATTTAAAAAAATTATAAAAATGAAAATTTTTATATTGAGAAGTGATATGATATTCATGGGATAACAGTGTTAAAATTAATTTAAATACTAATAAAGTGTATGGGATAGTACGTTTTCTAATGTTATTCAAGACACATATAATTAAAAACATTATTTTTATACTTGGTTAAAAATTTGAAAACAACCCGTATGATAAAGGATAAAAATAATAAGTTATAAATTTTGTTAAATAAAGTAAAAAATATTTCTTAAGATATTTAAAAACAATTTATATCGATTTAATAATAATATTAGATAACTTTTAGTAATATGTAATGGATAACGAAGTGTATAAATGAATATATTTTGATATTGTTTCAACAAGAAATCAATTAACTTATATAATGTTAAACTTCATAAATTATATAATTCCAGAATAATAAAATTATCATTTTTATTTAAATACATAATATTTTTTTTCATTAGTCTATATCATTATTAATTATATTTCATTTATAAAAAAATATTTATTATAGAAAATGATTATGTGCATGATGGTCATGTGGGTTCATTTGGTTTTTATCCCAAAAATCGCATTAGAACATTTACCATGTTCATATGGTTTATTCATCCATTACCTATATAATTATAAAAAATATATTATAAAAAATTTATAAATTAAATAAAAATATACAAAATTAATGTATTCTTGAAAAATGAATCACATAATGTCATGGGGACGGTAGTCTTTGTAAACGATAAAATAACATTTTCAACATTATAGAGGGATGAAAAAAAATATATAGAATAATTCCTTTGTTAATAATCTCAAATTTAAATACCCCAAAACCTAGTATCCTATGGTCGAAGGTTAATTTAGTATATTGGAAAAATATACAAGTAACCACATTGAAAAGGACAAGAAGGTTGAGTACTTTTGGAAATATAGATACATACATAGTACATAAATTAAAAATAAAAATATAAAATTAAACATAGAAAATCATTTAAGGAAACCATTTTTCCTAGATTATCACTACATATGAATCATAACAAAATTCATCATACCATGGGGAAAATTAATACACAAGTAAGGCTGATCTATAATGCTATTTAAGGGTTATATATACTGGATGATAATCTTGAATAAATAAGAATAATAAAAAAAATTAATGGTAAATAAATAATGGCAAATTCCATTTAAACAATTGATGAGAATTATATACATCCCAAAATAATTTCATATGAAATTGTCATTGACAATAATAATTAAATCTTTATAAGGGGAACACTTAATTATTGGATTCTATGATCTCAGGAATCATTGTACATCGATAATCAAGACCATTACAATGATTTTTTAAAAACTACAAAATAAAAATCGACTAGGATTGGACATGTTCATCTCTACTATAAAGACCTTTAAAAATATAGTTTAAATCTACTAGGAACAAAATTATTATGTTTTGGGAAAGTATTAATTTAATGACACATACCAATGTATAGAGAGGGTATAATTGTCTATGCCAATATTATACTAAGTCAAATTCATTCCTCATGTAAGAGGGTTAAAACATAATATATATATAATTTTTTTTAAACTACAATACAAAATGTAAATAATTTTCATCAATAAGTAAATTTAATAACAAGTAATCCACTATAATATAGAGAATGGAATCAAAATAATACATCAATAGTAAAACTGATCCGGAATCATTAAATAAAATATGTAATATTATACCACAAGATATCATTCCCAATACATAATATGGAAAAATGGTTTATACAAAGAATAAAATACATTAACTTATATAATTATAATATTATTGATTAAAATACCCTTTCCCACATAGAAAATCACCTATTTATTAAAATATGATTAATTTTAAAAGAAAGAATTTTATTTTATAATAACCATGTAATCATGAAATAGATTCATTGAATCATTACAGTTTCATGGTAGAGGGAAAACCCCCCCACTCTTTACAAGTTAAAAAACTTATTTCCATATTTTTTAGTAATGTATCAAATAATTTTGTTTTGAATGTGACATAATATTACTTTAAAAAATTATTGTATAATGTCAAAAAATGTGTCAAAATTTCATTATAAAATATTTTTACTATAAAAACTTTTTTGGAAATTTTTTTATAAAACATTGACTCGGAGGGAAAGAGTTCTTTAAGGGATAATTTTTAAATGAAATTTTTTTAAAATAATTTCCATCATAACTATCATATTATTTAAGAAATAATTAAAAAAATGATTATATTATGGTTATCTTATATTATTCAACATAAAAAGTATTAAATTCCCAATATGTTAATAAAAATTCATTTTACATGTAATATTTTTCAGAAAAAATCAATGCAGTATAAGTTTAATATAATGAATGGAAATTTAGTAATGATATATCTTACCACATGTAATCAGTTGAATCATATTTACCATAAAAGGAATATTTATCAAATTAATCATTTCATTACTTGAATATATTGGGATTAATGGTATTAGATTTCAATGTGTAGTATAGACACGACATAAATGAAATAAGTGTTTAATAAGTCATATATCTCAAAGAAGTAAAAGTGAGATGAGAAACCATTACCTCATGATTCTATTTAGTTATCTATACATTAAGATCATGTATAAAGGATAAAATAATTCTATTAATTAATTAAATTAAAATATTTATATTTTTAATACCTTATATGAAACTTTTATAACATACTACACCCATTCATTAATAATATTTAATTATTTTATTTATTTTTGGAGTTTTTGTTAAATGGTTTCTTGATCAGTTTATTTGGGTATAATTATGGATTTTCATTTCAATGAAATTTTAAACAATATAATTGAAATTTAATGGTATTCATTAACATATATAAGGTAAAATGGCCACATATATCATTTTATTTCAGACATAAGGATGATTTATTTGATAAAATGTTAATGATAAATGTTTAGTTTATTTTTATTGTTTTTACAACCATCCAAAAATAGATATGTTTTATTTAATATTATCAATATATATAGTTTCATAAAATTAAATAGGATATTATATAACTTTTAAAATATCATATAATAATAAGAATACATTTATTAATATCCTTGAAGGTGGAAATAGAAAAAGAAAATAATTATTCATAGTGATGGTTAACCGCTAAAATTTGGACAATTGTTTCGTTTCGTTGAATAATAAGAGATAACAATAGATATCTGATATTAAATTTGGAAAATAAAATTACACTATGTAAATAAATTTTTGACTTATTATTACATGACATATGATGTAGATGAAGATATGGTAGAATAATATTGGAAAATAATGGATGTTATTCGAGAAAATTACCTCTTGATTATCACCTCCATCAACGATCAATTAATGACCGTGGAATTGAAATATTGGTGATACTAAAAAAAATTTGGCATGTTTGGATTATACAAAATTGTTTTTGGTATAGATTTTATGAGAATAAAAATGCTTTAAGAGAATGGGGGTGGGGAGGAGTGGTATTTATATTTGAGGAGGGGTGATTTAAATTTATTAGATAATTATTTTTTAATATTTATATACTATCAATCATGGGAGTAATTAATTATAATGACATAATTTTATATTTAATTTATTATAGTAATTTTATGGTTTTAAAAAACATACACCACTCATTTAATGTAATACTACTTAAGAATTTTATGATTTTATCTTCTAAGTTTAACATGTTACTTTATTTTACAATCAATTGGGTAAATATTTTTTTTACCACGGTAACAATTTTTAATATAAATGAAAAGGATAGTAAAAAAATAATTATTAACTTCTAACATAGAATATGGATCCATTTTATACTTAAAATACATCAAAGTTTCAAAATTATATTTAAAATAAAACTCACAGCCATCATTATATTGTGTTTCTTCAAGAAGTGTATTTTTAAAAAATATGTTTTATTTTTAAATAAATCAATAATAAATAAAACAGAATTATACTAAAGTATAATTTAATGATATATTATATATACATTTAATTAAATTAATTTTCCAATGGGGATAACATTAATTACTTAAAATTGAGTGACATTATGTATATTAAAATTGTTTTTATAAAAATCCCTCTATTAAATACATAAATATACATATTCTATAATGAAATATATTTTTGTTATTATATAATATAAGTAGTTAAGATATAATTTAATTATAATTATTTTACATAAAAACATATTCAATACAAAATGATAATTTATATTTATTAATTTATTTAAATTAAATGACATTTTTCCAAAAATCGTTATTTTTAAATGTTCACTAACTACTAACCATTTAAAATATTATAGAAAATCATACAAGGATAGTTTTCAGATGCTGAATCCCAAAATGTATTTTAATTTTATCAAATATATTCTCAAAATGTTTCAAAATTCAATTATATTTCTTTTATCATAGAAAGTAAAGAATTGTAATTTAGAAGATAAAATAAATTTCGAGAACAAAATGCCATTATTAAAAACTATATCTTTATCTCCGAAGAATAATATAAATTTTTATTGAAAATGAAATTCATATTTATTCCACAAGAATGTTAATTTTGTTGAAACCCTCGAATTTAAAGTCAATTTTATAAAAGTAATTTTAAAATTATTATACTTTGGAGTTATTTTATGCGCAATGATTTGTGCAACATAAGCTATCGAACATTGTGTGATTTTAAAATATCATAATGTTAAATTATCCTCTATATCAAAAACATTTTCCCTAACATTTCAATATTTTTATTTTTAACCACATAATATTGACATTAATTTTTATTTTAAATCACACATTCTAATTAGTGTTAATCCAAATTCCTCTTAAAAAGTGGGAATGGAAAATGGAAAGGCCCCCACAAAAATTTATTTTCAAATACGATTAAAATATTTTTAAGTTAATAAATAGACATTTAAATGAATTACAAATACCAATTTTATATATACAATGATAGAGAAAATGGTCATTAGAATTTTTACAATGATAAAACCTAAAATCATCGATGGGTAAAATCCCTTTATTACTCAGTTTGAAAATAAAAGGATTAGTGTTTACATGTTAAAAAATACATATCCTAGTGTGGAATAATTATCTTAACATATTGAGTAATAAAAAAAATATAATTAATTGATATGTATAGTTTCATCCAAAGATCAAAATTCACTCTATACTCATGTTTTTTCTCAAAATATCAATAAATTACAAAATATTTTATTTATAATAATAATATATGGTTTCCAAAATGAACTTATTATTCTATTATAATACCATTTCAATAAAGATAACTATATTATAAAAACAAAGACATCACGTAGGCCAGTGGTAAGCTATAGAACCTTAGCACCCATCTGTTCTGTTTTCATGCCTAGAATCCTTTCCAGATGTGACTGGTTATCCCCACACCAGTGGGTTTTCCATTTTATAAAACAATATTTATATAATATTTCCAAAAAATAACAATAATATATTAAAAAAATTTAATTATTTAACCTCAAAGGTTATCTAATACATTTCTTTTTTGATTTTTATATTTGATCATCCGTTCTATGATTTATTGGTAAATTAGTGAAAAATTATAATGTATTATCATCCTTGAAACCATGAATATAATATCCAAAAATCAAATTTATTATACTCAAAAGGAAAAAATTCACTTTTCACGCCTCATATGATCCAAAAATAGAATAATATCCTTATTTCTATCTCAAACTATTTTCCCAAACCTATATGGTTGGAAGAAGTTATCCAATAAGCATAAACACTGTAACATTTAAACCATATCTAAATTTCAATGTGAAGTATATCATAATCATCACAAACAAAACATGTGAATACCATCAGTATGTTATCTCTTAATAAATTATAACAATATGAATTTTTATTAGATTGTATGGATAACATTAATGATTCATTATTCATTAAGTAAAAAATATAATATTGGATAACTTCATTAGATATATATACTCTTTCAATTCCATAAATGGTAGAATAAACCAAATTTTCAACAAATCATTTATCATCTTTAGGGTAGAGAGTGTTATCAAATTTAATTTATCTATTCCTGTCATTTTTCCATCCCAAAATCATTATCTCATCATTTGGAACATATAATGGTGTATCCTTCCTTCAAACATGTTTTTTTAAATGATAAACCTTCCACAAAATCACTTTTCTTTTTCATAAATACCATTACATATATTCTTTCTAATACTTGAATAAGATATACTATAGTACCAAACATTTGTATCTCATGATTATAACAGCTAGAATATCATGTAAATCGTAATTTTACTACATTATTCTTCAATACAAACACGGAATCATTGATCATCCCCATTATTCTGTGTTAATCGTATATACTTGGATATGATCTATTAGCTTGTATTAAGGTATATTCCAATCAGGCATGGGGAATTAATTTACATTGTTCCCAATATCATTATAGTTGAAGCAATAAACATTTCAAAAAAATTATTCTAAATTTAATCATGATCATGGTGTCTTTTTTCTAACACACGAAGAAAACAAATCTTCATACTAACTATATTCTAAGGTGTTTCCTTCCATAATTACGGCATGTTGTAAAATAAAAATATCCCATCTTAAATTAATTTTTCTATATCTCAGTCATCACCTTCTTCTACAACATCCCATTAAAGAAATAATACTTCTAAGATATATTTTATATCTTATTATTACATGATAATATATCCTCTAACAATGGGAATGATTGGGAGACTTGTTACCTCTAAATGATTGGTTTAAACTCATCATGAGAACAATCATACATTGAAATTAGATTATGTGAATTGGTAAAGTTTCCATTCATTATGATAATACCCATTTCTAAAAAATGTAATAAAATATATTTGATAATAACTTTATGAAACGTAATATATAACCTCAAAACTAGTGATACAATGAAAAGAAATTGAAAAATTTGGTGTATCTAATATATAAATAATAATTTTGGTATCACTATGATGTTTTTCACATTTTGTTAGAGGATTTCTCTCTATTTTCTATGATTTCAAAAATCTAGTTCCCACGGGTTAAACAATCCTAATTTTGATACCAACTATAAATACCCTTAAGCATGTAGACCATAGTCAGTAGTTACATAATTTCATTGGCCCAACAAACAAGGAATCACATTCAGAAGGTCCAATCAATTTTTTGGATTTAGAATTCATGATATATACATGAACCATAAACTAAAAATGAAAATATAAATTTCAACACATGTAAACCATTGAGTAAAACATTAGTCTTTGACATTAACCATACATGTTAATCATAATAAACTTCCTGACATCGTAGGTCATTATAAAAAATTGTTAACAGGTGTTGCCGAATTCTTAGTAAGGGATAAGTACAATGGAATCTATCATAAATTAATAAAAATAAAAAACATTGAAAGGTAAATAAATACACAAAAATAAAATTCAACCAATAATTGTTAATTATATGAATCCAGATATAATATTACAGTGAAAAACAATAACTTCACGTTATGTTTTTCGGTACTTTTGATATTTATAATTACCTCTGTTTTGGAATAGTGACTTGGGGTTCATTTGGGTGAAATTTTTCGTAAAACAAATGGGAAATGGCTTGTGCATGGTTTTCACACGGTTTGGGAAACCGTGAGACCAAACCATGCCAACCAAGCATCACTGGACAGAGAGGTGTGCACGGTGTGCGCACAGTTTGACAAACCCTATGAATAAACCATGTGGACCGAGCATCTATGGTTAGTGAGGGCCGCATGATGTGTTCACGGTTTGACAAACTATGTGCCTCTACCCATGTAAACCGTGTGCGTGGTTTTTAATTTTGAAATTTTATTTTAAAACCACCCGAACCCCCGGGACTTCCATATTTTCAACCTTGGATCAGGATTATCTCTTTTTAGGTCTTTCCAAAGCATCCTAGTGAGATTCCAAGGGGATATGAACATCTTGCTTCGAGATTGAAGGCTCGGATTGAAGATCTTATCTCCTCCTGGTAGGTGGATTTCATCCCGTTGTGTTTCTCATTTATTCCTCTATCTTTACTTGATCTTTTCATGAGAGATTTACTTTGTTTCCATGGATCTATACCTATAAGTTGAGGTATAGATCTAGGATTTGGAATCTAGAACTAGTTTTTCCTGATCTTGATTCCTTTGATCTTAATTTTGGTTTTATGTTTCTAGATCCAATTTTTGGTCAACATCGTTGTGCCGCTCGGTTTTTGGGGTTTATCATTTGGAAAACTCTCGTCAATAAATCGAGGTAGGTGGTTCCGTCCTGACTTTCCAAATTTATTATCAATGTATTTGATTAATTTATTTCAATTATTTATTTAAATTCAATTTCTCATGTTGCATTCAATTAAATGGGTAAAAACTCAATTCCATTGAATTGAGATATTTTAAGTGGTTTTGGCCTAAAAATTTGGGAAACCCCCAACTCCGTTGAATTGGGTTTGTTTATAGAAAATTGGTCAATTTAAATTGTTTTATTTAAATTGTGGATTTTATGGAAAAGTTTACGATTAAATTATTGAATTTAATTATGGAAATGAAATGTGTAATGATGGAATTGGTTTTGAAATGATTTCAAACTTATGAAAATGGATTAAAATTATTTGATAGAAACCCATTGGTTTTAGCTTTTTAAAAAGGAATATTTTTGAATAAAACCTATTTTGGTTTTAAATGGAATGAAGTTGGAACTTTTAAAATGTTAGAATGGGATTGATCGTATTTTATGAATTCTTAAAATAGTTCTCCCATCATGTAAGTGCACATGCAAGACTTAGGTAGTTTTTGAGTTATTTGGATACACTCTACGCTACAAAAAAGTTCTAAAACATACATGTGGCGGGTCACATCCCTGACGGGTTGGTGATGAGTCTCCTTTGGCCAGTGCCATAGGGACGTGTGTATACACATTTTTCTGAGTTCACATAGAGAGTGCAGAATCCTATAACTTTTTAATACTATTGTACCTTTTGGAAGATGACCATGTTGCTCGCTTGTTTATTTATATGTGAGATATAAATGTATGCAAATGCTTTTGAACTGCATTACATGCCTTCTGAATTTATATAAACTATTTTATATAATTTTTTTTCTTAAGAAATTGTTTTCGAAATATTCAATCATTGTAAAACCTTTTCTTAAATTGATTTTTCCATCATTTGAAAATGCATAGCATGTTTTGTTAAAATATGATTTTGAAATGCCAAACCTATTTATTGGAAAATGGAAATCTTTTCTTTGGATAATCTATATTTGGTATCTATTACATAATCATTAGTGGTATTCTACTGGGATTAGGCTCACAACCTACTTTTTCTTTTAGGTATTTGTAGACATTCTTCTTCCAGGATCTAGAAAAGGGAAGGGACCTCTAGGAGGTGGATCCAGCTGTGGATATTGGTCTTGCTGAGTTGTGTCAATAGGGACCTTGGGGCTGCTTTTCTCATTTTTAGTACTTGGGTTTTTATACTTTGGTCTTTTTATGCCTCTTTTTATTCTGGTACAATACTCCTAGTGGAGATTCTTTTTGTTTTGCATAATGTCTTGTTTCTTTTTCTTCCTCATTCTTGGGCGAAAATAGTTCCCACTTACATGTTGTGTGATTCGAGGGACTAGTCGTCGATCCGTGGGGATCAGGAACTCCCTTCGGGCTATGTCAGGACCGTCTTGGTTATCGGTTTACTAGGGTTCCCTGGCTGGTTCGTGAATAAGTGGTATCAAAGGGACGTTAATCATCTTGCCTTGATGACAGTATGCATTTGAGTTTTCTTGTCGGGACTTATGAGGTAGATGTGATTGAGTTTCTGGCCAGCTCTCACCACAATGAACCTTAAGTCACTAGGGTGGTTAGGTAATGGAGACTAGTGGATTAGTTCAAGCATTTTCCCTCTTTTGATTTGGATAGAGTGAAATTAAAATCTTTTTATCCCTCCTATTAATAGTAGTTTTCCTTGTTTCTCAGGTTGAGTGTTAATCTAATGACTTATTTCTTTTCTGCTGATGTTGTGTAGCATCATGCCTCTGAGAAGACGTGGGAATCAGACCCAAAAAGAGGCTACTGCAGAACCCCAGCAAGCGAGTCCTATGGTGGATTCGAGTCTAGTTGAGGTGATTTTTCTCACTGTCCAAGCTCTGGTACATGCACCACCTCCAATCCTGGTTTAGGCTCCAGCTATAGATCTTCATAGTGATATTCTCCATAGTCAATCTCAAGAGTTCCTATGCTAGAAGCCACCAGTTTTCAAAGTCTCTGCCGACCCTCAACATGATGAGGAATGGCTAAGTAAGATTGAACATCTATTTGGGTTCTTGGAGACACCTGATGCGATCAAGGTGAAGTGTTCCATCTTCGTGCTGGAAGGACCAAGTAGGAGATGGTGGGACATGATGGTGACAACTGGGAAATATGAGGGTTTGGAGTGGAAATACTTTAGGGTTATTTTCACTAACCATTTCTATCCAGAATCAATGGTGTTGGCCAAGGATGTGGATTTTTTCAAGCTTTAGTAGGCCAAAAAAACTGTGACTGAGTACTCAAATAGTTTTTCTGAATTGGTACAGTTTTCTCCTGATATTGTATCTAATGAGAGGATGAAGGCTTGACGGTTCGAGATAGGAAATTGACCAGATATCCATTCTCAATATTTCTTAATGAATCTACCCACTTATGCTGATGTGATAGATAAGGTGATGATGGTTGAGATGGACTTGGAAAGAAAGTTAGGGTTGAAGGAGGTTTTTGACCCTCCTAGTGGTAGTGTGGGTTCCTTTAAGGGAAAATAGAAGCGTGACTTTTATCATGGTGGTTCTCGACAGCAGAGTAATTCCAGACCTCCGGTAGCACCATGAGGGGCTTATTTGACTCGCTATCAGTGTGAAAAGCTAGGACATTCTAAGAGGGTTTGCACTGAGGTGCCCATTAACTATAGCTATTGTGGAAGTTTAGGGAACTTTCAGAGATTGTTCCACCACTTATCTATTCTACATGGTGGAACAGGATCATCAACACCTCCAAAAACTATGGGGAAATAAAATGCTTCATGGGGAAAAGGGATCCAGCCACAGGCATCTGGAACGAATCTTATTCACGTAGTGGAAGAGTCGCTAGAGGTAGCTGATGCAGGTCCTACAACTGTGAGAGGTACCATTACGATAGCTTCATCTTTAGTGACAACTCTTTTTGATTCTGGTGCATCTCACTCTTTTATTTCAACCCATATTTTTAATCTACTTAATCTAACTATTGAGAATTTATCTTGTGGAATGGATATTACTACACCCCAAGGTACAATGAGAGAGAAGGGTCTCTATAGTCCTGATTGTGTATTCTCTCTATCAGATGTTGATCATGTTTGGAGTTTCTTTGTTCTCAACATGAAATCTTTTGACGTCATATTTGGGATGGACTGGTTCATTTACAATAATTCCTGGATCGATTGTTACCTTCGATGAGTCTACCCTTCAACACCCAATGGTGTGCCTCTTATTTTTCAAGGAGAATGGGACCCATGGTCAAGCCGAGATGGACCCTCTTATCCAGAGTTGGGGAAAGTTATATCAGTGTTTTCTTTTGATCTAGAGAGAGATTCGATTTGTGGTGATCTTCCTCCAGTCATTGCTATGTTTCCTGATGTGATTCCTTCCAACTTCTCTGGTTTTCCACCAGTAAGAGAGGTTGATTTCTGTATTGACTTAATACCTGGTACTCAACCAATTTCTATTCCCTCTTACCAAATGGCTCCATGAGAAATAAAAGAACTAAAGCCCCAGTTAGATGATCTTCTTGAGAAAGGATTTATATTCCCGAGTGTGTCACCTTGGGCATCACCTATTCTCTTTTCCAAGAAGGCTGATGGATCTCTTCACTTATGTGTTTATTATTGAAATCTCAATCGAGTTATGGTAAAGAACAAATATCTATTACCATAAATTGATGATTTGTTTGATCAATTGAAAGGGGCAATGTGGTTTTCATAAATTCATCTTTGATTTGGTTACCAAAAGTTGAGGATAAATGAATCTTACATTCCTAAGACCGCTTTTCGGAGTAGGTATGGCCTTTATGAGTACCTTATTATGCCCTTCGGTCTAAAAAATGATCCTATAGTTTTCATGGATTTGATGAAAACATTTTTCCGTGTGTACCTGGATACTTTCATGGTGGTCTTTGTGGATGACATTCTTGTCTACTCAAATTTTGAGGAGGATCATGTGCATCATCCGAGATCAGTTCTGAGTCTTCTAAGAAATCACCGACTTTATTGCATTCTTTCAAAGTGAGATTTCTGGATTCATGAGGTAAAATTCTAGGGAAATTTCATGTCAAAACAAGGAATATCAGTTGATCCTGAAAAGGTGAAGGCTGTTATGACTTGGGAACAACCAAAAAATGTTTTCGAGATTCAGAGCTTCTTGGGCTTAGCATAATATTATCATCGTTTTGTTAAATAGTTCTCAAAGATAGATTCTCCAATGACTGATCTAACTCGAAAGAGAGTGAAGCATTCCTAGAATGATAGATGTAAGAATTATTTTGTTGAGATTAAGTGTCTCTTAACTACTGTGCTGGTGTTAACTCTTCTTGAGGCTGGGATAGGTTATGTGGTCTTCTGTGATGCATCGGGTTCAGGTTTGGGATGTGTGCTCATACAAGGTAATCATGTTGTTGCCTATGGGTCTCATCAGCTTAAGCATCACGAGAAGAACTATATTACCCATGACCTTGAACTTGCAGCTGTAATGCACGCACTTATGTGTTGGAGACATTACCATTATGGAGAAATATTTACTGTGTATTCAGACCACAAGAGCTTTAGTTATATCTTCTCTTAAAAAGATTTGAATCTCCGCCAAAGGCGTTGGGTGGAGTACCTGCAATATTTGTACTTTGACATTGCCAATACCCCAGGAAAAGAGAATGTGGTTGCAGATGCGTTAAGCAGGAAACTTCCATCACAGGCTGTGAAAGAATCTTCAGAAGAGTGGAGTCTGATGGCTCTTTTTGCTCAGTTTCATATTGGAGTTCATTGGAAGCGGAATGAAGTTTATTTATCTAGTGTTCAGTTGACTTCATCTCTCATTGAGTTAATTATTTAGGAACAAAAACTGAATGATGAATTCCATAGCATTAGGGACTCTTTTTATGGTGGGGAAACTGAAACATTGTGGTCGTTCTCCAAAGAGGGAGTTTGGTGTTATCGAACCTGTTACGTTGTGTCATTAGTAGTAAGGAAGGATGTGATTGTGGTTTTCAATAACTCTCAGTGGGAGGTATGCCCAGGAACCACAAAAATGTTCTATGACATGCGGTGACAGTTCTAGTGGATAGGTATGAGACGAGACATTGTTGAGTTTGTATCTAGTTTCTATACATACCAAAAGGTGAAAGACGATAACAATAAACCTTAGGGTTTACTTCAACCACTTCCAGTCCCTACATGGAAGTGGGATGAAATCTCAATGGACTTTGTGGTTGGGTTACCTCAATCCCAGAGGAAGAAGAATGCCATATGGGTTGTGATCGACGGGCTGACCAAGTCGGCTCACTTTATACCTATTTGAGATACAACCAATGTTGAGGAGTTGGTAAATATCTATGTGAATGAAATTGTTTGTTTTCATGGAGTTCCATATGCTATAGTCTCTGATAGGGATTCTCAGTTTGCTTCTCACTTTTGGAGAGTCCTTTAAGAGGAACTAGGATCTCAGGTCCATTTGAGCATGGCCTACTATCCACAGTCAAATGGCCAGAAAGAGAGAGCTATTTAGATTCTTGAGGATATGATCTGCACTTGTGTTCTCTACTTTGGTGGGTCTTGAGATGATCATCTGGGGCTATTTGAGTTTTTTATAACAACAGTTATAAGTCTTCAATAAAAATGGCTCCTTTTGAGGCTTTGTATGGCCATCCTTGTAAATCTTATTTATATTGGTCGGAGATTTGTGAATGTAGAGACCCTAAGTTTTAAATACATGGACATTACATTACTTTTGCGCAATACCTAGTACATTACAAAAACACACACACAAGGACCGTAATAGTTTAGTGTCTTTGGAAACTCGGAATATAATATTCTAATCATGGTGAAAGATCATCAACATCTCCCATAAAGATCTTCCTTTTTTTCTTACCTAAAACCTTTCTTTATATCCTGGGGAAAAGAAAACATAAAAGGGTGATCTTAAATTCTCATTAAGGGTAAACAAAAGAAACATCAATCACATCATATTCATAAGAACATAACTTTTGGAAATCTTAACCTGCAAAAGAGATCATAATTTCATAACATGGGATAAATCATAGTAGTGAAATGTAATCTCAATAATCATAACTTAAAACATGGAACTTTGTGGCATACACACCTAATCATAGAGAATCATTTCTTATTAGTCAAGACTCATGGCCAAGACTATCTTAGTGGACAAAGTCCATTTCTGAACCAAGTCCACTCCTCGTTTAAGTCCTGTTTCACTGAACCGGTTTAACCTGTCGTTCCAGTAATGTCAATCTCATGAGATATAAAAT
Organism: Viscum album; assembly: GCA_963277665.1. Lineage (NCBI taxonomy): Eukaryota > Viridiplantae > Streptophyta > Magnoliopsida > Santalales > Viscaceae > Viscum > Viscum album. Next base: position 1,084,240,855 of record OY728163.1, on the reverse strand, counting down.
CTTTACCCAATGCATTGAAGGGAGATATAGGTCCCACCCATCTCATAATGATACCATTCTTATGTGTGCCACAAAATCATAAACCATACATCATAGCATAACCCATGTAATAAAAATGGGAATCATAAACATCATGACATCATAAAACAATTCATATAAGATAAAGGATTTCATAAAAATAATCCCATCACAACATAATCAAATCAATGTAATAATAGGGATAGAAACAGAACCCTTTATTATCTTAGATGGAAAATAATTTTGATAAAACACTTGAAATCCATTCTTGAGGAAAATATCCTTTCTACTTCAAAAACACTTTTCCTTTCTTAACATGTCATACAATTATAAACTAAAAGAAGTTGATTAAAAATAAACTTGATAATTTGTAAAGGAAGCTTCTTGGAAAAAATGTTTTAAAAATCCATTCATGCCGTATAAGTTAAAAAACATTCTTCTCGTACTTTTGTTGGAAAAGTCAAAAAGTACCTCGTATGAAAAACGACAAAAGATTCCTTTCATATCTTTTACTATAAACTCACCAATGGGTAAAAATGGATTTAAAAAATTCTAGGTGGATGGAAATAATATTACATATTGAGGAAACATGGATTTGGATGATAAAATACACCCCAGTAAATACCAAAGTGTAAACAATCTCGGATAAAAATGAGATTGTGATATTTCCCTTACCTTAGGTCCGATTTGCTTCGTAAGTGTCCGAACCTCCTGTATAATGATTTAAATAATGTCATTGACTTATTCCAGAATCATACTCATTGTTATGATATTATATATGGTTCACTTATGACTTTATATTACCCGTTCTTTTGTAAATTCCATGTTAAAGAGCGTTTTGGGTAAAATCGTTTCATTTGTCGTCCGTGTTTTGACTTGTAATTATTCATATGATTACTTAGATCATGATTACTTAATTCCAGAATATAAAACATGATTTATATATAATATATATTCAGTATATAAATATATATAATAGATCAGTAAATGGAACGAAATACATCATTCATGGAGACGGTAGGCCGTACGTACGCATGAATGCTGTTTTCGTTTCCTTATTGAGTTGAATGGAATTAGGTAGATGAAATACATATATATACACATAAATAAAGTATCATTATTATGTCATATATTTCATGATTACTTATTATATATACTTTATAATCATTCATGAATGGTTAACGTGGAGAATGAATCTCATCGCGTCGTGGAGACGGTATTCCGTACGTACGCACGAGCGATGATATCGTTCCCATGATCGTCGAATTGTATTAAAGTGTATGTATAATATTACAAGATCAATATCAATTTACAATAATCATATATATTCATTACTTTCACCATTATACCCTTCCAAGTAAGGTGGTGGTGAAAAATAGATTACACCACGGCGTGGAGACGGTATTCCGTACGTACGCACGTGCGGTGATTTCATTTTCCATAGGATGGATAAATGGTGAAATATTTTTGTTTCATACTTATAATAAAATATCATTATATTAGTGATACTAATGTTGTTACTTCATAATGAAACAAATAAAGAAGAAGAAGTTGAAGAAGAATGAAAATTGAAAGAATCGGTAACAGATATTACCTCTTCTTTGACGCGCCTCTTTGAATCCTCCTCTTAGGGTACTAAAATTGGTCTTTGAAGAAGACCAAGACCTCTATGATGTTTCTAGGGAAGTGGAGAAGAGAATTTGGCAGGGGTTGGCCGAGCATGAAGGCTCAATGTGGTGTGAGGAAGAGAGGGAGGTGGTGCCCTTTTATAAGGGAGGAGAGGGGCATCTTTGGAAAAACAAAAAATATTATTTTATTATAAAGCCAAATTCGGTTTTAAATAGCTCCAAATTGATTTTTTTATAATATAAGGTAGGTATCGGTCGAAATAATCTCATCCAATAGAATTTAAAGAAGTTTAGTTTCCTATTTTAACCTTATCATTTAGATTTAACATTAAGTTAAATAATTTTACTTTTACCGTGCCTTCTTGTGTTCTTACACAATAAGGTTAATAAACTTACTATAACAAGACAAAAGAACCCCAAGTTGTTTATTATAAATATATATAACCTTATATAAGTCATTTAGAGGATCCTTATATTTTTAAGAATAAAATAATAATTAATAATAATATATTTGTTTTAAAAACTATTTTATGTCAATTTTGAAACAATTTAGTAATTCATTTTTGTGAAAATCATAACAGAATGATTAGTTCTAACCAAGTTAATTAAATCAATAATAACATGTCATATTAACCTGGAAAATTAGTGTAATTCATAAAAAGTCTCAAATTACATTTATTTGGGTATTTATAATATCAATTATGTCAATATTTCATTAATAAGATAATTACTGCATCATCGTTGTGTCATAAATAAATTAAATTATTTAATGTCTAAAAATTACAAATAAAATACGATTATGTAGGAAATATTTTTATCTTTCTAATGAATATTTATAGTCGAATTGATCTTATGTATAACCCTATATTTAAAATTATCTACTTACTGAACTTTGATTTTAACTATTTTAACCCTTTTTTAAATAAATTAATAATAAATGTCCTATTCTAATCCATGTGGGCCTAAATGGTCATAGTTTATTCCTAAGGTTGTTTTTGGTCGAATTACAATTATCCAATAGAATTAGTACATGTGTTAGGGTAATAATAATATCACTTTTACCCTTAATTACCCTATTTTCTTTTAACCGTGGTAAAAGAAAGTTAAAAGTTACTATTCACAAAAAAATATTTTCATCTCATTAAACCACATTTTAATCCTTGATATTAACTGTGTCTCTCGGATTTTCTAAATTCCACTCACAGAAGCGGTAAAATTATGTTTTATGAAAAATTCAGTTTTTTTAACTACCACTTAGTGGTTTCACTATTCATCAAAAAATGAAAGTTTCCAGAAAAATTCCAAAAATTAGGCCTAAGATATATTTGATATTATGAATTCAAAAATGATGTTTATTTTACCAAATTCAATACATATCAGTTAAATTAACTAATTTAAAAATTATTTCCCGTCGTCCAAACAATTATCGTGTTTTTAAAAGATAATAACTATCAAAGGATTGACACTTGCTTATGTCTGGTTTAAACATGAAATTACATCCAATGAACAACATTGTATTAAATTGTAAAAATATATTCTTAATATACTTTAAAACCACTCCAATTAATAATTTATCACTATTAATTATTTCGATTAAAAAAAGTTGTTTTTAATTAAAATTTAATAATTTTCACTATTCATCAGAATATGAAAGTTATCCGAAAAGTACCAAAATATCACCCTACGCTAATTTCGATATTCCGAATCCAAAAATGAAGTCCATTTTGAAAAACAATATTTACAAAATTTCAAAAAGTGGTTATTATTGTTCATAATGGCTAGTTTTAATAATATTTTAATAGCATATCATTGTTTAGTGAAACTCGGTATTGCGTACTACACACGCTATCGAGGAAGGTCGCGATTGCGTGTAATCCAAGGCAAGTCAAGGATGTGTTTTGTGAAAGCTCCTTTTGGTGTAGCGTACAACACAAGACATTAATGAAATTAAAAAGAAATTTTTTCATAAAATCTCGGGGTGTTACATTCTACCCCCCTTAAAATGAATTTTGCCCTCGAAATTCGTCAGGGTTATAAATGGGTTTCTACTTGAAAGTTTTTTTAATTGAAACCCAAATCGTAAAAAGTAATACCAAAACTTATCTTTATAAACTAAATTATGAAACGTAATAGTTACCCAAATAAACTAATCACTGGGTTTCCACATAGGATAACATAAGTGAAAATGTGGATATGGAAGAGAAATCTAGTTGTCATGTTCTGATGGAGAGTGGTAGAGAACATGACTATGAAAAATACAACAATCACAAAGCCATAAATTTGTGATGATCTAGGGTACCATCTGATTCATCAGATATAAGGGCACTAGGACAACATTTTTGGTTTTCATGATCATTTCCCTAAAGTTGAAGAATTTGAATTAGAATAAATACTTACTTTATTTTGGTACAATCTCACTGTTGTTCATGCCTTGAACAATTTCCACTTCATCTCTTAAATGAATGAAGTTGAATTTGTTATTCGTGAAGTGTTAGCAGATCATGTGATAGAGTGACAGGTCATTCCATCTGTCTCAAACAAAAGGTTATAAAAAGTTATTAAATATACATAAGTTGATCTATAGTGAGATTAATCATATATGGTTACTAAAATAGACTTATAATTCACATATCATACTTCATAATATAATAAAACTAGTTTCTACTAAACAAGGACTTCCTGTGGGGAAGTGGTAGGCGATAAAGGCCAATCACAATTTGGTTGTGGGTTCGATTCCCATAGCCTAGTCCAATGCAATGGGCTGTCTCCTGTCCTGCAGGTTTTCCTTTTTCTAAAACTACATTAATATAAAATCTCATCAGTAATATCGAAAAAAGTTCTATCCTTAAACAATACTAACATATGTCCAACAAAATCCATTCCAATAATTAGGCTTATCTAAAATACTTCGGTCCAAGCTCATAGTATAAAGAAAACGATTACATGAAATGTCATCAACCAAGCATGTGAATACCATCATTTATCCCCCATATATCTTGTTGGTCACATTCCAATCATGTGAATACCTTAATCATGTATTCTCTTGAAAAAAATTAATACCCATTAAACCTTAGTGAAAAAATGAATGATACCAAAATTGAAAAATTCAATACACTCAAACCATGATATAACCTTCTCTTTATATCAGTCATGAGATCATGAATACTGTGAAACATTTCATTTTCTCCTTATCCCTTCATTATGCGCATATCATCTTCTTTCCAAAAATAACTCAATCACTTACCATGGTTACAGGTACCATAAAATTATTGAAAACCACAATAGACCAATACATAAATATTCCAATATTCCACTATACTATATACAACCATATTTTGGAATCCCATTACATAAACACTTAATAATTCCGCCACATTGTTGTCATATTCAACATTGCCAATAGTGATCGCATTTGACTTCCCTTTGTCCTTTTCCTTTGGTGGTTTCTCATTTCAATCATCACCAACACTTGGAATAGGTCATTTATTAGCATTATGCCCCATTTCCTTGCACTTGAAGCATTGAAGTGTTGGTGGTGCGTTCTCTGCAGTCTTTTCTTTATTCACATCATTAGCAACCCTTTTTCCATTACTTCGACACTCAGCTTCTCGATGACCTTCTTTTACACACTTAAAACAATTTCGAGTCCCTTTAAGACAATCCCCACCATGCTTCTTTTCACACTTTGAGCACAAGGAAACATTAATCTTCTTTTCACCATTATTCTGAGATTTCTCCTTGAACTCCATCATTGGTTTCCTATCAAAACTATGAGATGGATAAGTAACAACAACTTCAATTTCTACCTTGATAGCATAATGCATAATTTCTTCATAGCTACTGAAGTCTCTTATAGCTAATTCCCTTCGATGATTTGGTTTTAATCCACTGAAGAATCGATCAACTTTACTTTCAGGTTGGATGATAAATCCAGATGCATACCTTCCAAGCCTTGTAAAATTCGCTTCGTATATACCAAAAGATTCATCACCCTTTTGCTTTAATTCAAGAAACTCACTCTCCATCTTTGTTTGAAGAATAAGAGGGATGTACTTATTGAAAAATAAGTTCTTGAACTCGTCCCATTCCATGGACTCAATTTCATCTATTGGCCTCATATTCTTGATAAGATTCCGCCATTGATCATCTTCACCATCCAAACGATATACTACTAAGATGACTTTATCATGTTCAGAACATTGAAGAACTGAAAATATATTTTCAGTGGTACTGATCCATTGTTCAGCAACAAGTGGATCAGAAGACCCACTGAAAGTAGGTGGACGTTGCCTCATGAAGGACTCAATAGAATATTGTTCCCTTCTATATTCATTTGGAAGTCTAGAATGATTCACAGCTTGTGTAAGTATAACAATAATATTTTTTCACTCCATCTCCCATAACATTTGTTTGTTCAGGAGGACAATCATTGCATTGTTCATTTCATTGATCAACACGGTTCCTTCGGGTTCCAGCCATCGTCTAAAACCCAAAAAGAATAGTGTGAGAGGCAAAAATCATGCTAGGGAAAAAACATAATAAAGGGGGAGTACCTTCAATATCTAACATCTTAGGTTTAATTCTAAGATCGTTAGCGCAATTCCAGAACTATAACCTATACTTATACTTAACCTTAGGGATATCCCTAGACATACCTTAGAAATATCTCTCCGGATCTCACTAAAGTTCTCGCATCCTAGTTTCCAGAGGTTGACTAAACCTTTCCTATGATACCAACTATAGAGACCCTAAGCTTGACATACATGGACATTACATTACTTTTGCGGAATACCTAGTACATTACAAAAACACACACACAAGGACCGTAATAGTTTAGTGTCTTTCGAAACTTGGAATATAATCTTCTAATCGTGGTGAAAGATCTTCAACATCTCCCATACAGATCTTCCCTTTTTTTCTTACCTAAAACCTTTCTTTATATCCTAGGGAAAAGAAAACATAAAAGGGTGAGCTCAAATGCTCAGTAAGGGTAAAGAAAAGAAATATCAATCACATCATATTCATAAGAACATAACATTTGGAAATCTTAACCTGCAAAAGAGATCATAATTTCATAACATGGATAAATCATAGTAGTGAAATGTAATCTCAATAATCATAACTTAAAACAGGGAACTTTGTGGAATACACACATAATCATAGAGAATCATTTCTTATAAGTCAAGATTCATGGCCAAGACTATCTTAGTGGACAAAGTCCATTTCTGAACCGAGTTCACTCCTCGTTTCAGTCCTGTTTCACTGAACCGGTTTAACCTGCCGTTCCAGCCATGTCTATCTCACGAGATATAAAATCTTTACCCAATGACTTGGAGTGATATATAGGTCCCACCCATCTCATAATGATACCATTCTTATGTGTTCCACAAAATCATAAACCATACATCATCGCATAACCCATGTAATAAAAATGGGAATCTTAAACATCATGACATCATAACACAATTCATATAAGATAAAGGAATTCATAAAAATAATTCCATCACAACATAATCAAATCAATTTAATAATAGGGTTAGAAACAGAACCCTTTATTATCTTATATGGAAAATAATTTTGATAAAACACTTGAACTCCATACTTGAGGAAAATATCATTTTTACTTCAAAAACACTTTTCCTTTCTTAACATGTCATACAATTATAAACTAAAAGAATTTGATTAAAAATAAAATTGAAAATTTGTAAAGGAAGCTTCTTGGAAAAAATGTTTTAAAAATCCATTCATGCTGTATAAGTTAAAAAAACATTCTTCTTGTACTTTTGTCGGAAAGTCAAAAAGTACCTCGTATGGAAAACGACAAAAGATTCCTTTCATATCTTTTACTATAAACTCCCCAAAGGGTAAAAATGGATTTAAATAATTTTAGGTGGATGGAAATAATATTATATAATGAGGAAACATGGATGTTGATGATAAAATACACCCCAGTAAATACCAAAGTATAAACAATCTCGGATAATAATGATATTGTGATATTTCCCTTACCTTAGGTCCGATTTGCTTCGTAAGTGTTCGAAAGTCCTGTATTATGATTTAAATAATGTCATTGACTTATTAAAGAATCATACTCATTGTTATGATATTATATATGGTTCACTTATGACTTTATATTACCCGTTCTTTTGTAAATTCTATGTTAAAGAGCGTTTTGGGTAAAATCATTTCATTTGTCGTCCGTGTTTTAACTTGTAATTATTCATATGATTACTTAGATCATGATTAATTAATTCCAGAATATAAAACAGGAATTATGTATAATATATATTCAGAATATACATATATATAATAGATCAGTAAATGGAAGTAAATACATCATTCATGGAGACGGTAGGTCGTACGTACGCATGAACATTGTTTTCGTTTCCTTATTGAGTTGAATGGAATTAAGTAGATGACATACATATATATACACATAAATCCAGTATCATTATTATTTCATCTATTTCATGATTACTTATTATATATACTTTATAATCATTCATGAATGGTTAACGTGGAGAATGAATCTCATCGCGTCGTGGAGACGGTATTCTGTACGTACGCACGAGCGATGATATCATTCCCATGATCGTAAAATTGTATTAAAGTATATGTATAATATTATAGAATCAATTTAACTTTACAATAATAATATATATTCAATACTTTCACCATTATACCCTTCCAAGTAATGTGGTGGTGGAAAATAGATTACACCACTGCGTGGAGACGGTATTCCGTACGTACGCACGCGCGGTGATTTCATTTTCCATAGGATGGATAGATGGTGAAGTATTGTTCATTCATACTTATAATAACATATCAGTATATTAGTGATACTGATGTTATTACTTCATAATGAAACAACTAAAGAAGAAGAATTTGAAGAAGAAAGTAAATTGAAAGAATCGGTAACGGATATTACCTCTTCTTTGACACGCCTATTTGAATCCTCCTCTTAGGGTACTAAAATTGGTCTTTGAAGAAAACTAGGACCTCTAGGATGTTTCTAGGGAAGTGGATAAGAGGATTTGATAGGGGTTGTGCGATCTTGAAGGCTCAATGTGGTGTGAGGAAGAGAGGGAGTAGGTGCCCTTTTATAAGGGAGGAGAGGGGCACCTTTGGAAAAACTAAAAATATTATTTTATTATAAATGAAAATTCGGTTTTAAATAGCTAAAAATTGATTTATTTCGAAGATAAGGTAGTGATGGGTCGAAATAGTCTCATAAAATATAATTTATACAAGTTTAGGTTCCTATTGTAACCTTATCATTTAGATTTAACATTACGTTAAATAATTTTGCTTTTACCGCGTCTTCTTGTGTTCTTACACTATAAGGTTAATAAACATTCTATAACAAGCCAAACGAACTCCAAGTTGTTTATTATAAATATATATAACCTTATATATGTCATTTGGCTGATACTTGGATTTTTAGGAATAAAATAACAATTAATAATAATATATTTGTTTTAAAAACTATTTTATGTCAATTTTGACACTATTTAGTAATTGATTTTTGTGAAAATAATAACAGAATGATTAGTTCTAACCAAGGTAATTAAATAAATAATAAAATGTCATATTAACCTTTAAAATTAGTTTAATTCATAAAAATTCTCAAATTACATTTATTTGGGTATTTATAACATCAATTATGTCAATATTTCATTAATAAGATTATTACTACATCATCGTTGTGTCATAAATAAATTAAATTATTTAATGTCTAAAAATTACAAATAAAATAATATTATGTAGGAAATCTTTTTAGATTTCTAATGAATATTTATAGTCGAATTTATCTTATGTATAACCCAATATTAAAAATTATCTACTTACTAAACATTGATTTTAACTATTTTAACCCTTCTTTAAATAAATTAATAATAAATGTCCTAATCAAATCCATGTGGGCCTAAATGGTCATAATTTATTCCTAAGGTTGTTTTTGGTCGAATAACACTTATCCAATAGAATTAGGACATGTGTTAGGGTAATAATAATATCATTTTTACCCTTAATTACCCTATTTACTTTTAACCGTGGTAAAAGAATCTTAAAAGTTACTATTCACCAAAAATTATTTTCATCTTATTGAACCACATTTTAATCCTTGATATTAACTGTGTCTCTCGGATTTTCGAAATTCCACTCACAGAAGTGGTAATATTATGTTTCATGAAAAAATCAGTTTTTTTAACTACCACTTAGTGGTTTCACTATTCATCAAAAAATGAAAGTTTCCAGAAAAACACCAAAAATTATGCCTAAGATATATTTGATATTATGAATTAAAAATTGATTTTTATTTTACCAAATTCAATACATATCAGTTAAATTAGCTAATTTAAAAATTATTTCCCGTCGTCCAAACAAATAGCATGTTTTTAAAAGATAATAACTATCAAAAGATTGACATTTGTTTATGTCTGGTTTAAACGTGAAATTAAATCCAATGAACAACATTGTATTAAATTGTAAAAATATATTCTAAATATACTTTAAAACCACTCAAATTAATAATTTATCACTATTAATTATTTCGATTAAAAAAAGTTGTTTTTAATTAAAATTTAATAATTTTCACTATTCATCAGAATATGAAAGTTATCCAAAAAGTACCAAAATTTCACCCTAAGATAATTTTGATATTACGAATCCAAAAATGAAGTCCGTTTTGAAAAATAAAATTTACAAAATTTCAAAAAGTGGTTATTACTGTTCATAATGGCTAGTTTTAATAATATTTTAATAGCATATCATTGTTTAGTGAAACTCGGTATTGCGTACTACACACGCTATCGAGGAAGGTTGCGATTGCGTGTAATGCAAGGCAAGTCAAGGATGCGTGTTGTGAAATCTCATTTTGGTGTAGCGTAAAACACAAGACATTAATGAAATTAAAATGAATATTTTTCATAAAATCTTGGGGTGTTACATTCTACCCCCCTTAAAATGAATTTCACCCTCGAAATTCGTCAGGGTTATAAATGGTTTTCTACTTGAAAGTTTCTTTAATTGAAACCCACATCATAAAAAGGAATACCAAAACTTATCTTAATAAACTAAAATATGAAACGTAACAGTTCCCCAAATAAACTAATCACTGGGTTTCCATTTAGGATAACATAAGTGAAAATATGGATATGGAAGAGAAATCTTACCGTCATGTTCGGATGGAGAGTGGTAGAGAACATGGCTATGAAAAAGACAACAATCACAAAGCCATAAATTCTTGATGATCTAGGGTACCATCTGATTCATCTGATATAAGGTCACTAAGAAAACATTTTTGGTTTTCATGATCATTTCCCTAAAGATGAAGAATTTGAATTAGAATAAATACCTACTTTATTTTGGTACAATCTCACTATTGTACATGCCTTGAACAATTTCCACTTCATATCTTAAATAAATGAAGTTGAATTTGTTATTCATGAAGTGTTAGCAGATCATGTGATAGAATGACATGTCATTCCATCTGTCTCAAACAAAAGGTTAGCAAAAGTTATTAATTATACATAACTCGATCTATAGTGAGATTAATCATATATGGTTCCTAAAATGGACTTATACTTCATATATCATACTTATTAATATAATAAAACTAGTTTCTACTAAACAAGTACTTCCTGTAGGCCAGTGGTAGGCGATAAAGGCCAATCACATTTCGGTTGGGGGTTTGATTCCCACAGCCTTGTCTAACGCAATGGGCTATCGCCCATTCTGCAAGTTGTCCTTTTTCTAAAACTACATTACTATAAAATGCCATCAGTAATATCAAAAAAAGTTCTATCCTTAAACAATACTAACATATGTCCAACATAATCCATTACAATCTTTAGTCTTATCTAAAATACTTCGGTCCAAGCTCAAAGTATAAAGAAAACGATTACTTGAAATGTCATCAACCAAGCATGTGAATACCATCATTTATCCCCCATATATCTTGTTGGTCACATTCCAATCATGTGAATACCTTAATCATGTATTCTCTAGAAAAAAAATGAATACCCATTAAACTCTAGTGAAAAAAAATGAATGATACCAAAATTAAAAAATTCTATATACTCAAACCATGATATAACCTTCTCTTTATATCATTCATGAGCTCATGAATACTGTCAAACATTTCATTTTCTCCTTATCCCTTCATTATGCACATATCATCTTCTTTCCAAAAATATCTCAATCACTTTCCATGGTTACAGGTACCATAAAATTATTGAAAACCACAATAGACCAATACATAAATATTCCAATATTCCATGATACTATGTACAACATTATTTTGCAACCCCATTACATAAACACTTAATCATTCCACCACATCGTTGTCATATTCAACATCTCCAATAGTGATCACATTTGACTTTCCTTTGTCCTTTTCCTTAGGTGGTTTCTCATGTCGATCATCACTAACCCTTGGATTTGGGAATTTATTAGCATTATGCCCCATTTCCTTGCACTTGAAGCATTGAAGTGTTGGTGGAGAATTCTCTACAGTCTTTTCTTTATTCACATCATTAGCAACCCTTTTTTACATTACTTTTACACTCAACTGCTCGATGACCTTCTTTTCCACACATAAAACATTTTCTAGTCCCTTTAAGAAAATCTCCACCATGCTTCTTTCCACACTTTTAGCATAAGGAAACATTCATATTCGTTTCACCATTATTCTGAGATTTCTCCTTGAACTCCATCTTTCATTTGTTGTCAAAACTATGAGATGGATAAGTAACACCAACTTCCATTTCTACCTTGATAGCACAACCCACAATTTCTTCATAGCTACTGAAGTCTCTTATAGCTAATGCCTTTGGAAGATTTGGTTTTAACCACTGAAGAATCGATCAACTTTACTTTCAGGTTGGATGATAAATCCAGATGCATACCTTCCAAGCCTTGTAAAATTCGCTTCATATATACTAACAGATTTAGCATCCTTTTACTTTAGTTCAAGAAACTCCTTCTCCACCTTTGTTCGAAGAATACGAGGGAAGTACTTATTGAAAAATAAGTTCTTGAACTCGTCCCATTCCATGGACTCAATTTCATCTCTTGGCCTCATATTCTTGATATGATTCCACCATTGATCAGATTCACCATCCGAACGATATACTACTAAGATGACTTTATCATGTTTAGAACATTGAAGAACTCAAAATATATTTTCAGTGGTACTGATCCATTGTTCAGCAACAGGTGGATAAGAAGACCCACTGAAAGAAGGTGGATGTTTCCTCATGAAGGACTCAATAGAATATTGTTCCCTTATTTTCCCATTTTGAAGTCCAGAATGATTCACAACTTGTGTAAGTATAACAATAAGATTTTTTCACTCCATCTCCCATAGCATTTGTTTGTTCAGGAGGACAATCATTGCATTGTCCATTTCATTGATCCACACGGTTCCTTCGGGATCCAGCCATCGTCTAAAACCCAAAAAGAATAGTGTGAGTGGAAAAAATCATGCTAGGGAAAACAACATAATAATGGGGGAGTACCTTCAATATCTAACATCTTAGGTTTAATTCTAAGATCGTTAGCGCAATTACAGAACTATAACCTATACTTATACTTAACCTTAGGGAAATCCCTAGACATACCTTAGAAATATCTCTAGGGATCTCACTAAAGTTCTCGCATCCTAGTTTCCAAAGGTTGACTAAACCTTTCCTCTGATACCAACTTTAGAGACCCTAAGCTTGACATATATGGACATTACATTACTTTTGCGGAATACCAAGTACATTACAAAAACACACACACAAGGACCGTAATAGTTTAGTGTATTTTCAAACTCAAAATATAATCTTCTAATCGTGGTGTAAGATTTTTAACATCTACCATAAATATATTTCCTTTTTTTCTTACCTAAAACCTTTCTTTATATCCTGGGGAAAAGAAAACATAAAAGTGTGAGCTCAAATGCTCAGTAAGGGTAAACAAAAGAAATATCAATCACATCATATCTTTTACTATAAACTCACAAAAGGGTAAAAATGGATTTAAACAATTGTAGGTGGATGGAAATAATATTACATATTAAGGAAACATGGATGTGGATGATAAAATACACCCCAGTAAATACCAAAGTTTAAACAATCTTGGATAAAAATGAGATTGTGATATTTCCCTTACCTTAGGTCCGATTTGCTTCGTATGTGTCCGAAACTCCTGTATAATGATTTAAATAATGTAATTGACTTATTCTAGAATCATACTCATTGTTATGATATTATATATTGTTAACTTATGACTTTATATTACCCGTTCTTTTGTAAATTCCATGTTAAAGAGCGTTTTGGGTAAAATCGTTTCATTTGTCGTCCGTGTTTTGAATTGTAATTATTCATATGATTACTTAGATCATGATTACTTATTTCCAGAATATAAAATAGGATTTATATATAATATATACTCAGAATATACATATATATAATAGATCAGTAAATGGAAAGAAATACATCGTTCATGGAGACAGTAGGTCGTACATACGCATGAACACTGTTTTCGTTTCCTTATTGAGTTGAATGGAATTAAGTAGATGACATACATATATATACACATAAATCCAGTATCATTATTATTTCATATATTTCATGATTACTTATTATATATACTTTATAATCATTCATGAATGGTTAACGTGGAGAATGAATCTCATCGCGTCGTGGAGACGGTATTCCGTACGTACGCAGGAGCGATGATATCATTCCCATGATCGTCGAATTGTATTAAAGTGTATGTATAATAATACAGAATCAATATCACTTTACGATAATCATATATATTCATTACATTCACCATTATACCCTTCCAAGTAAGGTGGTGGTGGAAAATAGATTACACCACGGCGTGGAGACGGTATTCCGTAAGTACGCACGCGTGGTGATTTCATTTTCCATAGGATGGATAGATGGTGAAATATTGTTGTTTCATACTTATAATAACATATAAGAATATTAGTGATACTGATGTTATTACTTCATAATGAAACAACTAAAGAAGAAGAAGTTGAAGACGAAAGAAAATTGAAAGAATCGGTAACAGATATTACCTCTTCTTTGACACACCTCTTTGAATCCTCCTCTTAGGGTACTAAAATTGGTCTTTTAAGAAGACCATGACCTCTAGGATGTTTCTAGGGAAGTGTAGAAGAGAATTTGTCAGGGTTTGGCCGAGATTGAAGGCTCAAAGTGGTGTGAAGAAGAGAGGGAGGAGGTGCCCTTTTATAAGGGAGGAGAGGGGCACCTTTGAAAAATCTAAAAATATTATTTTATTATAATGCCAAATTCGGTTTTAAATAGCTCCAAATTGATTTATTTCTAAGATAAGGTAGGGATGGGTCGAAATACTCTCATAAAATATAATTTAGACAAGTTTAGGTTCCTATTTTAACCTTATCATTTAGATTTAACATTAAGTTAAATAATTTTACTTTTACCGGGTCTTCTTGTGTTCTTACACGTTAAGGTCAATAAACTTACTATACAAGCCAAACGAACCCCAAGTTGTTTATTATTAATATATATAACCTTATATAAGTCATTTGGCCAATCCTAATATTTTTATGAATAAAATAACAATTAATAATAATATATTTTTTTTAAAAACCATTTTTTGTCAATTTTGACAATATTTAGTAATTGATTTTTGTGAAAATCATAACAGAATGATTAGTTCTAAACAAGTTAATTAAACCAATACTAACATGTCATATTAACATGTAAAATTAGTTTAATTCATAAAAAGTCTCAAATTACATTTATATGGGTATTTATAACATCAATTATGCCAATATTTCATTAATTAGATAATTTCTGCATCATCATTGTGTCATAAATAAATTAACATATTTAAGGTCTAAAAATTACAAATAAAATACGATTATGTAGGAAATGTTTTTAGTTTTCTAATGAATATTTATAGTCGAATTTATCTTATGTATAACCCTATATTAAAAATTATCTACTTACTAAACATTGATTTTAACTATTTTAACCCTTCTTTAAATAAATTAATAATAAATGTCTTAATCTAATCCAAGTGGGCCTAAACGGTCATATTTTATTCCTAAGGGTTTTTTGGTCGAATTAAACTTATCCAATAGAATTAGTACATGTGTTAGGGTAATAATAATATCATTTTTACGCTTAATTACCCTATTTACTTTTAACCGTGGTAAAAGAAAGTAAAAAGTTACTATTCACCAAAAATTATTTTCATCTCATTGAACCAAATTTTAACCCTTGATATTAACCGTGTCTCTTGGATTTTTTAAATTCCACTGACAGAAGTGGTAAAATTATGTTTTTATGAAAAATTCAGTTTTTTTAACTACCACTTAGTGGTTTCACTATTCATCAAAAAAATGAATGTTTCTAGAAAAATACCAAAAATTAGGCCTAAGATATATTTGATAAAATGAATTCAGAAATGATGTTTATTTTACCAAATTCAATACATATAAGTTAAATTTACTAATTTAAAAATTATTTCCAATCGTCCAAACAAATAGCATGTTTTTAAAAGATAATAACTATCAAAAGATTGACACTTGTTTATGTCAGGTTTAAACGTGAAATTACATCCAATGAACAACATTGTATTAAATTATAAAAATATATTCTAAATATACTTTAAAACCACTCAAATTAATAATTTATCACTATTAATTATTTCGATTAAAAAAAGTTGTTTTTAATTAAAATTTAATAATTTTCACTATTCAGCAGAATATGAAAGTTATCCGAAAAGTACCAAAATTTCACCCTAAGCTAATTTCGATATTCCGAATCCAAAAATGAAGTCCATTTTGAAAAATAAAATTTACAAAATTTCAAAAAGTGGTTATTACTATTCATAATGGCTAGTTTTAATAATATTTTAATAGCGTATCATTGTTTAGTGAAACTCGGTATTGCGTACTACACACACTATCGAGGAAGGTCACGATTGCATGTAATGAAAGGAAAGTCAAAGATGCGTGTTGTGCAAGCTCCTTTTGGTGTAGTGTACAACACAAGACATTAATGAAATTAAAAAGAATATTTTTCATAAAATCTCGGGGTGTTACATTTTACCCCCCTTAAAATGAATTTCGCGATTGAAATTCATCGGGGTTATAGATGGTTTTCTACTTGAAAGTTTCTTTAATTGAAACCCACATAGTAAAATGGGATACCAAAAATTATCTTTATAAACTAATGTATAAAACGTAACAGTTACCCAAATAATCTAATCACTGGGTTTCCACATAGGATAACATAAGTGAAAATATGGATATGGAAGAGAAATCTAACTGTCATGTTCTGATGGAGAGTGGTAGAGAACATGGCTATGAAAAAGACAAAAATCACAAAGCCATAAATTCGTGATGATCTAGGGTACCATCTGATTCATCGGATATAAGGGCACTAGGTCAACATTTTTGGTTTTCATGATCATTTCCCTAAAGTTGAAGAATTTGAATTAGAATAAATACTGACTTTATTTTGGAACAATCTCACTGTTGTTCATGCCTTGAACAATTTCCACTTCATCTCTTAAATAAATGAGGTTGAATTTGTTATTCGTGAAGTGTTAGCAGATCTTGTGATAGAATGATGGGTCATTCCATCTGTCTCAAACAAAAGGTTAGCAAAAGTTATTAAATATACATAAGTCTATCTATAGTGATATTAATCATATATGGTTCCTAAAATGGACTTATAATTCATATATGATACTTCTTAATATAATAAAACTAGTTTCTACTAAACAAGGACTTCATGTAGGCCAGTGGTAGGTGATACATGCCAATCTCATTTCGGTTGTGGGTTCGATTCCCATAGCCTTGTCCGACGCAATGGGTTGTCGCCCATCCTGCAGGTTGTCCTTTTTCTAAAACTACATTACTATAAAATCTCATCAGTAATTTCGAAAAAAGTTCTATCCTTAAAAAATACTAACATATGTCCAACATCATCCATTCCAATCTTTAGGCTTATCTAAAATACTTCGGTCCAAGCTAATAGTATAAATAAAATGATTACTTGAAATGTCATCAACCAAGCATGTGAATACCATCATTTATCCCCCATATATATTGTTGGTCACATTCCAATAATGTGAATACCTTAATCATGTATTCTCTCGAAAAAATGAATACCCATTAAACCTTAGTGAAAAAAATGAGCGATACCAAAATTTAAAAATTCTATATACTTAAACCATGATATAACCTTATCTTTATATCAGTCATGAGCTCATGAATACTGTCAAACATTTCATTTTCTCCTTATCCCTTCATTATGCGCATATCATCTTCTTTCCAAAAATATCTCAATCACTTTCCATGGTTACAGGTACCATAAAATTATTGAAAACCACAATAGACCAATACAAAAATATTCCAATATTCCACGATACTATATACAACATTATTTTGGAATTCCATTACATAAAAACTTAATCATTCCACCACATCATTGTCATATTCAACATCACCAATAGTGATCGCATATGACATCCCTTTTTCCTTTTCCTTAGGTGGGTGATCATGTCGATCATCACTAACCCTTGGATTAGGGCATTTATTAGCATTATGCCCCATTTCCTTGCACTTGAAGCATTGAAGTGTTGGTGGTGCGTTCTCTACAGTCTTTTCTTTATTCACATCATTAGTAACACTTTTTTCATTAATTCGACACTCAGCTGCTCGATGACCTTCTTTTCCACACATAAAACATTTTCTAGTTCCATTAAGACAATCTCCATCATGCTTCTTTCGACACATTGAGAATAAGGAAACATTCATCTTCTTTTCACCATTATTCTAAGATTTCTCCTTGAACTCAATCTTTCATTTCTTGTCAAAACTATGAGATGGATAAGTAACACCAACTTCCATTTCTACCTTGATAGCACAACGCACAATTTCTTCATAGCTACTGAAGTCTCTTATAGCTAATGCCCTTCGAAGATTTGGTTTTAAGACACTAAATAATTGATCAACTTTACTTTCAGGTTGGATAATAAATCCAGATGCATACCTTCCAAGCCTTGTAAAATTCACTTCGTATATACCAACAGATTCATCATCCTTTTGCTTTAGTTCAAGAAACTCCTTCTCCATATTTGTTCAAAGAATACGAGGGAAGTACTTATTGAAAAATAATTTATTGAACTCGTCCCATTCCATGGACTCAATTTCATCTTTTGGCCTCGTATTCTTGATAAGATTCTACCATTGATCAGCTTCACCATCCAAATGATATACTGCTAAGATGACTTTATCATGTTCAGAACATTGAAGAACTGAAAATATCATTTCAGTGGTACTGATCCATTGTTCCGAAACAAGTGGATCAGAAGACCCACTGAAATAAGGTGGACGTTGCCTCATGAATGACTCAATAGAATATTGTTCCCTTCTCTACTCATTTGGAAGTCCAGAATGATTCACAACTTGTGTAAGTATAGCAATAAGATTTTTTCACTCCATCTCCCATAACATTTTTTTGTTCAGGAGGACAATCATTGCATTGTCCATTTCATTGATCAACACGGTTCCTTATGGTTCTAGCCATCGTCTAAAATCCAAAAATAATAGTGTGAGAGGCAAAAATCATGATAGGGAAAAAAACATAATAAAGGGGGAGTACCTTCAATATCTAACATCTTAGCTTTAATTCTAAGATCGTTAACGCAATTCCAGAACTATAACCTATACTTATACTTAACCTTAGGGACATCCCTAGACATACCTTATAAATATCTATAGGGATCTCACTAAAGATCTTGCATCCTAGTTTCCAAAGGTTGACTAAACCTTTCTTTTGATACCAACTATAGAGACCCTAATATTGACATACATGGACATTACATTACTTTTGTGGAATACCTAGTATATTAGAAAAACATACACACAAGGACCATAATAGTTTAGTGTCTTTGGAAACTCGGAATATAATCTTCTAATCGTGGTGAAAGATCTTCAACATCTCCCATAAAGATCTTACCTTTTTTTTCTTACCAAAAACCATTCTTTACATCCTAGGGAAAAGATAACATAAAAGGGTGAGATCAAATGCCCAGTAAGGGTAAACAAAGGAAATATCAGTCACATCATATTCATAAGAACATAACTTTTAGAAATCTTAACCTGCAAAAGAGATCATAATTTCATAACATGGGATAAATCATAGTAGTGAAATGTAATCTCAATAATCATTACTTAAAACATGTAACTTTGTGGCATACACACATAATCATAGATAATCATTTCTTTTTAGTCAAGGCTCATGGCCAAGACTATCTTAGTGGAGAAAGTCCATTTCTGAATCGAGTTCACTCCTCGTTTTAGTCCCGTTTCACTGAACCGGTTTAACCTGCCGTTCCATCCATGTCTATCTCATGAGATATAAAATCTTTACCCAATGCCTTGGAGGTATATATAGGTCCCACCCATCTCATAATGATACCATTCTTACTTGTGCCACAAAATCATAAACCATACATCATAGCGTAACCCATGTAATAAAAATGGGAATCTTAAACATCATGACATCATAAAACAATTTATAAAAGATAAAGGAATTCATAAATATAATTCCATCACAACATAATCAAATCAATGTAATAATATGGTTAGAAACATAACCCTTTATTATCTTAGATGGAAAATAATTTTGATAAAACACTTGAACTCCATTCTTGAGGAAAATATCCTTTCTACTTCAAAAACACTTTTCCTTTCTTAAAATGTCATGAAATTATAAACTAAAAGAAGTTGATTAAAAATAAACATGAAATTTTTTTATGTAAGCTTCTTGGAAAAAATGTTTTAAAAATCCATTCATGTCGTATAAGTTAAAAAAACATTCTTCTCGTACTTTTGTCGGAAAAGTAAAAAAGTACCTCGTACGAAAAATGACAAAATATTCCTTTCATATCTTTTACTATAAACTCACCAAAGTGTAAAAATGGATTTAAACAATTGTATGTGGATGGAAATAATATTACATATTGAGGAAACATGGATGTGGATGATAAAATACACCCCAGTAAATACCAAAGTATAAGAAATCTCTAATAAAAATGAGTTTGTGATATTTTCCTTACTTTAGGTCCGACTTGCTTCGTAAGTGTCTAAAACTCCTTTATAATGATTTAAATAATCTCATTGACTTATTCCAGAATCATACT
Organism: Viscum album; assembly: GCA_963277665.1. Lineage (NCBI taxonomy): Eukaryota > Viridiplantae > Streptophyta > Magnoliopsida > Santalales > Viscaceae > Viscum > Viscum album. Next base: position 1,084,220,003 of record OY728163.1, on the reverse strand, counting down.
CATTGTTATGATATTATATATGCTTCACTTATGACTTTATATTACCCGTTATTTTGTAAATTCCATGTTAAAGAGTGTTTTGGGTAAAATCGTTTCATTTATCGTCCGTGTTTTGACTTGTAATTATTCATATGATTACTTAGATCATGATTACATAATTCTATAATATAAAACATTATTTATATATAATATATATTCAGAATATACATTAATATAATAGATCAGTAAATGGAATGAAATACATCGTTCATGGAGACGGTAGGCCGTACGTACGCGTGAACATTGTTTTCGTTTCCTTATTGAGTTGAATGGAATTAAGTAGATGTCATACATATATATACACATAAATACAGTATCATTATTATTTCATATATTTCATTATTACTTATTATATATACTTTGTAATCATTCCTGAATGGTTAACATGGAGAATGAATCTCATCGCATCGTGGAGGCGGTATTCCGTACGTACGCACGAGCGATGATATCATTCCCACGATCGTCGAATTGTATTAAAGTGTTTGTATAATATTTTAGAATCAATATCACTTTACAATAATCATATATATTCATTACTTTCACCATTATACCCTTCCAAGTAAGGTGGTGGTGGAAAATAGATTACACCACGACGTGGAGACGGTATTCCGTACGTACGCACGCGTGGTGATTTCATTTTACATAGGATGGATAGATGGTGAAATATTGTTGTTTCATACTTATAATAACAAATCAGTATATTAGTGATACTGATGTTATTACTTCATAATGAAACAACTAAAGAAGAATAAGTTGAAGAAGAAATAAAATTGAATGAATCGATAACGGATATTACCCCTTCTTTGAGACGCCTCTTTGAATCCTCCTCTTAGGGTACTAAAATTGGTCTTTGAAGAAGACCATGACCTCTAGGATGTTTCTAGGGAAGTGGTTAAGAGAATTTGTCAGGGTTTGGCCGAGCTCGAAGGCTCAAAGTGGCGTGAGGAAGAGAGGGAGGAGGTTCCCTTTTATAAGGGAGGAGAGGGGCACCTTTGGAAAAACAAAAACTATTATTTTATTATAATGCCAAATTCGGTTTTAAATAGCTCCAAATTGATTTATTTCTAATATAAGGTAGGGATGGGTCGAAATACTCTCATCCAATAGAATTTAGACAATTTTAGGTTCCTATTTTAACCTTATCATTTAGATTTAAAATTAAGTTAAATAATTTTACCTTTACCGTGTCTTCTTGTGTTCTTACACTATAAGGTCAATAGTCTTACTATACAAGCCAAAATAACCCCAAGTTGTTTATTATTAATATATATAACCTTATATAAGTCATTTGGCCAATCCTAATATTTTTAGGAATAAAATATCAATTAATAATAATATATTTGTTTTAAAAACCATTTTATGTCAATTTTGACACTATTTAGTAATTGATTTTTTTGAAACTCATAACAGAATGATTAGTTCAAACCATGTTAATTAAATCAATACTAATATGTCATATTAACCTGTAAAATTAGTGGAATTCATAAAAAGTCTCAAATATAATTTGTTTGGGAATTTATAACATCAATTATGTCAATATTTCATTAATAAGATAATTATTGCATCATTGTTGTGTCATAAATAAATTAAACTATTTAATGTCTAAAAATTCCAAATAAAATACCATTATGTAGGATATCTTTTTATCTTTCTAAATAATATTTATAGTAGAATTTATCTTATGTATAACCCTATATTAAAAATTATCTACTTATTAAACTTTGATTTCAACTATTTTAACCTTTCTTTAAATAAATTAATAATAAATGTCCTAATCTAATCCAAAGGGCCTAAATGGTCATATTTTATTCCTAAGGTTGTTTTTGGTCGAATTACACTTATCCAATATAATTAGGACATGTTTTATGGTACTAATAATATCATTGTTACCCTTAATTACCCTATTTACTTTTAACCGTGGTAAAAAAGTAAAAAGTTACTATTCACCAAAAATTATTTTCATCTCATTGAACCACATTTTAATCCTTGATATTAACCGTGTCTCTCGGATTTTCGAAATTCCACTCACAGAAGCGGTAAAATTATGCTTTATGAAAAATTCATTTTTTTAACTACCACTTAGTGGTTTCACTATTCATCAAAAAATGAAAGTTTCCAGAAAAATACCAAAAATTAGGCCTAAGCTATATTTGATATTATGAATTCAAAAATGATGTTTATTTTAAAAAATTCAATACATATCAGTTAAATTAACTAATTTAAAAATTAATTCCCGTCGGCCAAACAAATAGCGTGTTTTTAAAAGATAATAACTATCAAAAGATTGACACTTGTTTATGTCTGGTTTAAATGTGAAATTACATCCAATGAACAAAATTGAATTAAATTGTAAAAATATATTCTAAATATACTTTAAAACCACTCAAATTAATAATTTATCACTATTAATTATTTCGATTAAAAAAGTTGTTTTAATTAAAATTTGATAATTTTCACTATTCATCAGAATATGAAAGTTATCCGAAAAGTACCAAAATTTCACCCTAAGATAATTGTGATATTCCAAATCCAAAAATGAAGTCCATTTTGAAAAATAAAATTTAGAAAATTTAAAAAATTGGTTATTACTATTCATAACGGCTATTTTTAATAGTATGTTAATAGCGTATCATTGTTTAGTGAAACTCGGTATTGCGTAATACACATGCTATCGAGTAAGGTCATGATTGCGTGTAATGAAAGGAAAATCAAGGATGCATGTTGTGCAAGATCCTTTTGGTGTATCGTACAACACAAGATATTAATGAAATTAAAAAGAATATTTTTCATAAAATCTCGGAGTGTTACAGTGAAAGCTCTTTGGTAGGACTGAGTTTGGTCCAAGAGACGACAGCTAAGATCCAGTTGATTCATCAAAGAACGTTGATAGCACAGAGTCGGTACAAGTCTTATGATGATCGTCGCCTAAACCTTTAGAGTTCTTAGTTGGTGACCAGGTGTTCTTGAATGTTTAACCCAGATTGGGTCATCGAAGGCAATGGAGGCAAGGGAAGATTGCTCCTTGTTTTGTGGGACCTTTTGAGGTTATTGGCTTATGGGGAAAGTTGCTTACCATCTAGCTCTACCACCACAACTGACGTCGATACATAACGTGTTCCATGTATCACAACTGCAAAAGTATCTCTCTGATCCATCTCATGTTGTGGGGTGGAGTGATCTTGAGATTGAACAACATTTATCTGTTACTGAACGACTAGTCAGGGTTTTTGATTACGAGACCAAGGTACTTCGTGGGAGAATGATACCTCTGGTCTATATACTATGGAAACATGGTTCTGGTTCTCATGAGACGTGGGAAAGGGAGGCACTAATGAGAGATCATTGGCCTCATCATTTTGATGTGAAGGTTTATTCATAGGAGTTTTAGGGGCAGAAATGTCTTACGGTGGGGAGGTTGTAAATTCAAATTACATTTTAAGGTACTTTTTATATTTCTAAGTACCTCTGTTTTTGAATAGTGACATGGGGGTGAGTTTGGGTGAAATTTTTAAGCACGGTTTGTGCATGGTTTGACAAACCGTGTGACCAAACCGTTCCAACCAAGCAGCACTAGACAGAGAGGTACGCACAGTGTGCCACAGTTAAACAAAAGGTGTAACCAAACCGTGCATACCAAGCATCTCTAGATAGTGATGGTTGCACTATGTGCACACGGTTTGACAAATCGTGCGTCTCTGCCCAGGTAAACCGTGTGCACGGTTTTTAATTCCGAATTTTTTTAAAACCACCCGAACCGCCAGGACTTCCATATTTTTGACCTTGGCTCATGCTTATCTTTTTTTAGTCTTTCCAAGGATTTCTAGAGAGATTCCAAGGTGATACGAACATATTGCTTCGAGATTGAATGCTCAGATTGAAGATCTGCTCTCCTCCCAGTAAGTGGATCTCATCCCGTTGCATTTCTCTTTTATTCCCCTATCTTTCCCTGATCGTTTCAGGGGAGATTTCCTTTATTTCTATGGATATATACCTATGAGTTGAGGTATAAATCTAGGATTCAGAATCTAGATCTAGTTTTTCAAGAACTTGATTCCTTTGATCTCAATTTTCATTTTAAGGATTTAGATCCAGTTTTTGATCGACATCGTTGTGCCGCTCAGTTTTTGGGGATTCCCATTGGGATAACTCCCTTCAATAAATCGAGGTAGGTGTTTCCATCCTGACCGGCCAAATTTATTATCAACGTATTTGATTAATTAATTTCAATTATTGATTGAAATTAAATTCTGTAAGTGGCTTTCAATTAAATAGATAAAAACTCGATTCCATTGAATTGAGATATTTGAAGTGGTTTTGGCATAGAAATTTGGGAAAACCCCATTTCCATTGAATTGGGTGTGTTTATGAAAAATTGGTCGATTTATATTTTTTAATTTAAATTGTGTAGTTGATGGAAATGTTTTCGATTAAATTGTTGAATTTAATTGTGGAAATGAAATGTGTAATGATGGAATTGGTTTTGAATGGATTTCAAACTTATGAAAATGACTTATAATGATTTGATAGAAACCCATTGGTTTTATCTTTTGAAAAAGGAATGTTCTTGAATAAAACCTATTATGGTTTTAAATAGAATGAAGTTGTCACTTTTGAAATGAAATAACGGGATTGATCTTATTTTAAGCATTATTAAAATAGTTCACCCATTACGTAAGAGCGCATGCAAGCCTTAGTTAGTTAGTGAGTTATTTGGATACACTCGACTTTACGACAATGTTCTAAATCATACTTGCGACAGGTCACATCCCTGACAAGTTGGTGATGAGTCTCCTTTGGCCAGTGTCATAGGGACGTCTGTATACACATTTTGCTGAGTTCACATAGAGAGTGCAGAATCCTATAACTGGTTAATACTATCGTACCTTTTAGTAGATGACCTTGTTTCTCGCTTGTTTATTTATATGTGAGATATAAATATATTCCAATGCTTTTAAATTACATTACATTCAAGATGAATATATATAAACTGTTTTATATAAATGTTTTTCTTAAGCCATTGTTTTAGAAATATTTCATCATTATAAAACCTTTTCTTAAATTGATTTTTTCCATCATTTGAAAATGTATAGCATGTTTTGTTAAAATATAATTTTGAAATACCAAACTGTTCTATTTGAAAATGGAATGCCTTTCTTTAGATAATCTATATTTGGAATCAATTACGGAATCATTGGTGGTATCCTACTGGGCTTTGGCTCACACCCAAATTTTGACTTTTGGTATTTGTAGTCTTTCTTACTATAGGATAGATCAAAGGGAAGGGACCTCTAGGAGGTGGATCCAGCTGTAGATCTTGGTCTTGGTGAGTTGTGTCCTTAGGGACCTTGGGGCTATTTTTCCCATTTTTAGTACTTGGGTTGTTGTACATGGGGCATTTTATGCATCTTTGTATTCTGGTACAATAGTCCCAGTGGAGTTTCTTTTTGTTTTTTCATAATGTATTGTTTCTTTTTCTTCTGCATTCTTGGGGAAAAATCGTTCCCACTTACATGTTGTGTGACGCAAGGTGATAGTCGCTGACCCATGGGGATCAGGAATGCCCTTCGGGTATGTCAGGGCTGGCTCGGTTATTGGGATACCAGGGCAGCCAGGATGGTTCGTGACAAAAACCCATTGATAATAATAAATGAAATATTAGTTATTTAAACACTAAATTATTGGATTTAATTATCATAGGATTCATGTTATCTCTACAATCAAGTCTATTCACAAGAAATTCTAAAAATAATATATAAAAACTAATTAGTATTGGTCTAATCCATTTTTTTTATCAATTAAAATTAAGATGGTAGTTTAAAAATACTGTGTATAAACCGATTTGGTTTGGAAAAATAATTTTTCTCATCAATCCAATAGACTCATTAAGGGTATATAAAGGGGCCAAACCATCATCACTAAGTCTATTCATTCAACATATAATGGGGTAAATGTAATCAAAATATAAATTTGTATTGAATCTAGGATTCAAATTAAAAATAACACTCCCCAATAAGTGATTGTATTCCCAAACCATCCTATGTAATAAGGTGAATTGTATAGAAATATTACATATCCGATCAAAATAATCCTAAAGAATTTAATAAAATATTTAATATTGTATCATAAGAGATCAAACTCAATAAATAATACGATTCAATAAAAGATATTTGTAATTGTTAAAATACATTTAATGAGATCATTGAATCATTATTAGGGAAAAGACTATTTTTCAAATTGAGTATAACTTATAATAAAATTTTTAGGAAATTATGATATAAAAAATTTTATTTTAAAATAAAAAGGTAAAATTATAATGGAATCATTAAAAAATTATGGTTTCATGATGATGTGAGAATCTGATCATGTCATATATGTTCTAAAACATTTCAACCAAATTTTTTGTTTGAAAATTCTCAATGATCATTGTTTAAGAACAAAAAAGAATCCTTTAAACCAATTTTTCAAAAATGAATAAAAATGACATTAAATAATTTGAGGTGAATATAAATATCACAAACTAGCCTGGGATAACTTGATACAAGATAACTAAGCCAATACTAATTTTTTTATAATTATGTTCCCAATTCCCTTCGGTTGGTGACTAGAAACTAGTATCATACAAAATGAATGTGGGAGTGATTTTGACCCAAATATTACGGAAGAAAGATAAGATATCTATATGCATAAAAAATAAAATCCATAGAAAGAACTGTACTAAAAGTGAAAATGGTATAAACAACCCCAATTATGATTGAAATTACATTAAAAAAGAAGATAGATTCCCTAACACAACAGACCCAAATCACCCTTTCCACGGATCAACAACTAGAACAACCTCTAAGTTGTGCTTTACACCTAGTCAAACCAGGACAAGATAATATAGAAAATCCTTATGTCATTGGTAGGGTGTGATATAAAATCCCAGTATGGTCTCACCATGTATTTCATAATAATATACCTATATTTAATTAACCAAATAAATATATATTCGTTTTTGATTAACAAGTTTTGAATTTAAAAATAATGTTTAAACTAATATTGCTTTATATATTAAATGATGAAAATACTTCAAAAAAATTTTTCATTTAAATTAATGAAATATTTCTAAAAAAATGTCTTAATAAATCTTTTTTATGTAACGAATTATATATAAATTCCTAATTCATATAAAATAGTTTATAACAAAAATGGAATACATTTTGAATACAAACTAGTAAGCAACATGGTCATATGACAAAATGTATGATATTTCTAGGTTATGGGATCCTCGGACACTTAAAGAATGATAACATCAATTTATAAACATTTCCATTGGCATAGGTCAAATTGGACTCATTGACATCCCAATGGGGAATAAAATGTTTCAAACTATTTATGTTATAGTATTAAAGCATCAATATGATGCATGGAAATTCACATCCTAGTGTGAATTCTATAAGACATCACTAAACTCCTTAGGCTTCCATATTCTCTAGCTAAAATATTATAGGAAATGCATCTTATTTATTATTAATATAAAATTAATCCCATTCCCTATATTAAATATTCCTATAACCTTTTAAAAACCAACACCCAGGGTTTTAATAGAAAACATTACTTTTCCAAGATAAATCCCAATGGTTTATATCAAAAACATTTTAATCCATTTTTTTCAAATTAAAATTTCCCATCATTTTCATTAAATCAATTTCATAAAATTAGATTCCACAATTTTTCATTTATTTCATAGACACATGACAATTTAATGGAATTAGGAATTTTTTCCAATATCAATCCAAATCAAATCCAAATCCTTGAATTCAAAGGGAATTTGGTTTTCAATTAAATAATTTAATGAATTTTAATTTAATAATATAAATTAAATCATGAAATTTATGGTTAATAAGGAAATCAAAATGTAACAACTTAGCTTTCTCATGGAAACATAAAGCCGAAAATGGATCAAACCATCATGGACGAAGGAATAGAAGATCTACAATATCAATCTAGAAACAACAATCAACCACATGGGGTTTAGATCCATCAATACCTAGATTATCATTCACACTTAGAGGAGGAAAAGGGATCGATACAATGATACATGGGGAGTGATTATATATAATTCCATGCCACAATCACAAAAACCATTACTTGTGTATTAAAATGACCCTAAAGGGTTTGAGGCCTCAATAATCACTCGGGTATGAACCTTGTGATGAGAGTAAAAAAGTATGAAGATGTTGAAATAGAATTTACATCCAATAATACTATTTTAGTTATCGTGGTGACTTTACACATCTAAAATTTAAAGGTACAAAAATCACTGAAAATTTTATTGTCTTTTGATAAAAATGAATTTATGATTATTTTAGAATTTTCCCATCATGTAACCATATTTCATAGCGTTTAAATACCTAGGATAAAATATGCATACTATAGAAACTCCCATAGGAGTAATGAACAATATGTCTACAAGGGATTAAATCTCAATGTAATACAACCCATGTAATAAAATAAATAAAAAAACATAAATCCCTTAGAAAAAAGATTTTTTTTACAATGTTTGAGATTTGAAACCACCACTATGAAATCATTTACCCTTGATTGATCCAGAAAAGATAATATCTATAAACACCCGAAGGCACAATTTTGGTGTGAGATAAAATTTCCAACAAGGTCTGACCAAGTATTAAATAAATGATTCCATCATTGGATTAACCAAATGAGTGATTTGAATTTGTAAATAAACTGGTTTTGTATTTCAATGAATATTTATGAAAATCATACTATACATTTAAAGTTATGGGAATATTATTTAAGGAAATGATTTAAAATTGATCGATTATTTCCAAAACAATTTCATTAATAAGAAAATTATATAAAATAGTATTTATAAAAATAGAAGTCTTGTAAGGAATTTTTACATTATTTTTATACATATATATCTTAAAAATAAGTAATAAGTATGAAACTTGGCCATATACCAAATAGGTACAAACTTTCTAGGGTATATGACTGGACACACTTTTTGTGGTGATAAAAATATGTGCATACACATGTCCCTGTAACACTGGTCGTGGGTGACTCATCTACATCCCATCAGGGATGCGACCTATTACATTTATGTTTTAGAAAATTGTATAAGCACAGAGCATACCTGGATAACTCAGAAAGTACATAAGGCTTGTATGGTATCATACATAATAAATAATGGGAACTTTATTTCAATTCTTTTTAATAAATATAATTCAATCCCATTCCTCCAATTCCAAATATAAATTTCCCATCTAATAACCAAAATGGATTTTTAATAAAAAAGTATACTCTTTAAAATGATAAACCCACTGGTTCTATAACAAAAAAATTTAAGACATTATCACTATTTGAAATCAATTCAAAAAAAATTAAAAATTTTGACAATTCATTTACACAATTAAATTCAAAAATTTAGTTGATTCATTTCAATCAAATCTATAATTTTAATTAAACAATTTAAATCATCTAGTTTCCATAAAACATCCTAAATCAATGGAATTAGAGGTTCTCCAAATTATCATTACAAATCCCTTTTAAATCAACCAATTTAATGGAATTGGGTTTTATCAAATTTATTGAAAATATGTTTGATCAATTCTGTTTTATTAAACTATTGAAATAAATTAATCAATTTCAGGTTAATCAACTTAGCCTAACAGGATAGAATCGACATTGTTGTTTCACAAACACAACACTCGCAACGACACCCATCAAAGTTTACAAAGGTGTTGAAGACATAAAAATACTCTATAGAGATGAGATCCAATGTCACCGAGCATAGATACATACGTTTTACAATATTCTACTAAAATACCAAGTGGGAGGAAAAGATAAAGATGAAGTATGAGGGGGATTCCTACAAGAGAATCACGCAACCAACACAATGATGATTGAAAGCAGAATGAGGGGAATTTAAAGGGTTAGAGAGCTTTAAGATCAACTAGGGAATGATTTGGGTTGAGGTATAAGAAACTGGAACAGAGAATAGAATATAATCTCATTCGTTCTACCTATTTGAAAACAATAGTCTCAGTATCATATGACATGTAATGCTATTTCATATTGTGAAATAGTTTATATTAGAAAAAACTAAATAATTTTTTACCTTGAACTAATAACCAATGGTCTGAATTTAAAACTAGATTCAATTCATTCATGATGTTTAAAATATCATCAAATAGTGTACACTTCAAAAAGTGAGGCATTTCATGACATGCATCTATAAATAATTACATGTTTTGTAACCATTCGATAGCCTGCCACAAGTGCCGGTTAATGCTGAGAGTCCAAAAAATATATAACTTCAACAATAAACATATAAATAAAATTCATTATAATACCTACCCAATGAAAAAAGGAAAAACATTACAAGGTTAAATATGTACCTATCTGATCAATAATGGGATCGTAAAACCTCCCCACCATAAAATGTTTTTATCTCCATAATGCCTCTGAAGAAACCTCATTTCAATAATGATGATTACACTACTATCTCATTACTACCTCCCATTAACATGTATCATTAGTATTAGAACCATGATTTCATAGAACATGAAGTAACGATTTCAAACTCCAATGAAGTACTGTGGTCTTAGAATCATCTACCATGACTGGCCACTCAATCAGTGATAAATTTGGTTCAATCTCGAGATCACTCTAGCTCCAAACATGATATGGATCACATAAACACATTTTAAGCTATGATAATTTCAACACATTACGTATAAATGTTATCTATGGTTGATGTGATAATTGGAATGAAAAAATCACCACCTTTTTGACAACCATAAAAGGTCCCAACAAATGAAGAGTAAGTTTCTCATGTTTCCCTACCTGTTGATGACCCAACTATGGAGAAAAATTTAAGAATACCATCTCACTAACCATGAAATACAAAGGATTATAATGATGATATATATTGGAGTTTTTTAGCACTATGTTTTCTTCATTATTTGATGAACTAACTGAATCATTGGTGTTGTTTCTTGTACCACACTTTGCCCAACAAAGGAACATTCACCAATTTATAACCCACAAAACTGTGATTTAAATAGCCAGATATACAAGGCCTCAAAAGGCTCCATTTTTATCATGGATTAAAAAATATTGATATTAGAAAACCCAAACAGATCTAAATTATCAGCCCAAGCCGCCAACAATGTTGAGACCACAATCAGAAAGAATATCCTCATAATATGTATAGATATTTCTATTTGTTAGTCCAATTATGGATGGTAGTCCATGGTAAAGTAGACCTAAGATCCTAATGCCACCTTATATACTCTTTTATTTTTCGTACATTACATTTACATCATATTAATGATAAATAACATAAAAAATTTTCAGAATGAGGATCCAATTGTTTAGTTTATTTGTATAACTAGGTCCATACTGAAATTTTATAATATAAAATTTAAACACTTATGTAGTTCCATAATATCTAGCTTCTGATTGTCCCTTGTTTTACCCATAGTAAATGTAGTCTCTTGAGGATATACCTCAAAAAGGGGTGATCTGAAAGAAGAGTAAGAGTATAGATAAATATATATAAAAATATAAAATGGGGTGAGAATAATCAGTATCATCAGAATATAGGAATAAGAACATAATCATGATAGGATGCACTATGAAAGGTCTTCAAATATGAAAATTCAAAAAAACTAAACATCATGTATTAGTGGTCAACTACCACACATAGTTGTGAACACATATTACATCATGTTCATACATATTTCACTTTAATCATGATGTTATTAATTTTATCCAATTCATTGGAACACAATATAATTCTTGGTGTACCCATAAAAACATAACATTTACATTACACTATATAATTTTTGGTGCACCCGCCATATCCCAACATTTAAATTATCATGCATGCCACATAGAAGATATATCAATCTTGAACATATAATAATCAATGTAAACGAAATTTTTTTATTTCATGATAATACATTCATTAATGTTTAGTTTCCAAATGAAATAGTGACTATCATACTAGATGTAAACATCCTCAACCTTGTGTGAAGGAAAAAATTTTGAGAAGTAAAAGGTGTGTTTTTTTAATAAATAGTTCTTTAAGAAAACATTTTGTTTTTCCTAAAATCATTTAGAAAAAAATTATTTCCTAGAAAAGGTAATATAATTTTGAATAAATTATTTATAAGGAACAACCATACTAGATATGGGATGAATGAGGGGAAACCGAAAGATTGAGAGTGGGGTTCAAGAATTCCCTTACCTTTTATCCAAATGCTTTATTCATTTTAATTTCCTATATAATCACAATATTATAATTAATTAACAAATAAATAACCTTTTATACAAGAATATAAATAATTATAGTCATATTATATTCTTATGTGGTCTTTTGGATGAGTAATATAATTTAATTTTATCATTTGGGAGTGCTCATTTTCTTAGTTTCCATGATCAGCTCATTAGTGTACATGAACAGAAGTTAGTTTAAAATGATTATGAACATACATAACTATTATTATATGTTTTTTATGATCCTAAATAATAATAAATGATGTTACAATATATTTTTTCTATAACCTGATGATGATTCATATGAAAAATGTAAATCAAGGTTGTTTTAGGTTAATTTTGGTTGTTTATTTACAAAATGAACTCATTTTGTTTTATAAATTATTACTACGACTATAAGATAGTTAAAAAACATAGAAGGGGTTACAAAATAACCATTAAAATATCTTTTCTACCATTTAATGGTTTTATTATCATCCTTGATTGTATTTATCGAAAATAAATGTTCATCTCCAATGATATATGTAAATAGACTATTCATAGAAGGCTATTTGTTTTTTTTTGATAAAAGAGGGATAGGGTGTATTTTAATGATTAATATTCCAATACAATGATATCATTACATTATATTCTTCAAAAATTATTTATCAATCTATTTGGGTGATGGGAGGTGAGAATAGAACAAGAAAAAGAAAAAGAAATTGAATGAAAAATAAAAGAAACAAAGAGAGGATTTACTGCTAGAATTATCCTCTTAAGATCATCCTCAAGGAACATAATCTTGATATTTTTATTACACCAAGAGCTCTTGAACATGGGGGATGTTCTAGGGAGGAGTATTGGGTAGAATATAGGAAATTCTCAATGCTTGAGAGATGTGAGTAGAAGAGGATGTGAGGGGTGGTATTTGTAGTGGAGAGGATGGATGTTTTCTTATTATCTTAATAATTAGTTTATTATATTTATAATTAAATTCAATAATAATGATTCTTGTAACATTATATATTAATTAGTGCATGTGAGATTTCAAAAATGGGAATTTAAATATTCCATGACTCAAGCATGATGCATTAATTAATTAATTTAGCATATTTCATAAATTATCTGATTTTTCTATTCATCAAAAAATAATGTATTTCAGAATAATCCCAAAAACTCTCCTAGTGAATTTAGAGATGTGTTGAATTTAAAAATGAAGTCTATTTTATAAAATTAATTTTATAAATATCTGTAGTTTAGATTTTAATTAAAATCATCATTTACATGGAAAATAAAAATTTAAAATATATAACTGATTTTATAACACTTTGAAAATTTACATAAGATCTCATAAAATTAAATTAAAACCATAAGAAATAGGAATATTATTTTTTGAATAAATTTTGGGAAAATAAATTTTCTTTTAAATTAGTCCTACAAAATTTATGACTTATAAATATAATAAAACTTAAATAATTTATTTACATTTATAATGATATAATTATATCATATTATCACATTTATGATGGATAAACATTATTTATGCTATCATTAGAATGATTTCTATTCACTTGCCCAATTTAAAATTCATAAGGCTAATATTACTGTTCCTAAAGGTAACATTACTATTTATAAGGGTATATTACTATTAACCAAAAATTATGGTTATCCCATTAGACTCTAAATATCTTACTGATCGCAACTGTGGATGTAATATTTTAAAAATTCAAAACAATGAATTATAAATATCATGTTTAATGGATATACTATAAAGATAACATAATATTCAGTATTTCATTTAATCATGATATGGCATTGTGTTTCCTAATGTGATCTTATGTGACGTAATTATAAGAATGTAATTCCCATTAATAATACTTTGGGTCGTTACATTTCCCCCTATTTTGAAATTTCTTTCTCAAAATTTCCTTTATCAAAAATAGGTGAGGGTACATCTCCTTCATCACTTTATATGGTTCCCATGTTTTTTATTCATACATATGGTTCCTCCAAAACATATTGAAAAGGTTTTTTTTGTTTCGTATAACCCTATCTCTCCAGTCAAGAATAATTAATGGATGCTCCACATAAGAATTATAATCATCAAGCTATACCACCACTGATTTTGAAAATGTTTTGGATCTAGTATATACTCTCTAAGGAGTGATACGTGGAATAAATCATGAACTTTAACCATATTTATTGGAAGTAAAATCTAATAGGCCATGACTCAAACACGATCAAGGATATCAAATGATTCAGTGTACCTTGGGTTTAATTTCTATATCATTTTAAACCACATTACTCTCTCACCTGGTGATATTTGAAAAAAGACATTATCTCCTATGTCAGACTCGATATCCCTTCAATGGTTTCCAGCATAGCTCTATTTTTGAATCTGAGAATCTTTGACATATAGATGAATGACTTTAACCTTTTCTATCATCTCTTGTACCAGATTTGGTACATGTTTCATTATTTCACCAACATAATTCAAACATGTGGGAGTTATAACTTAATTTATATATAGAGAATCATATGGTGCCATTTGAATATTCGAGTTTATGTTATTATTGTATGAGAACTCAACCAACGGGAGATGTTGATCCCATCTTCCTATGGATTCTAATGAATATAATCTTAGAATATCGTCAAGTGTCTGAAAATTCCTCTAATATTGATCATTAGTTTGAGGGTCATATGCTATGTTGAAATTCAATTTAGTACTCAAGGCATGTTAAAGACTCCTCCAGAATTTTGATTTGAAACTTGGATCACAATCAGAGTCACTACTACAAATATGGCTTATAATAGCGCTAAAAAATGCCTTTAACAGCGCTAAAAAAGCGTTGTTAATCTCGGTGAAGATAAGGTGGGGGGGTCCCCTTTATCAGCGCTAACCAAGCGCTGATAAAGGTAGTATTTAGCAGCGCTATTTTCAGCGCTGATAAATGTATAATATATTAGCGCTATTGTGAGCGCTAATAAAAACTACCTTTTTCAGCTCTCAAAATAGTGCTGATATATTATCCATTTATCAGTGCTTAACTAGAGCTAATAAAGGCCAAAGATCCTATCCAAAACCAGAACCTACACAAAACCTGCCCAGCACCTGCACATATTACAGCACCTGCACATAGTCCAAACAAAACCTGCACACAACACACACAACACCCACACACAAAGCACATAAGAACAAAAAATGATACATACATTTACTTGAAATCAGGAATACAAAACAAAACACTTCTATATACATTTCAAACAATGTTTAATTTTGTTACAATTACATTTTTCCAACAAACAGTTAAAAAATAATGATGTTCCATCCTTTTTGCATCCATCCGCTCTAAAAAATTGTCGTCCATGGCGGCGGTTTCCGAACAAAGCATTCGAACTGAGAAAAAATATTTCACCTACATAATAAAACAAATATTATGTTAGTAATACAACAATGAAATAAAGAATGGGGTTGCTAAATGGAATTATACTAGTGAGGCACAAAACATAAAATAACCAATTAACAAAATTGGTGCATGGTTAGGGGTAATAATATATAATAATCAAATGGCCCAATGTTTAGTAGAACATGGCTATATGTCCCCCCATTCCATAAAAAAGAAGCACCCATGCCCCCTTCCCCAGCACACCCCCTACACACTTCCCACCCCTGAGCACACCCCCTACCCCTGCACACTCCCTGCCCCCTGAACACCCCCGACCCCCTTCCCCAGCACACCCCTACCCACTGCACTTCCCCCATGCCCATTGCACACCCCATTCCCACCCCCTACATATTTCAAAAGAACCCAGCACACCCCCTACCCCTTCCCCCTACCACTTTTCCCACTTCCCCCTCCCCCAGAAAACCACCGCTGCCCTCTCACCCTGTCCCCTGCACAACATAAAGAAAATACCTTGTATGAAAATTGTGCTCAATTTACATTATAAACATCATATATATCAACACATTCTCATTTACTTTAATTCAATGTAAATACACATATATAGAATCTCTACATCTCATAAGAAACCCCTCTTTAAAATTCAAAAACACATTAAATCCATTTGAAAACACCCATCACACAACTTTCTCATTTCTTCAAACACATTTAAAGGACTTAAGCATGAAAATACACACGAAATACAACTGCATTCATTTTAAAAATAACATTCTAGTCTATACACACCCCAAATTCTTTTGATAACACATTTTTAACCACACGAACATTTCATATAGTACACTTAGCAACCAAATACAGGATAATAAAATCATCATATAATGTAAAATCATAAAATCACCTACATAAAGCGCGGAATCTTCCAAAATCTACTAGAAAACATAAAACCACACCTCCACAATACCTTAATAAAGACTGATTAAACATTAATATTGAATATATTAATGGAAACCCATGTTTAACTTGTGGTATTCCATGAGTTTAACATCCCACAATGATAGAGGGTCATGATTTAATGTCTTACAAAGATGTAAGACCTGGGTGGATCAAAACACTTATAAAGGTGGATCAGGTAGGTACATCTCTATGAGGGATCACCTGGAATGTTTACCTGATAGATGGATCAAAACGCCCAATGTAGTCTAACCCAAGTGTGGTGCATCCCATAAAGGTATGGTTTCTCATTTTGAAGAATTATTCAGATGCCACTAAGGGAAATACAAGAGGAAAAATAAGCGAAGGTATACCCCAGTGAGGGGGTCACCATGGTTTACCATTGGTTGGGATTTAACCTCATGGAGGCTTCCTACGTACCCTATTTAGAATACAAGGATCAAAACCCATATATTTAAAAGAGGTATGTTGTGGGTATTACCCATGGTCAGCTTCCCTTCACACTAGGAGTACTCTTGGTTGGATGAGTATGGGTCTTGTGGGGCTTATGCATTGTCAGATTCTCAGGTTCTTCCAAGAGTAGCAATGGGATGAATGAGGAATACGTGCTATGATGGACCATGTGAATGGCGTGATCCTTGTAAAGAGGAACGAGGCATAAAAAACATGTGGAGTTGTCTGTAAACATTATTTATGGTGGCCATGGGGCTTATTAGACTCCCCATACCTTCCATAAACACCTCAAAACATCACGAGGACCAGATTCTACATGATGGTGCATCATAGGGTTGATTCTTTTGATGATGTACTGGTCGTTTGAGCTTGGATTTCATCTCAACTAGCCTTTCCCTTAATTGAATTATCCTGGGATACATATTTTGGTTCCAAAAAATCCCTCAACGATACTGATTATCTCATGCATCTACCTAGAAATAATTGTGGAAGTCAAACAATAACACATGTGCTCAAATACATGTTCAAACAAATGAGATACAGAAAATGGATTTTTTTGATCCTCAGTGGTTTCATCATTCACCCTATATACATAGCACACCATCATGCCTTACTTCAATATTGATTTGTTCAAAGATCAATAATATGAATCCAGGGATATAAAACATTGAGTAATAAATTAAGATTTCAATACATCGAAGCATTATAAATTCACCAAATAAGGATGGAGGATAATCAATGATCATATATAGATAACATAAGTGGTAGGAATTCACCTTCATCTTATTTGTTTACAATCTTCCATCAGGTATGTTTCCCATTTGTTTCTAAACACATGTATATCATCTTCTGAATATGAGTTTTTGCGACAGTCATAGTAGTACTGAAAAAATATAAATACACAAAAGATTAATAAATATTTTAAATGAACTCGTAATTATTTTCGAAAATACCTCATCTAGGATGCTAGTTTTTTTGATGAAATACGATCTCTTTCATAAATTTACAAACATAATAACCATAGTCCTTTCCATTTGTTTGTTTTGGACACTACAGAAACATCGACAACAATAACTAATTTGTTTTGATATGTGTTTTTATAGTGCAATGTTATTATATATACCCGGATACTTTTCTAGTTGTAGATCTTGTATACGTGCTCATCCTTATGCCTTGGATTCATTCCACGCATTATACGATATTGATTCACCACCCTATCATAATAGAATCCTCATTAAAAGATAACATAAATTAGATAACTAGATGTTTTATTTAAAAATGTTGGATCTAGTGTATTAAAAATTTACAAACGCCATCATGCGTGGTCATTTTGTTGGATATCCATGCATTGAATCCAGAAAATAAATCTTTGGAGTATCCAAATTGACTGCAATCAGCATCCAATGCTCCCTAAAAATACAAAAAGGAATAAGTAAAGAAATAAATGAAAATATAGTTGATATGATTAAATTGTAGTGCTTTACCCCTACATCGTTGGTATTAAAAAGAGTCTATCATCCGTAATTTTGTTTTCAAACGATTTGAGGAGGGATGACATTATTGCAGCCTCTTTAACAGAATCTATTTCATCTTTTGAAGATGTGGTGTGAGGACTAACGAGTAAAAATTTTTGTTCAAGGGTAAATCCCTTCAATTATTTTTCATATATACGTCTGCGACAAATATAAAATGTATTTCGTAAAAATTATCAGAGTATACCAGCTTTTGTAAAATCAAATCCCGAAAACTTACTTCATGTATAAATTTACAACTGAGGCGCCTAGCCATTCATACTTGAGGGATTCATTTAAATTTTCATCACTAATGAAATCTGATATCTCCTCTCCATACATATCTTTTTCAAAAGAAAATATGTGAGTACTTCCTTCTTTCAACTTTGTATCCACATAATCCTGCAATGATATTAACTGTGCATATAGAATGGGAAGGGTGAATGTGCTCTTAGTAGACCGTTTCAATCGGTTGGTTGATCCTTGAGATATTTTTGAGCTGATATTTCGTTTCACCCCACAGTCCTTGTCATTCTGTAATAACAGTTATTGGTTCAGACCTTTTTTCATTATATGTTAAAGGTCCAGCTTGAAAAATAAATAAGAAATGAATACCTTTTTGTCAACATGTTATTTTTACAATAATTATCAGCCTTGCGATGAATGTTCCAACATCTTGTTCAACCGTATGAATGTCTTCATCATCATTTGGAACAGGTAGCTCAGCACTCGGCTCATTATCTAAGTTAATTGACACTCTAAGATGATCTTTTGGAAGCTGTCTGTTGTGTAGCATGTCGTTTTGCATATTGAACACTGTAACCCTTGCTACAAGGCGATAGGTGGGAGTTGATAAATATACATCACAATCATTTTAACCCTATGAAATATTAGTACAGGAAAGGTATCAGTGTCTATGTAAATCACATTTCACAGAAACAATTATTAAAACATTGATTACCTCATCTAAGTCGGGTTTTTAGGGCAATGGCTTGCCTCAAAGCTGGTGGGGGTGGGGCAAGATCGACATGCACGGGTTGTTGTTGAGTTGTTTCTTCTCTTTGCATCTCCCCCATACATTTTGCTATCATATCTCTCTGGTATTATAATTCTTCTTGAAAAATAGGCAATTGTCCTTGCAACTTTTCCATTTTTTCATTTTGATCATCAGTTTGATTTTATTTTTGAAAATATGTTCGGGGTGTCACCCAAAAACCCGCACCTCTGATGCGGCCATACTTTTATTGCTACATCAAGGCTGCTGAAAGTATGTCTGCATCTGGTGCATTTGTTGTTGATTCTTGTGACTATTTCAGATAGAAAATATAGAAAAATAAGTAGTTATTGTAATGTAATAGTGATTTAAATCAACTCAAATTTATATTAGGTCATACTTACACATGTTTCCCACACTTTTTTTGTGTTTTCATCTATCAATGTCCCCTCTTTATTTACAGGAGCCTCCTTCCATAGCACGTGGCATGGGATGGATATGGATTTCGATTTTGATTCATCAATCTGAATATAAATAGAGAAACATGGTTATGGTGTTGTTTTATGTCACATACTAGTAGTAGGGTAGATTTAAAAGATGTACCAATTTTTTCTCAAGTTCATCGTACCCCATCCTTTCTTTACGATAAGGGTACGCTGGTTCTATTGCGCGTTTTTTATTTTCAGTACTCAGTAGCTGTTTCATAAATAAAAAACTATCAATCAGAGTGATTAATACATGAAAACGTCAAACAACGTATTACCCCACACAATGTACATGAAAAGTATGATCCCCACTGTAACAGCCCAAGATTTTATAAAAAATATTCTTTTAATTTTATTAAAGTCTTGTGTTGTACGCTACACCAAAAGGAGCTTGCACAACACGCATCCTTGACTTGCCTTGCATTACATGCAATCACGACCTTCCTCGATAGCGTGTGTAATACGCAATACCGAGTTTCACTAAACAACGATATGCTATTAAAATATTATTAAAACTAGCCGTTATGAATAGTAATAACCACTTTTTAAAACTCTGTAAATCTTATTTTTCAAAATGAACTTCATTTTTGGATTCGGAGTATCGAATTTAGCCTAAGGTGAAATTTTGGTACTTTTCGGATAACTTTCATATTCTGATGAATAGTGAAAATTACTAAATTATAATTAAAAACAACTTTTTTTAATCGAAATAATTAATAGTGATAAATTATTAATTTGAGTGGTTTTAAAGTATATTTAGAATATATTTTTACAATTTAATACAATGTTGGTCATTGGATGTAATTTCACATTTAAACCAGACATAATCAAGTGTCAATCTTTTGATAGATATTGTTTCTTAAAAACACGCTATTTGTTTTAACTGGGGATTTAATTATAAAATTAATTAATGCAAATTCTATGATATGAATTTGGTAAAATAGACTTCATTTTTGAATTCGGAATATGAAATATAGCTTAGGATGAAATTTTGCCATTGTTCTGAAAAACATCAATTTTTGATGAATAGTGAAACTACTAAGTGGTAGTTAAAAAAATTAATTTCTTCATAAATATTAATTTTACCGCTTCTGTGAATGGAATTTCAAAAATCCTAGAGACACGGTTGATGTCAGTAAGTAAAATGTGGTTCAATGAGATGAAAATATTTTTTGGTGAATAGTAACTTTTTACTTTTTTTTACCACGGTTAATAGTAAATAGGGTAACTAAGGGTAAATATGATATTACTATTACCCTAACACATGTCCTAATTCTATTGGATAAGTGTAATTCGACCAAAAACAACCTTATGAATATAATATGACCATTTAGGTCCACTTGGATTAGATTATGACATTTAATATTATATTATTTAATGAATAGTTAAAATAGTTAAAATCAAAGTTTAATAACTAAAACATTTTCAATATGGGGTTATACATAAGATCAATTCGACTATAAATATTCATTAGAAAGCTAAAACGATTTCCTACATAATGATATTTTATTTATAATTTTTAGACTTAAATAAATTAATTTATTTATGACACAACGATGATGCAGTAATTACCCTTTTAAGGAAATATTAACATAATTGATGTTATAAATGCTCAAATGAATGTAATTTGAGACTTTGTATGACTTAAACTAATTTTCTAGGTTACTATGATATATTAGTGTTGATTTAATCAACTTGGTTTGAACATATAATTCTGTTATGACTTTCACAAAAATCATATATCAAATAGTGTCAAAATTGACACAAAATAGTTTTTAAATCAAATATTATATTATTAATTGTTATTTTATTCCTAAAAATCTAAGGTTCGGCCAAATGACTTAGATAAAGATATATGTATTAATAATATACAATTTGGGGTTCTTTTGGCATGTTATAGTAAGTGTATTAACCATTTAGTGAAAGAAAACAAAAAGACACGGTAAAAGTTAAATTATTTAACTTAGAGTTAAATCTAATTGATAAGGTTAAAATAACACCATAAACTTGTCTAAATCCTATTGGTTGATAGGATTTCGACCCATACCCACCTTAGCTTCTAAATAAGACCCTTGGGAACCATTATAAACCGATTTTGACTTTAATATAAAATAATATTTGGAGATATTCCTAAGGTGCCCCTCTCCTCCCTTATAAAAGGACACCTCCTCCCCCTCCTCCTCACACCGATTTGAGCAATCATGCTCGGCCAACCCCTGCCAAAATCTCTTCTCCACTTCACTAGAAACATCCTAGAGGTTCTGGTCTTCCTCAAAGACCAATTTTAGTACCCTAAGAGGAGGTCTCAAAGAGGCGCTTTAAAGAAGAGGTAATTACCGTTACCAATTCTTTCATCTTTATTTCTTATTCCATTTCTTCTTCTTAGGTTGTTTCATTATGAAGTAATAACATCAGTATCACTCATATACTGATATGTTATTATAAGTATGAAACAACCCTATTTCACCATCTATCCATCCTACGGAAAAAGAAATCACTGCGCGTGCGTACGTACGGAATATCGTCTCCACGCCGTGGTGTAATCTATTTTCCACCACCACCTTACATGGATGGGTATAAAGGTGTAAAGAATAACTATACATAGTTATTAAAACATCATATTGATTCTGATATATTGTATAATCCACTCCGATTCAATTCAATATTTATGAAAATGATATCATCGCTCGTGCGTACGTACGGACTACCGTCTCCACGACGCGATGAGATTCATTCTCCATGTTAACCATTTAAGAATGATTATAAAGTATATATAAGAAATAATAATGAAATATATGACATTATAAAGCTACTGGATTATGTATATATATATATATGTATGTCATCTACTTACTTCCATTTCAAGACAATAAGGAATGGAAAACAGCGTTCATGCGTACGTACGGACTACCGTCTCCATGAACGGTGTTTTTCATTTTATTTATCTATCTATTATATATATATATATACTGAATATATATGATATATAAATCAAATTTTATATTCTGGAAGTAAGTAAATCATGATATAAGTAATAATAATGTCAAGAACAACAAGTCAAAACACCTACGATAAATGAAACGATTTTACCCAAAACGCTTCTTAAACATGGAATTTACAAAAGAACGGGTAATATAATATCATAAGTGAACCATATATGATATCATAACAATGAATATGATTCTATAATAAGTCAATGACATTATTTAAATCATTATACAGGAGGTTCGGACACATACGAAGCAAATCGGACCTAAGGTAAGGGAAATATCACAATCTCACTTTTATCCGAGATTGTTTTTACTTTGGTAATTACTGGGGTGTATTTTATCATCCACATCCATGTTCCCTCAATATGTAATATTATTTCCATCCTTCTAAAATAGTTTATATCCAATTTTACCCTTCATTGAGTTTTTAGTAAAAGATATGAAAGGAATCTTTTGTCGTTTTTTCGTACGAGGTACTTTTTGACTTTTCCGACAAAAGTATGAAGAATGTTTTTTTTAACTTATACGGAATGAATGGATTTTTAAAACATTATTTCCAAGAAGCTTCCTTTACAAGTTTTCAAGTTTATTTTTAATCAAATTCTTTTATTTTAAAGTCGTATGACATGTTATGAAAGGAAAAATGTTTTTGAAGAAGAAAGGATATTTTTCTCAAGAATGGAGTTCAAGTGTTTTATCAAAATTATTTTCCATCTAAGATAATAAAAGGGTTCTGTTTTTATCCCTATTATTACATTGGTTTGATTATGTTGTGATGAAAATATTTTTTATGAATTCCTTTATCGTATATGAATTGTTTTATGATGTCATGTTGTTTAAGAATCCCATTTTTATTACATGGGTTATGCGATGATGTATGTTTTATGATTATGTGGCACACATAAGAAAGGATTCATTATAAGATGGGTGGGACCTGTATCTCCCTCCAATGCATTGGGTAAAGATTTTATATCTCATGAGATAGACATGGCTGGAATGGTAGGTTATACCGGTTCAGTGAAATAGGACTGAAACGAGGGTTACTCGATTCAGAAAGGGACTTTGTCCACTAAGATAGTCTTGGCAATGAGTCTTGACTAACAAGAAATGATTCTCTATGATTATGTGTGAATTCCACAAAGTTTCATGTTTTAAGTTATGATTATTGGGATTACATTTCACTTCTATGATTTATCCCATGTTATGAAATTATGCTCTCTTTTTCTGGTTAAGATTTCCGAAATATTATGTTCTTATGAATATGATGTGATTGATATTTATTCTGTTTACCCTTACTGAGCATTTGAGCTCACCCTTTTATGTTTTCTTTTCCCCAGGATATAAAGAAAGGTTTTAGGTTTAAAAAAATAAGAAGATCTTCATGGGATATATTGAAGATCGTTCACCACGATTAGAAGATTATACTCCGAGTTTCCAAAGACACTAAACTATTACGGTCCTTGTGTGTGTGTTTTGTTATGTACTAAGTATTCCGCAAAAGTAATGTAATGTCCATGTACGTCAAGATACGGGTCTCTACAGTTGGTATCAGAGGCAAAGGAGGTAGGAATGTATCTGATCCCTGGGAACTCTCACATGTGAGCGTTGGACGAAGCATGGCTCTCCGCCCAAGGGCTTCATGAGGAAATGGCTGCCACTGGGGATGGTGGTGTGTCCCGCCCAGGGGGTGTAGCCACCCATGGAGTGCCCTGATAGGTATCAATTGTAGTCCACTGGAAGTAATTCCAGACCGTTATAGTTGGTATCAGAGGAAAGGTTTAGTCAACCTTTGGAAACTAGGATGCGAGAACTTTAGTGAGATCCCTAGAGATATTTATAAGGTATGTCTAGGGATGTCCCTAAGGATAAGTATACGTATAGGATACAGTCCTAGAACTACGGTAACGATCTTAGAATTTAACCTAAGATGATAGATATTGAGGGTGCTCCCCCTTTACTATGTTGTCTTCCCTAGCATGATTTCGCCTCTCACAAAATTCTTTTTGTGTTTTAGTTAATGGAGGGAACCAGAAGGAATTCGATTAACATTGAATCCAATGGACAAATTGGTGACTATGAGCAACAAAATTGTGTCATGCCTAGAGATAAAGATATTGTGATTATGCCGAATCAGTCATCGCGATATATGATTAACAAAGTGAAATTTAGTGGTACGACTAATTCATCAAAGAAGAGGAAGATAAACTATTATGCATGTTCGTATGTTGAGGAGCATAAAGAAAAGAAGATTGAGATTTCTAAAGAAGGGAAGAAGAACCTTGAGGAATACCTCAAATGGAGGGACTGATGTTATCTGTGTGGAGAAAAGGGTCATAGAGTGATAGATTGTTATGGAGTTCAATGTCTTATTTGTGGAGAACATGGGCATTACCCAACTCAATGCCCTGACCTAAAAAGTTACTTCTAATTCAAGGAAGGACTTATTCCAGGAAAATCATTGAAGTGGATGGACTGAAGTGTTTATGTATTGGTATTCAAGAATAATGTTGTTGAGGTACTTTTATGGTGTATTGAAATATTTATGTATTGGTCTAATGTGGTATTCGAAGTGATTGAGGTATTTTTGGAAAAAAGATGATATGCGCATAATGAAGGGAAAATGAGAAAATGAAATATTTGACAGTATTCATGAGCTCATGATTAATATAAGGACTAAGTGATATCATGGTTTGAGTATATAGAATTTTGAGGATTTTGGTATGTGGAAAGTGTTAACTTTTAACTGCACTCATGTTTTCACTAAGGTATTCAAGAGAATACACGATTAAGGACTTTGAATGTTTGGAATGTGACCAACAAGACATATCTTATGATATGTGGGGATCAACGATAGTATTAAATCTCTGGTAATCGTTGTCACTATATTATGAGAGTGGACTGCAGTATTATGTTTAAGCCTAAAGATTAGACTGGATTATGTTGGACATAAGTTAGTATTGTTTAAGGATAGAAGATTTTCCATATTATTGATGGGATGTTATAGTAACGTAGTTTTAGAAAAAGGACAACCTGCAGGACGGGCGACAGCCCATCGCTTCGGACAAGGCTGTAGGAATCGAACCCACAACCGAAGTGTGACTGGCCTTTATCGCCTACCACTGGCCTACAGGAAGTCCCTGTTTAGTAGAAACTAGTTTTATTATATTAAGCAGTATGATATATGAAGTATAAGTCCATTTTAGGAACCATATATGATTAATCTCACTATAGATCGACTTATGCATATAAGTTTTGCTAACCTTTTGTTTGAGATAGATGGAATGACCCGTCATTCTATCACATGATCTGCTAACACTTCATGAATAACAAATTCAACTTCATTTATTTAAGAGATGAAGTGGAAATTGTTCAAGGCACGAACAACAGTGAGATTGTACCAAAATAAAGTAAGTATTTATTCTAATTCAAATTTTCAACTTTAGGGAAATGATCTTGAAAACCAAAAATGTTGTCCTAGTGATCTTATACCTGATGAATCAGATGGTACCTTATATCATCACAAATCTATGGATTTGTGATTACTGGCTTTTCCATAGCCATGTTCTCTACCACTCTCCATCAGAACATGATGGTTAGATTTCTCTTCCATATCCATATTTTAACCTATGTGGAAACCCAATGATTAGTTTATTTGGGTAACCGTTACGTTTCATACTTTTGTTTTTAAAGATTGGTTTTGATATTCCTTTTTACGATGTGGGTTTCTATTAAAGAAACTTTCGAATAGTAAACCATTTATAACCCCGACGAATTTCGAGGGCGAAATTCATTTTAAGGGGGGTAGAATGTAACAGCCCAAGATTTTATAAAAAAATATTCTTTTAATTTTATTAAAGTCTTGTGTTGTACGCTACACCAAAAGGAGCTTGCACAACACGCATACTTGACTTGCCTTGCATTACACGCAATCACGACCTTCCTCGATAGCGTGTGTAATACGCAATACCGAGTTTCACTAAACAACGATATGCTATTAAGATATTATTAAAACTAGCCGTTATAAACAGTAATAACCACTTTTTAAAACTCTGTAAATCTTATTTTTCAAAATGAACTTCATTTTTGGATTCGGAGTATCGAATTTAGCCTAAGGTGAAATTTTGGTACTTTTCGGATAACTTTCATATTCTGATGAATAGTGAAAATTACTAAATTATAATTAAAAACAACTTTTTTTAATCGAAATAATTAATAGTGATAAATTATTAATTTGAGTGGTTTTAAAGTATATTTAGAATATATTTTTACAATTTAATACAATGTTGGTCATTGAATGTAATTTCACATTTAAACCAGACATAATCAAGTGTCAATCTTTTGATAGATATTGTATCTTAAAAACACGCTATTTGTTTTAACAGCGGGATTTAATTATAAAATTAATTAATGCAAATTCTATGATATGAATTTGGTAAAATAGACTTCATTTTTGAATTCGAAATATGAAATATAGCTTAGGATGAAATTTTGCCATTGTTCTGAAAAACATCAATTTTTGATGAATAGTGAAACTACTAAGTGGTAGTTAAAAAAATTAATTTCTTCATAAATATTAATTTTACCGCTTCTGTGAATGGAATTTCAAAAATCCGAGAGACACGGTTGATGTCAGTAAGTAAAATGTTGTTCAATGAGATGAAAATAATTTTTGGTGAATAGTAACTTTTTACTTTTTTTTACCACGGTTAATAGTAAATAGGGTAACTAAGGGTAAATATGATATTACTATTACCCTAACACATGTCCTAATTCTATTGGATAAGTGTAATTCGACCAAAAACAACCTTATGAATATAATATGACCATTTAGGTCCACTTGGATTAGATTATGACATTTAATATTATATTATTTAATGAATAGTTAAAATAGTTAAAATCAAAGTTTAATAACTAAAACATTTTCAATATGGGGTTATACATAAGATAAATTCGACTATAAATATTCATTAGAAAGATAAAAAGATTTCCTACATAATGATATTTTATTTATAATTTTTAGACTTTAAATAAATTAATTTATTTATGACACAACGATGATGCAGTAATTACCCTTTTAAGGAAATATTAACATAATTGATGTTATAAATGCTCAAATGAATGTAATTTGAGACTTTTTATGACTTAAACTAATTTTATAGGTTACTATGATATATTAGTGATGATTTAATCAACTTGGTTTGAACATATAATTCTGTTATGACTTTCACAAAAATCATATATCAAATAGTGTCAAAATTGACACAAAATAGTTTTTAAATCAAATATTATATTATTAATTGTTATTTTATTCCTAAAAATCTAAGGATCGGCCAAATGACTTAGATAAGGATATATTTATTAATAATATACAATTTGGGGTTCTTTTGGCATGTTATAGTAATTGTATTAACCATATAGTGAAAGAAAACAAAAAGACATGGTAAAAGTTAAATTATTTAACTTAGAGTTAAATCTAATTGATAAGGTTAAAATAACACCCTAAACTTGTCTAAATCCTATTGGTTGATAGGATTTCGACCCATCCCCACCTTATCTTCGAAATAAGACCCTTTGGAACCATTATAAACCGATTTTGACTTTAATATAAAATAATATTTTGAGATATTCCTAAGGTGCCCCTCTCCTCCCTTATAAAAGGACACCTCCTCCCCCTCCTCCTCACACCAATTTGAGCACTCAAGCTCGTCCAAAACCTGCAAAAATCTCTTCTCCACTTCCCTAGCAACTTCATAGAGGTTCTGGTCTTCCTCAAAGACCAATTTTAGTACCCTAAGAGGAGGTCTCAAAGAGGCGCTTCAAAGAAGAGGTAATTACCGTTACCAATTCTTTCATCTTTATTTCTTATTCCATTTCTTCTTATTAGGTTGTTTCATTATGAAGTAATAACATCAGTATCACTCATATACTGATATGTTATTATAAGTATGAAACAACCCTATTTCACCATCTATCCATCCTACGGAAAAAGAAATCACTGCGCGTGCGTACGTACGGAATACCGTCTCCACGCCGTGGTGTAATCTATTTTCCACCACCACCTTACATGGATGGGTATAAAGGTGTAAAGAATAACTATACATAGTTATTACAACATAATATTGATTCTGATATATTGTATAATCCACTCCGATTCAATTCAATATTTATGAAAATGATATCATCGCTCGTGCGTACGTACGGACTACCGTCTCCACGACGCGATGAGATTCATTCTCCATGTTAACCATTTAAGAATGATTATAAAGTATATATAAGAAATAATAATGAAATATATGACATTATAAAGCTACTGGATTATGTATATATATATATATATATGTATGTCATCTACTTCCATTTCAAGACAATAAGGAATGGAAAACAGCGTTCATCCGTACGTACGGACTACCGTCTCCATGAACGGTGTTTTTCATTTTATTTATCTATATATTATATATATATATATATACTGAATATATATGATATATAAATCAAATTTTATATTCTGGAAGTAAGTAAATCATGATATAAGTAATAATAATGTCAAGAACAACAATTCAAAACACCTACGATAAATGAAACGATTTTACCCAAAACGGTTCTTAAACATGGAATTTACAAAAGAACGGGTAATATAATATCATAAGTGAACCATATATGATATCATAACAATGAATATGATTCTATAATAATTCAATGACATTATTTAAATCATTATACAGGAGGTTCGGACACATACGAAGCAAATCGGACCTAAGGTAAGGGAAATATCACAATCTCACTTTTATCCGAGATTGTTTTTACTTTGGTAATTACTGGGGTGTATTTTATCATCCACATCCATGTTCCCTCAATATTTAATATTATTTCCATCCTTCTAAAATAGTTTATATCCAATTTTACCCTTCTTTGAGTTTTTAGTAAAAGATATGAAAGGAATCTTTTGTCGTTTTTTCGTACGAGGTACTTTTTGACTTTTCTGACAAAAGTACGAAGAATGTTTTTTTAACTTATACGGCATGAATGGATTTTTAAAACATTATTTCCAAGAAGCTTCCTTTACAAGTTTTCAAGTTTATTTTTAATCAAATTCTTTTATTTTAAAGTCGTATGACATGTTATGAAAGGAAGAATGTTTTTGAAGAAGAAAGAATATTTTTCTCAAGAATGGAGTTCAAGTGTTTTATCAAAATTATTTTCCATCTAAGATAATAAAAGGGTTCTGTTTTTATCCCTATTATTACATTGGTTTGATTATGTTGTGATGAAAATATTTTTTATGAATTCCTTTATCGTATATGAATTGTTTTATGATGTCATGTTGTTTAAGAATCCCATTTTTATTACATGGGTTATGCGATGATGTATGTTTTATGATTATGTGGCACACATAATAAAGGATTCATTATAAGATGGGTGGGACCTATATCTCCCTCCAATGCATTGGGTAAAGATTTTATATCTCATGAGATAGACATGGCTGGAATGGTAGGTTATACCGGTTCAGTGAAATAGGACTGAAACGAGGGTTACTCGATTCAGAAAGGGACTTTGTCCACTAAGATAGTCTTGGCAATGAGTCTTGACTAACCAGAAATGATTCTCTATGATTATGTGTGAATTCCACAAAGTTTCATGTTTTAAGTTATGATTATTGGGATTACATTTCACTTCTATGATTTATCCCATGTTATGAAATTATGCTCTCTTTTTCTGGTTAATATTTCCAAAATATTATGTTCTTATGAATATGATGTGATTGATATTTATTTTGTTTACCCTTACTGAGCATTTGAGCTCACCCTTTTATGTTTTCTTTTCCCCAAGATATAAAGAAAGGTTTTAGGTTTAAAAAAAAAGAAGATCTTCATGGGAGATATTGAAGATCTTTCACCACGATTAGAAGATTATACTCCGAGTTTCCAAAGACACTATACTATTACGGTCCTTGTGTGTGTGTTTTGTTATGTACTAAGTATTCCGCAAAAGTAATGTAATGTCCATGTACGTCAAGATACGGGTCTCTACACCCACGACGGTTGCTAAATGCATCCCATGTTCCTTGGGATATCAAGTGTGCATAAAGAGGAGGTGGGTGCGGCTTGATTTTCCCTTCTGCATATTTAAGATGATATTTGGTTAAAATTGTGCGGAAACCTCTATGAATCCTTCCTGAAACTCTTAATACATATTTCTTGTGCGAGACATATACTATAAATGCACTCTACAATAGATGATGAGGATTAAGTCAATGTTTTGGTGTTTTATTTTATTTTAATAAATTAAAAAAATGATATCATAATGTTACCATAATCTCTTCCCACATTAGTGTCTTCAGCCCGATGAAATCATGGTGCCATGACTGTACATCAATCGGCACGCGTTGCCGAGTGAAGATTCCAATGTAGCTACTAAAGATGGCTTTGTTGGGGTTAACATGTTGGCCTCTCTTATTCCATCCCACCTCAAATTTGATGCCTTTTGCTTTTTCCTTAAGGATTTTGGCTAACACTGTCAAACTATGATGCTCTTTTTTTGCACTTTTAGGGCTTTATTTCCTACCATTTACTCAAAAGTATCATCAATATCTTCCCCCGTAGCGCTAGAATCGGCAATGGGACCAGCAGCAATAGGTTGAGAAACCTGTTGTACTTCAACACTGGGACCAACAACAACAATTTGAGAAACCTGTTGTTGCTATGCACTGGGACCACCAGCATTTAGTTGAGAAACCTGTTGTTGCTCTGTAGTGGGACCACCAACCACTGGTTGAGAGACCTTTTGTGCCTCAGGATTGGGTGCATCAGCAGGTGAAAAAGTCATTATCTGCAGATGTGGTTTAATATTTAATTTAGATTACATAAAAATAGCAGTGAACAGATAATAACATAATGTAACACAATGTATGTTACAATAAACAAATAACCTGATTATTGTACTCTCTTTTTTTTTATTTAAAGGCTGAAGTGAATTGAATCCTCTATCGACTATTTAAATTCCTTCATTGTGGTCTCCTATGACATACAAAATGCCGTCTACATTTGGAACATTGCAGAATGATTGTGAAGTCCCTATAAAAGGGTCAAACTCTATTGAACTTTCATCTGACCCTTTAGTTGTTTTGGTCGATAACAGAACAATTGACCAATTTCGGTTTGCGGGGTCTGGAACATAAAATACGTGTACTGTCTGTGATGCGATTATAAATGGTTCTTCTTTCTCCCCTTCCTTACTGAAATCAACTTTCATGAATCCTAATTTATCTACTTTAACAGAAGTCCTGTTATCAACCCAGTTGCATTGAAAAAGCGGCACTTTGAATTTCGTATAATCTAACCCTCATATTCATTTGATGATGCCAAAGTATGACATATTCACATAAATTGGATTTTTTCCTTATCACCGGATACATGAATTGGGGTAGAAATCTGTGATGTCCTACAAACACGGTTCTCGATGAATGTTTCAACCTAATTGACTGTGTACCTTGTTCGCAAACAGGACAACCTTGAGTTCCTTTAATGCTATATCCTGCCAAATTTCCATAAGCAGGAAAGTCATTTATCATCCCATACAACATGGATTTCAAAGTGAACTATTCATTTTTGTATGCATCATACATCGTAACACCTGAATCCCACAATATTTTCAAATCCTCAATCAATGGGACCAAATAAACATCAATATCATTACCCAGTTGTTTTGGTCCTGATATAAGCATAGATAACATGATGTATTTTCGTTTCATGCATAATCGCGATGATAAATTATAATTTACCAACATAACCGGCCATGTACTATGACTACTGCTTTGAAAACCAAAAGGATTCACCCCATCTGTAGATAACGCCAGATGAAGGTTTCTCGGCTCGTTCCGAAATTCAGGATACTCGTGATCAATTCTCTTCCATTGAAGAGAGTATGTAGGGTGATGTAGTTTCCCATCTTTAATTCTTGTATCTGCATGCCATGTAAATTGTCCTGCAGTCTCCTCACTTCCATATAGGCGTCTAAACCTAGGAATGATTGGAAAGTACCATAAAACTTTCGTAGGAATATAATCATCTTTCTTGTATCGGGAAGCACCACACTTTGGGCATTCTTTAAGTGATTTGTGGTCCTTGAGAAACAATATACAGTAATTCGGGCAAGCAAGTATTCTTTCAGAGATCATACTCATCGATCGTAGCATTCTTTTGGCATCATATGTTCGGCTTGGGAGTTCATTATCTTCTGAGAGCATGTCATTTAGAGAGCAAGTAGTTCCGTAAAACTGGCGTCACTCCACCCGTTTCCTGCTTTCAAATTATACAGCTTCAACACAACTGACAATGCTGTATATTTAGTGCAACCCGCATACAATGACGTTTTTGCGCAACTCTTTAACTTCTCAACCAATTTTGAGAAATCACGAAGTTCATCTTCAACAATCCTTGTCATTTCCTCAATACGATCTTCATCATCGTTCACATCTGTAATAACACCCTCCATACGATCGTCTTCACTGTTCACGCTTCTAATCATATCAGATGAGCTATAAAATGCCGTGTTCTCTGAGTCACTAACTACATTTGTTTTTTCCCCGCATTTATTCCAACATGTATAACTTCGATCTATACCGTGACAGATCAGGTGTTATTCCAACTCCTCTGGACTAATTTTTCTTGAATAAAAATAGCTTAAACATAGAAAAAGGATTTGAGAAGGGTCACATGCATGATATTCTGCAAACTTGATAAACGCTTTCACGCCATCTTTATACTCTTCTTTCAACCGTTTGACATTCATCCATTCTTTATTCATATTCATCATCTTTATGGGTTCGATCTCGAGAACTTTCCTAATATTATGTTTTAATTAATAAGGTAGCATTGTTTGGGTTTTATAAAAAAAATCATGGTAAAAATGCTGTTAAACACATGTGAAATCCATATACATGGTGTGTCCAGTAGGGTGAACATCGTGTATGTATAAGATACCTGATTTAATCTGACATATATCAAATTTATTCCAAGTTAGTCTTTCAAAGGCTGAATGATTCCTTATAAAATACATGACATGCGAACAAGAGGAAAACAATGAGTAACAGGAGAAAACAGTAATAAATATGATGCTATCTCAATGTACTCAGGGTGATGATAAGATGTTGGTTAAGATCAACTATGGGTTGGGAGTACACTAATATTTAATTGAAAAAAACTACTAAAAATTGATCCAGAAAAGGATGAAATATCCTATTCATCAAGTCCCTTAATACAACCAATGCATTAGTTAAACCAAAAATCATCGCCAAAAAATCATACAGGCCATAACTACTCCTAAAAGCAGTCAATGGTAGGTCCATCGATGTCCAACTCATCTAATGGTATCCTAATGTCAAATCTATCTGAGAGAAGATCATAAAACCTCATAGATGATCAATGTGACTATCAATGCGTGGATGAGGATACATATTCATAACTCTCATCAGGTTAAATCTCCAATAGTCCAAAAAAATAATAAATAAAAATCAACCATCTATTTTAGAGAACTATAAAACCCCATGGTAAAGTACTATTCCATATGAAACCATTATATTCTATACCATCAAATTGTAATTCAAACAACTGATGCTCTTTTGGTGTTATTTTAGAAATTGTGATAGAAACTGAATTTTCTCCCAAAACTAACAAGATTATAAAGTTTATCTCTTTATTAAGAGGTAAATTTTATAACTCATCAGTGAAAACATCCAAAAAATGTACTACCATTGGGGAAATAGAATCCTACAACATTCTAGCAACATCTACAATATGCCTGACTATTTGAGCCATTAGGGTACAGTAAATATATAATTATAACATGCTATTTAAAATGAAATGTGGAAATAATAAATCATACAGACTCTTGATAAACCCATAATACAAAACATATCACCTAGTATGTCTGTCACATATACAAATAAATAAATTAGAAAAAAAAACATGCGACAAATCATAAAGTTACCATTAAATACTTACATTGGTCAACTTGTTTTAGAAATTTTTTATCTTCATCTATGCCTCATACTTGCACCCATGAATTTGAAGGTGAGTATGCGTACACGATAGTTAACCTTCTTACATAAGAGTTTCTAGAAGAGTATAAGAGACATGAAGCAATGAAGGTCTTGCTATTCATTGTGGAAATCGGCTTGTGCAACATGTCCTAAGTTACAATACCTGCAAGTTGTAACTTAGGCCGCATTGCACAAGCCGATTTCTATATTGTTTTTAACAACCACATTTGCTCCAACACTCTAATGATCATTATTGCTTCATGTCTCTTATTCTCTTCCAGAAACCCTTCTCTAAGAATGTCAACTATCATGTACGCATACTCACATTAAAATTCCTGGGTGCAAGTACAAGGCACAGATGAAGATAAAAAATTTATATAACAAGTTGACCAATGTAAGTATTTAATGGTACCTTTATGCTTTGTAGCATGTTTTTTTTCTAATTTATTTATTCGTATATGTGACAGACATACTAGGTGATATGTTTTGTATCATGGGTTCATCTTTGTCTAATCATATAACTATGAGATTATGCTATGTGATGAAAATTAATATGGATCCATCATCATTTCCATTGGGATAATCTTTGGGAATCCATATAACCATAAGATTAAAAACTATTTCCTTTGTATCTCATACATAAATATTCAACTCGAAGGGGTAGAACTTACTGTCCATGGTAACTCAAAATACAAAAAAATGAAAACAAGGGTTGGTTATCCATAGAAGTCATCACACATAACCTTGGTAGACCTCTCACACATGTGAACCATCATAAATAACCAATTACCATATACTTCATCTTAGAGTCAAGATATCCCTATGGAACCTATAGGGTATCCAATTCCACATCATTCACAAACAACCCACTTGTGTTGCTAAATATCAATAACATCTCTTATTTCGACAATCATCACTAATTATGAATCCAATCCCTAGACATAATCATAATCACATTAAGAACACACTTTCTATTATGGAAATCCTTACTGGGATTAGGCTCAAGATATGGTATCATTCCTATCTCACATCTATATTCACTATTTGGTCCTCACACACACAATATATAAATAATATACCAAGGGAATACCATCCATGTAACTCACCTCCCACCATGAGAGCATGAGGAGGAGGAGGACGAGGCAGTGACGGTAGTGGAAGCAAGGTTGGAGGCGGCGACAGTGGCAGAGGTGGAGGCGGTGGCGACGTCAGAGGTGGCGGCGATCGCGACAACGAGGGTGGAGGCATCAGAGGCATAGGCGGTCGTGGTAGTGGGAGCGGGGGGTGAAGGCGGTGACGACGACAGAGAAGGAGGAGGACGAGGAGGACGAGGAGGAGGAAGGATGAGGAAATAGGAGGACAAGGAGGATGAGGTCGCGCGGCGAGGGGCCTAGTTCAGCTTCCGTGAGAGATTGACCACGTGCAAGCGAGGATGGCCTGTTGAGGTTATTAAATAAAAACTGACATAACCTTTATTATATCTCATTAAAAGCGCTGATAAAGAGATACCTTTATCAGCGCATTTATATAGCGCTGAAAAAAGCATACCCCGTTTTCAGCGCTTTCTGTTTAGTGTTGATAAAGGGCAGTGCTTCCCATGACCTGTTTTGTGGTAGTGAGTTAATCGAGAGAAGAACCGCATGTTGTCTCACCTATTATGTGACATATATCGTAGCATTTTTTTCAAGAGAGAGATCTTCCCAAATAAAGACAAAGTGAGATGTCTTGGTGAGTTGGTTCACGATAACCAATATCATATTATTTCTATTGGATGTCCTCAAGAGACCAATGAAAATGTCCATGGTGTCGTTATCCCATTTTCAAATGTTAATCAGCAATGGTTTTATAATCCCTTTAAACATTTTGATCATCTTTAACTTGCAGAAATATCAATAGCCTTGATATATATTCTGAAATCTCTTTATTCATGTTATCCCACCAGAAGTGTTTATATAGATCACAATACATATTTTTGCATCCTGGATAGATAGTAGAAGTTGAGCTATGTGCATTGTCCAAAGTGTCCTTCCACATACTTGGTGAAGAAGGAACCAAAAGCCTTGTTCCAAACTGAATTACAACATCATCATTGATATGAATCTCTTTTAGCTTCACTTATAATACTATATTCACATTTTTTTCAACATTGTATCATCCATTTTTTCATCCTTAATATTCTCAGAGATAGGTGGTTGTAAAATCATTTATGAAAGGTAGGAAGAATTCATTTCTCTTTTGATTCTCACTTCCACCCCTTTCATCTTCAATAAGATAGAGTCTTTCTCAATCTCCAACAGGGAAATAGAAGTTTGTTCATTTATTATATGTGCATTTGCTACATTTTTTCCTTTCCATGATAATAGTGAATATGTCATTAATAGTCTTTGATAATCATTAATCATCTCTTTTGATGATTATTTAGCTCTTTTTGTGTGAATATATACTTTAGTATCTTGTTATTTTTATATATATCACACTTCTCACCATATAAGTAATGCCACTATATTATAAAGGCAAAAATCATATCTAATAGCTCTATATCATTCCTTCGGTAGTTCTCGTCATGGATCATCAACTGTCATTTGGTATTGGCTATCAAATTATCATTTTTATGGGTCCAAAAAAATTCCTTTGCTTGTGATCACATGACCCGAGATCATGAATTTCATATTCAAAAAGACAAAAATTCCAAACCTGACATACAACATCTCCTTCCTTAATTTTCCAAAAAAATGACTTATATATTTTTCATGTTCCTAATTTCTCTTGAAGTAGATTATAATTTTATCAATAAACACTAACATAAATTTTTCTAGGTATTGTCTAAAGACTCTATTTATCAAATCCCTGATTATTATAGGAAAATTAATAGGTCTAAAGGGAATAAAAAACTCATAGTGCCTATACAATGTACAAATGGTATCTATCTAAATATATTCTTTATTCACCTTTAGCTGATGATATATAGAATAAAGATCCACCTTTTATATGTGCCAAGCTCTATAAACTGATCAAACAAGTAGTCAAACCTTTTAATAGAATACATAATCTTTATGGATATATTTTTGTGTTCCCTATAATCGATACACAACCACATTGACCCATATCTATTCTTAAAAAAAGCACTAGAACACCCCATGGTGATGAAAAAATTCATATGAACCCTTTTTGAAAATGCTCTGGCTGCTTCTTCTATAACTCCTCATGTTCGATTGGATTCATCTTATAGGGACACTTTTAGATAAGATTAACTCTAGGTATAAGTTCAATTAGTAAATCTACCTCATAATACGAGGGTATTCTGGGTATCTCTTCAAGAAATTCATTAATATATTCCCTCATGATGCAGATTTCCCCTAGGTGGATAAAATCCTTTATCTCTACCATTTGAGAGAGGTATTCCTCTTCAAATGGAGTCAACACCCACATCGTTGAAGGAATTTTTCAAATAAATTCATGATCATCCTTAAAAAATTTTAGTGGAGAAAGGTATGGTTTGGAACATGAAAAATATTTTCTTTTCCCCACAGTTTATAAGTTCCCTATATAAAGAGAGCCAATCCATTCCCAGTATAGAGATGAATTTCACTAGGGGATATATGATGAGATTTTATGGCAGAATCTTCCCACATACTCCCAAAGGTGAATATTCCAACACCCGGGTTTCAATGATTGCACTACTAGGTGGATTGGGGTATATATATACTTCTTGGATTTAGGGTTTCAATTTAATAGTTCTAGAAAACTTATGAGATATTAAGGAATGAATAGAACTGAAACCAAATAAGACATTTTTTTTATTGAGTGAATATAAATTCAACCTTGTATGAATTCTTTTTCTTACTCAGATTTTTCATTAGTGATGTCATTAAAATTAAAATTCTCCTTTGGATTTGGTGGCAGACAATACTGATTATCCTCATGAAATCGTGCTTTAGTGAACTGTCTTGCATAGTGCCTTTTCTCCCCCCATGTTTAGCATTGGACCATGGGTGGTGTTACCCATTCCTCCATAACATATTCTGGCCTTTTCTTGTATTTTTAACATTCATGATCATGGTGGCCTTCTAACCAACATTTCAATAAATTCCTAATCTCTTTGAGCCAGTTCCCATAGTTCTTCTTCCTAAATTTATGACATGATGGTGTTTGATATTTCTTTCCACCACTCTCATTAGGTAATCTGGGTTAAAAGTACATCATTCATTTCATATCACCATATCCAGGGGAAAATTCTCTAAACTACATCTCCACATTGAGAGAATATCCATCAAATTCTTCATAACTCACAATGTATAAAATTTCAAGAGCCTTTAGATGGTGTGGTATTAAACCAATAATGAATCTATCAAATTTTCCATCATTTTTTATAACAAAACCTGAAGCATACCTTGAAACCCTTATGAAATTTGCTTCATTGGATATGAAAGATTATATTTTCTTTTGTTAATGATCTATTAATTATATCTATATATTTGTTAGATTAGTTTGAAGGAAATACACGTTAAGAAAAAATATCATAAATTTAACCACTGCATATATTTCATTCCACCCATTATCATGGTTTTCTTAATCAATGAACACGATTCGTCGGCCTCACCATTTAGATGATAAATGGCCAAAGTCAGCAACTCCATCTCTGAACAACGAATAATGAAAATGATATTATCCAATGAGTTGAACAACTGTGCCACAACTAGAGGATAAGATGATCCACTAAACCTTAGTGATATTTTCCTCATATAATAGTAGATATCCAATTTATCAATCTTATATAAAGGGGGACATTCCATATTATTCAGGTTGTTTTTCATAACCCTAGATAACTAGGTAAGAATTACCATGTGATTTTGAACTCCACCTCCCAAAGCATTGGGGATATTGTTCAGGCTATCGTTGCACTATCCCTCACATAGGTTGTTTTCCAAGTTTCTCTTGGTTCCCCCCATTATCTAAAGTAGAAAAGGTTTAAAAAAACATAATCAAAATTTTATTAATATATAATTTATTCCTTTGTAAATGTATGTATAAAGGAATAACTTGTTGGATCCCGATATTTAGAAATGTATCTAAGGTTATTACATATACATAGTCTCATACTAAAGGTTTTCACTAAGGTTCTATGATCCTAATTTCCAAAATAACTGGCCATCCTCCAATACCAATTATAACCACCCTGATCTTTTTTAAATTACAATTACACCATTATAATAATAAAATAGATAATAAAATTACACAATTAGGATCCAAAGGATTAGTGTCTTTGTTATACGAGGACGATAATTCATTGTTCTTTAGATTTTGATTTTCCTTTGTGTTCACCTAAGTAGATGTATTCTACAGAGGATATACATAAAAAATGGGTGAGATAAAATCCCATCAAGAGGATAGATAAGTATATGAAACAATATAAAAATATCTGGGAGTAATAATTATCATTATAACTTAGAAATATGATTGTAATCATTATGAGATAAATGAATGAATTGCATGGAATACGACAATGAAAAAATGAAACATCATGTCTTAGTGGTAAACTACTGCACATAGCTGTGAACAAAGATAGAATCATGTTAACACATATTTCCCTTCACTAATGAGTTTTTTAACATTACCAAATGCATTAGAGTGCTATTATTCTAGGTGCACCTGTCAAATCATAATATTTACATTGTGCTATATAATTCTGGGTACACCCATCACATCACAACATTTACATTATCATGTGTTACACATAGAACATATATAAATCCTGAACATATAAGAACCCATGGAAAGAAATAGGTTTTATTTCATGATTATACAACAATAAAAATTATTATACCAATTTAAATAGGAAATAACATGCTTTATATAATAAACATCAGCCTTGATTTAAGGAAACAATCTTGAGATGTAAAAGGTGTGTTTTAATAATAGAAGTTTCATTTTGGAAAACATTGAGTTTCTCATAAAATCAAGTAGAAAACATCTATATCCTAGAAAATGTATTATAATGATGATTTTTTTAATAACAATACTAAAAAATTTTTGAAAGAGGGAAAACTAAATGAAAGAGAGTTGGGTTCAAGAATTTTTCTTACCTTTTGTCCAAATGTTTTCTTCACCTTAATGTACTATATAATCACAATATATTATTTAATAAAAAATTATAGAACCTCTTATAAATGAATAAAATATATTATGGTATTATTAATTTTTATGGTCTTTTTTATGAGTTATAGAGTTTGATTTTATCATTTAAGAGGGTTTATTTTCATAGTATTCATGATCGGTTTGTTTGAGTACATGAATGAATGTTCATGTAAAATAAATATGAACATACATAACTGTTAATATATGTTATTTATGATCCTCCAAAATGTTAAATTATATCAAAATAAATTTTGTTAT
Organism: Viscum album; assembly: GCA_963277665.1. Classification (NCBI taxonomy): domain Eukaryota; kingdom Viridiplantae; phylum Streptophyta; class Magnoliopsida; order Santalales; family Viscaceae; genus Viscum; species Viscum album. Next base: position 1,084,178,482 of record OY728163.1, on the reverse strand, counting down.
ATACCACAAGGATTATACATTACATAAAATCTAATGATGATAATTGTAGGTTAATTTTGGAGGTTTTTTCAAACACAATGAAATTGTTTTGTTTTATCATTATGTATTATTATTATATTCCAGTTACATAAAATAAAAGGCTTTAAAAAAAATGAAAATAAATTTCCAACCATTTAATTGTTTTATTTACAACTATGAAGGCATTTATTGAAAATTAATGTTCATTTCCCACAATATTGGTAAATTGATACTTCACATGCGACAATTTCATTTTTATGATAATTTTTATAGTGTTTAGAGTTTATTGACAAATATTACATTAACATGTTGAAATTAAAGTATATGAATATTACTATATTTATCATGGCATTTAGATGAAGGTAGGTGATGAGAGAATATAAAAATAAATAAAAATTGATGGGAAATTAAAATAAAGGAGAGAGGATTTACCTCTTGAATTATCCTCTTGAGATCCTCCTCAGGGAACCTATGATAGGTCTTTTGATGAGACCATGTGATACTACATGTGATAGAGGTACGAAGGACGCATATAGAGAATAATGTATGAAATAAAAAAATCTTGAGAGATGTGAGGGGACGGGGTGTGAGGGGTGGTATTTATAGTGGAGCAGAGGGGTGTTTTCTTATTATTTTAATCAGTAGTTTACTATTTCTATTAAGTCAATAAATAGTGAGATTTATTATGACTAAATATAGTAATTAGTGTATTTGATTAATATTCAATGGCCATTTACGGTAGTAATGAATCAATCGTGATTTATAAAATCATTTATTAAGCTTATTTTATATATTAGTGGTTTTCACTATTCACCAACAATTAATGAATTTCAATAAATTCCCCAAAAATCACCTTGACCATTTATTTATTTTTAGAAATAAAAAATTTACCCCATTTTATGAAATTAATTTTGTAAATACGAGTAATTAAATTTTTAATTAATTTCTACATTTAATTGAAATTAAAAATATCAAAAATATAATTGATTTTATATCACATTGAAAAATTACTTAAGGTCTCATAATAAAATCTTAAAATAATAATACATCCAAATATTAATTTAGTATTAAATTTTATGAAAATCAAGACTCTTTTAAATTAATTATAAAATATATATGACTTATAAAAAATATCAAAACATAGTGAAATATTTTACTGTTAATATGATATAATTAAATCATATTGTCACTTATAAGATGGATAAATTTAAATTATTATATCATTTGTTATATGGATATTCCCTTAGCTAATTAATTATTCTTAATGTTCATATTACTATTAATAAGGGTAATAATTCTACTAATAAGGGTAACATTACTATTCATAAGTTTATGTTACTATTCATAAGTGATTTTTTTTTTCTTAGAAGACTCTAAATATCCAACAAATATCATCCACATATGTCATATTTTCAAAATAAAAAACACATAAGTGGAGAAATTATGTTTAATGACTATGCTTTAAAGGTCACATAGTATATATTAGTTCATATAAGTATGATGTGGCATTGTGTTTAATAATGTGATTTTATGTGACATAATTATAAGAAGAAAATTTCCATCGACAAAACCTTTAGTTGTTACACTCTTAATGGATTATAAAAAAGACATATGTGTACTAAGGATCCCTATCAAGGACTATAACATATTGATCTCTGTGTAAAAAAACTACCTCTTTCACACAGTGATTTTCCAACTCCTCAACATCGGTTTGATTATGTGTGGGTATGAAGTTAACCGACATGGAAAAACTATTAATCACAACCGATATCATATTCATCTTTATCTGGGTATGTGGTATCCAAACCACAATTTACATAGATATCTCATCCCACATCAATGTAGAAAATGTAATTAGATTTAAAAAGCATAAAGGATCATGGTTCTTGAAAATATCCTACTAGAACATATAGAAATGCGAGACAAACCCAGAAATTCCCCATATCATACCTGGCCACCAGAACTACAGTCAAATATCATAAAAGAGTATCTAATTCTACATGATTAATCATCAAGCTATTGATGAAAGAACATTGGTAAATTTTCTCCCAACCATAATGAGTGTATCTAATTCTACATGATTAATCATCATGCTATTGATCTGACTGAATCCTCTCAATAAGAGTGGACATCAATTAGGGGATGTCTAATGAAACTACATCCCTTTTCCCAAACACTCCAATATGAAAATGTGCATAAGGAGCCATAAGATTACAAATTTTTGAAGATACATTCACTACCTAGATTGGACGTTTCAATATCAACACATCTACATCAAAATTCCCTTTCCATCGGGTGTAGGCAATCTGAAAGTCCAAATATATTATGTACTCCACCTAATGCCTCTGGAAAAGATTCAAATATTTTTGATAGATGATATAACTCATGTTTTTGGGGTATAAATACATATTAGACATTTATCCAAAAAGGTAGTGTCACCAACACATATTCTCATGAATCACATATGCATGTTCATTGTGAGGGGAAGGATAATTCTTGTAACAACCCGAGAATTTATGAAAAATATTCTTTTTAATTTTATTAATGTCTTGTGTTGTACGCTACACCAAAAGAAGCTTTCACAACACACCTTCTTGACTTGCCTTTCATTACACGCAATCACGACCTTCCTCGATAGCGTGTGTAATACGCAATACCGAGTTTCACTAAACAACGATATGCTATTAAAATAATATTAAAACTAGCCGTTATTAATAGTAATAACAACTTTTTGAAATTATTTAAATCTTATTTTTCAAAGTGAACTTCATTTTTGGATTCGGAGTATCGAATTTAGCCTAAGGTGAAATTTTGGTACATTTCGGATAACTTTCATATTCTGATGAATAGTGAAAATTACTAAATTTTAGTTAAAAACAACTTTTTCAATCGAAATAATTAATAGTGATAAATTATTAATTTGAGTGGTTTTAAAGTATATTTAGAATATATTTTTACAATTTAATACAATGTTGGTCATTGGTTGTAATTTCACATTTAAACCAGACATAATCAAGTGTCAATCTTTTGATATATATTGTTTCCTAAAAACACGCTATTTATTTTAACAGCAGGATTTAATTATAAAATTAATTAATGAAACTTCTATGTTATGAATTTGGTAAAATAGATTTCATTTTTGAATTCGGAATATGAAATATAGCTTAGGATGAAATTTTGGTATTTTTCTGAAAACTTTCAATTTTTGATGAATAGTGAAACCACTAAGTGGTAGGTTAAAAACTGAATTTTGCATAAAACATAATTTTACCGCTTCTGTGAATGGAATTTCGAAAATCCGAGAGACACGGTTAATATCAAGGACTAAAATGTAGTTCAATGAGATGAAAATAATTTTTTGGTGAATAGTAACTTTTTACTTTTTTTACCGTGGTTAATAGTAAATAGGGTAACTAAGGGTAAATATGATATTACTATTACCCTAACACATGTCCTAATTCTATTGGATAAGTGTAATTCGACCAAAAACAAACTTAGGAATAAAAAAATGACCATTTAGGCCCACTTGGATTAGATTAGGACATTTATTATTAATTTATTTAAAGAAGGGTTAAAATAGTTAAAATCAAAGTTTAATAAGTAAATCATTTTTAATATGGGGTTATACATTAGATAAATTCGATTGTAAATATTCATTAGAAAGATAAAAAGATTTCCTACATGATGGTATTTTATTTGTAATTTTTAGACATCAAATAATTTAATTTATTTATGACACAAAGATGATGCAGTAATTATCTTATTAATGAAATATTGACATAATTGATGTTATAAACACCAACATAAATGTCATTTGAGACTTTTTATGAATTCCACTAATTTTCTAGGTTACTATGATATAATAGTGATGCTCTAATCAACTTGGTTCGAACATATAATTCTGTTATGACTTTCACAAAAATCATATATCAAATAGTGTCAAAATTGACACAAAATAGTTTTTAAATCAAATATTATATTATTAATTGTTATTTTATTCCTAAAAATCTAAGGTTCGGACAAATGACTTAGATAAGGATATATGTATTACTAATAAACAATTTGGGGTTCGTTTGGCATGTTATAGTAAGTGTATTAACCATATAGTGAAAGAAAACAAAAAGACACGGTAAAAGTTAAATTATTTAACTTAGAGTTAAATCTAATTGATAAGGTAAAAATAATATCCTAAACTTGTCTAAATTCTATTGGTTGATAGGATTTCGACCCATCCCCACTTTAGACTCGAAATAAGACCCTTTGGAATCATTATAAACCGATTTTGACTTTAATATAAAATAATATTTTGAGATATTCCTAAGGTGCCCCTCTCCTCCCCTATAAAAGGACACCTCCTCCCCCTCCTCCTCACACCAATTTGAGCACTCAAGCTCGGACAACCCCTGCCAAAATCTCTTATCCACTTCCCTAGAAACATCCTAGAGGTTCTGGTCTTCCTCAAAGACCAATTTTAGTGCCCTAAGAGGAGGTCTCAAAGAGGCGCTTCAAAGAAGAGGTAATTACCGTTACCAATTCTTTAATCTTTATTTCTTCTTCCACTTCTTCTTCTTAGGTTGTTTCATTATGAAGTAATAACATCAGTATCACTCATATACTGATATGTTATTATAAGTATGAAACAACCCTATTTCACTATCTATCCATCCTACGGAAAAAGAAATCACCGCGCGTGCGTACGTACGGAATACCGTCTCCACGCCGTGGTGTAATCTATTTTCCACCACCACCTTACATGGATGGGTATAATGGTGTAAAGAATAACTATACATAGTTATTACAACATCATATTGATTCTGATATATTGTATAATCCACTTCAATTCAGTTCAATATTTATGGAAATGATATCATCGCTCGTGCGTACGTACGGACTACCGTCTCCACGACGCGATGAGATTCATTCTCCATGTTAACCATTTAAGAATGATTATAAAGTATATATAATAAATAATAATGAAATATATGACATTATAAAGCTACTGGATTTATGTATATATATACATATGTATGTCATCTACTTACTTCCATTTCAAGACAATAAGGAAAGGAAAACAGCGTTCATGCGTACGTACGGACTACCGTCTCCATGAACGGTGTTTTTCATTTTATTTATCTACCTATTATATATATATATATACTGAATATATATGATATATAAATCATATTTTATATTCTGGAAGTAAGTAAATCATGATATAAGTAATAACGATGTCAAGAACAACAAGTCAAAACACCTACGATAAATGAAACGATTTTACCCAAAACGCTTCTTTAACATGGAATTTACAAAAGAACGGGTAATATAATGTCATAAGTGAACCATATATGATATCATAACAGTGAATATGATTCTGTAATAAGTCAATAACATGATTTAAATCATTATACAGGAGGTTCGGACACTTACAAAGCAAGTCGGACCTAAGGTAAGGGAAATATCACAATCTCATTTTTATCCGAGATTGTTTATTCGTATGTATTTAATGGGGTGTATTTTATCATCCACATCCATGTTCCCTCAATATGTAATATTATTTCCATCCACCTACAATTGTTTAAATCCAATTTTACCCTTCTATGAGTTTTTAGTAAAGGATATGAAAGGAATCTTTTTTCGTTTTTCGTACGAGGTACTTTTTGACTTTTCCGAAAAAAGTACGAAGAATGTTTTTTTTAACTTATACGGCACGAACGGATTTATACTGTTTTATAAAGCCTTATTTTCATGAAGTTTCCTCTAAAATATTTCATGACTATTTTCAATAAAATCTCTTCCTTTTAAAATTGCATGATGTTTTGTGAAAAGAAATTGATTTTGAAGAAGAAAGGATATTTTCCTCAAGAATTCAATTCAAGTGTTTTATCAAAATTATTTTCCATATAAGATAATAAAGGGTTCTGTTTCTATCCATATTTTTACATTGATTTGACTATGTTGTGATGAAATTATGTTTATGAATTCCTTTATCTTATATGAATGGTTTTATGATGTCATGTTGTTTAAGAATCCCATTTTTATTACATGGGTTATGCAATGATGTATGATTTATGATTTTGTGGCACACATAAGAAAGGATTCATTAAGAGATGGGTGGGAACTATATCTACCTCCAATGCATTGGGTAAAGATTTTATATCTCATGAGATAGACATGGCTGGAACGGAAGGTTATTTCGGTTCAGTGATACAGGACTGAAACGAGGAGTGAACTCGGTTCAGAAAGGGACTTTGTCCACTAAGATAGTCTTGGCAATGAGTCATGACTAACAAGAAATGATTTTACATGATTATGTGTGCATGCCACAAAGTTTCAAGTCTTATGTTATGATTATGGGGATCTCATTTTCACTTCCATGATTTGTTCCATGTTAAGATATTATGATCTCTTTTACAGGTTATGATTTTCAAAAAGATATGATATGATTTTTATTTCTTTTGTATACCCTTACTGAGCATTTGAGCTCACCCTTTTATTTTTTCTTTTCCCCAGGATATAAAGAAAGGTTTTAGGTAAAAAAAAATGGAAGATCTTTATGGGAGATATTGAAGATCTTTCACCAGGATTAGAAGATTATGTTCCGAGTTTCCAAAGACACTAAACTATTATGATCCTTGTGTGTGTGTGTTTTTGTTATGTACTAAGTATTCCGCAAATGTAATGTAATGTCCATGTACGTCAGGATACGGGTCTCTACAGTTGGTATCAGAGGAAAGGTTTAGTCAACCTTTGGAAACTAGGATGCGAAAACGTTAGTGAGATCCCTAGAGATATTTCTAAGGTATGTCTAGGGATGTCCCTAAGGATAAGTATACGTATAGGATATAGTCCTAGAACAACAGTAACGATCTTAGAATTTAACCTAAGATGTTAGATAATGAAGTTATTCCCCCTTTATTATGATTTTTGCATCTCACACTATTCTTTTTGGGTTTTAGAAAATGGATGGAAACAAGGTGATTCACGATAATGGAGGATATGCTGGACAATGGAATGATATTCTTCATGAGAAACCAAATGAAATGGGATTTGGAAGCCCAAACATCATTATTATGCCGAATCAGCAATCTCACAATATGATCAATAAAGTAAAATTTGGTAAGTTTCCTGACTCGAATAATAAGAGAAAGATGGAGTTCCATGATGATCATAGATGAAAGAAAGTTCAATTTCCCCTATGTAAATCATGTGGGAAGAGGCATCAAGGAGAATGTTTCAAGGGAACTGGAAGATGCTTTGGGTGTGGAAACGAAGGACACAAAGTAAGTAAGTGCAAAGGAAAAGGGTCGATTAACACCATGGATGAGGATAATGGTATTTCTACGACATCAAAAATGGTTAAGTGTTTTAAATGTGGAATGTATGGGCATTATGCAAACAAATTCCCTAAGGGAAAGACTCATGAAGAGAATCAGTATGGTCATATGGGTAGTATTTATGTGGATGATGATGAAGAGACTACAAATGATATGTGAGATGAAAGAATTTTTGAAGCTCGGTCAATGGTTTGAGAATGTAGTGGAGTGATTACATGTTTATCATGTGTAATTTTGGAATAAAGAGACATCTATGGATTGTTGCACTGTTGTCTTTCCTTGTGTTTTGAAAGTGTATGATTAATGTTACCAGTATCCATGAAAGGTTATTCATATATTTTTGGAATGTAGATGATATGCGCATAATGAAGGGATAAGGAGAAAATTAAATGTTTTATAGTATTCATGAGCTCATGATTGATATAAGGACTAAGTGATATCATGGTTTGAGTATATAGAATTTTGAGGATTTCGGTATGTGAAAAGTGTTAACTTTTAACTGCATTCATGTTTTCACTAAGGTTCAATGGGTATTCAAGAGAGTACAAGATTAAGGCCTTTGAATGTTTGGAATGTGACCAACAAGATATATCTTATGATATATGGGGATCAACGATGGTATTAAATCTCTGGTAATCGTTTTCACTATGTTATGAGAATGGACTGCAGTATTATGAGCCTAAAGATTGGAATGGTTTATGTTGGATATAAGTTAGTATTGTTTAAGGATATATGTTTTTTCGATATTATTGATGGGATGTTATAGTAATATAGTTTTAGAAAAAGGACAACCTGCAGGACGGGCGACAGCCCATCGCTTCGGACAAGGCTGTGGGAATCGAACCCACAACCGAAGTGCGACTAGCCTTTATCGCCTACCACTGGCCTACAGGAAGTCCCTGTTTAGTAGAAACTAGTTTTATTTTATTAAGCGGTATGATATATGAAGTATAAGTTCATTTTTGGAACCATATACGATTAATCTCACTATAAGATGGACTTATAACTTTTTCTAACCTTTTGTTTGAAATAGATGGAATGACCCATCCTTCTATCACATGATCTGCTAATGCTTCACGAATAACAAATTCAAATTCCTTTCTTTATGATATGAAGTGGAAATTGTTCAATTCACGAACAACAGTGAGATTGTAACAAAATCATGTAAGTATTTCTTTTAATTCATCAACTTTAGGGAAATGATCTTGAAAACCAAAAATATTGTCCTAGTGCTCTTATATCTGATTAATCAGATGGTACATTAGATCGTCACAAATTTATGGCTTTGTGATTGCTAGATTTTCCATAGCCATGTTCTCTATCACTCTCCATCAGAACATGATGGTTAGATTTCTCTTCCATATCCATATTTTCACCTACGTGGAAACCCAGTGATTAGTTTATTTGGGTAATCGTTACATTTCATAATTTAGTTTTTAAAGCCAAGTTTTGGTATTCCTTTTTACGATGTGGGTTTCTATTAAAGAAACTTTCGAATAGTAAACCATTTATAATCCCGATGAATTTCAAGGGCGAAATTCATTTTAAGGGGGGTAGAATGTAACAACCCGAGAATTTATGAAAAATATTCTTTTTAATTTTATTAATGTCTTGTGTTGTACGCTACACCAAAAGAAGCTTGCACAACACACCTTCTTGACTTGCCTTGCATTACACGCAATCACGACCTTCCTCGATAGCGTGTGTAATACGCAATACCGAGTTTCACTAAACAACGATTTGCTATTAAAAAAATATTAAAACTAGCCGTTATGAATAGTAATAACAACTTTTTGAAATTATGTAAATCTTATTTTTCAAATTGAACTTCATTTTTGGATTCGGAGTATCGAATTTAGCCTAAGGTGAAATTTTGGTACATTTCGGATAACTTTCATATTCTGATGAATAGTGAAAATTACTAAATTTTAGTTAAAAACAACTTTTTCAATCGAAATAATTAATAGTGATAAATTATTAATTTGAGTGGTTTTAAAGTATATTTAGAATATATTTTTACAATTTAATACAATTTTGGTCATTGGTTGTAATTTCACATTTAAACCAGACATAATCAAGTGTCAATCTTTTGATATATATTGTTTTCTAAAAACACGCTATTTATTTTAACAGCAGGATTTAATTATAAAATTAATTAATGCAACTTCTATGTTATGAATTTGGTAAAATAGATTTCATTTTTGAATTAGGAATATGAAATATAGCTTAGGATGAAATTTTGGTATTTTTTCTGAAAACTTTCAATTTTTGATGAATAGTGAAACCACTAAGTGGTAGGTTAAAAACTGAATTTTGCATAAAACTTAATTTTACCGCTTCTGTGAATGGAATTTCGAAAATCCGAGAGACACGGTTAATATCAAGGACTAAAATGTGGTTCAATGAGATGAAAATAATTTTTTGGTGAATAGTAACTTTTTACTTTTTTTACCGTGGTTAATAGTAAATAGGGTAACTAAGGGTAAATATGATATTACTATTACCCTAACACATGTCCTAATTCTATTGGATAAGTGTAATTCGACCAAAAACAAACTTAGGAATAAAAAAATGACCATTTAGGCCCACTTGGATTAGATTAGGACATTTATTATTAATTTATTTAAAGAAGGGTTAAAATAGTTAAAATCAAAGTTTAATAAGTAAATCATTTTTAATATGGGGTTATACATTAGATAAATTCGATTGTAAATATTCATTAGAAAGCTAAAAATATTTCCTACATGATGGTATTTTATTTGTAATTTTTAGACATCAAATAATTTAATTTGTTTATGACACAAAGATGATGCAGTAATTATCTTATTAATGAAATATTGACATAATTGATGTTATAAACACCAACATAAATGTCATTTGAGACTTTTTATGAATTAAACTAATTTTCTAGGTTACTATGATATAATAGTGATGCTCTAATCAACTTGGTTCGAACATATAATTCTGTTATGACTTTCACAAAAATCATATATCAAATAGTGTCAAAATTGACACAAAATAGTTTTTAAATCAAATATTATATTATTAATTGTTATTTTATTCCTAAAAATCTAAGGTTCGGCCAAATGACTTAGATAAGGATATATGTATTACTAATAAACAATTTGGGGTTCGTTTGGCATGTTATAGTAATTGTATTAACCATATAGTGAAAGAAAACAAAAAGACACGGTAAAAGTTAAATTATTTAACTTAGAGTTAAATCTAATTGATAAGGTTAAAATAATATCCTAAACTTGTCTAAATTCTATTGGTTGATAGTATTTCGACCCATCCCCACTTTAGACTCGAAATAAGACCCTTTGGAATCATTATAAACCGATTTTGACTTTAATATAAAATAATATTTTGAGATATTCCTAAGGTGCCCCTCTCCTCCCCTATAAAAGGACACCTCCTCCCCCTCCTCCTCACACCAATTTGAGCACTCAAGCTCGGCCAACCCCTGCCAAAATCTCTTCTCCACTTCCCTAGCAACATCCTAGAGGTTCTGGTCTTCCTCAAAGACCAATTTTAGTGCCCTAAGAGGAGGTCTCAAAGAGGCGCTTCAAAGAAGAGGTAATTACCGTTACCAATTCTTTAATCTTTATTTCTTCTTCCACTTCTTCTTCTTAGGTTGTTTCATTATGAAGTAATAACATCAGTATCACTCATATACTGATATGTTATTATAAGTATGAAACAACCCTATTTCACTATCTATCCATCATACGGAAAAAGAAATCACCGCGCGTGCGTACGTACGGAATACCGTCTCCACGCCGTGGTGTAATCTATTTTCCACCACCACCTTACATGGATGGGTATAATGGTGTAAAGAATAACTATACATAGTTATTACAACATCATATTGATTCTGATATATTTTATAATCCACTTCAATTCAGTTCAATATTTATGGAAATGATATCATCGCTCGTGCGTACGTACGGACTACCGTCTCCACGACGCGATGAGATTCATTCTCCATGTTAACCATTTAAGAATGATTATAAAGTATATATAAGAAATAATAATGAAATATATGACATTATAAAGCTACTGGATTTATGTATATATATACATATGTATGTCATCTACTTACTTCCATTTCAAGACAATAAGGAAAGGAAAACAGCGTTAATGCGTACGTACGGACTACCGTCTCCATGAACGGTGTTTTTCATTTTATTTATCTACCTATTATATATATATATATACTGAATATATATGATATATAAATCATATTTTATATTCTGGAAGTAAGTAAATCATGATATAAGTAATAACGATGTCAAGAACAACAAGTCAAAACACCTACGATAAATGAAACGATTTTACCCAAAACGCTTCTTTAACATGGAATTTACAAAAGAACGGGTAATATAATGTCATAAGTGAACCATATATGATATCATAACAATTAATATGATTCTGTAATAAGTCAATAACATGATTTAAATCATTATACAGGAGGTTCGGACACTTACAAAGCAAGTCGGACCTAAGGTAAGGGAAATATCACAATCTCATTTTTATCCGAGATTGTTTATTCGTATGTATTTACTGGGGTGTATTTTATCATCCACATCCATGTTCCCTCAATATGTAATATTATTTCCATCCACCTACAATTGTTTAAATCCAATTTTACCCTTCTATGAGTTTTTAGTAAAGGATATGAAAGGAATCTTTTTTCGTTTTTCGTACGAGGTACTTTTTGACTTTTCCGAAAAAAGTACGAAGAATGTTTTTTTTAACTTATACGGCACGAACGGATTTATACTGTTTTATAAAGCCTTATTTTCATGAAGTTTCCTCTAAAATATTTCATGACTATTTTCAATAAAATCTCTTCCTTTTAAAATTGCATGATGTTTTGTGAAAAGAAATTGATTTTGAAGAAGAAAGGATATTTTCCTCAAGAATTCAATTCAAGTGTTTTATCAAAATTATTTTCCATATAAGATAATAAAGGGTTGTGTTTCTATCCATATTTTTACATTGATTTGACTATGTTGTGATGAAATTATGTTTATGAATTCCTTTATCTTATATGAATGGTTTTATGATGTCATGTTGTTTAAGAATCCCATTTTTATTACATGGGTTATGCAATGATGTATGATTTATGATTTTGTGGCACACATAAGAAAGGATTCATTAAGAGATGGGTGGGACCTATATCTCCCTCCAATGCATTGGGTAAAGATTTTATATCTCATGAGATAGACATGGCTGGAACGGAAGGTTATTTCGGTTCAGTGATACAGGACTGAAACGAGGAGTGAACTCGGTTCAGAAAGGGACTTTGTCCACTAAGATAGTCTTGGCAATGAGTCATGACTAACAAGAAATGATTTTCCATGATTATGTGTGCATGCCACAAAGTTTCAAGTCTTATGTTATGATTATGGGGATCTCATTTTCACTTCTATGATTTGTTCCATGTTAAGATATTATGATCTCTTTTGCAGGTTATGATTTTCAAAAAGATATGATATGATTTTTATTTCTTTTGTATACCCTTACTGAGCATTTGAGCTCACCCTTTTATGTTTTCTTTTCCCCAGGATATAAAGAAAGGTTTTAGGTAAAAAAAAATGGAAGATCTTTATGGGAGATATTGAAGATATTTCACCAGGATTAGAAGATTATGTTCCGAGTTTCCAAAGACACTAAACTATTACGATCCTTGTGTGTGTGTGTTTTTGTTATGTACTAAGTATTCCGCAAATGTAATGTAATGTCCATGTACGTCAGGATACGGGTCTCTACAATTCTACTCATTTGTCCTAAGATTATGAGACACATAAGTTACAACATGATCACCCTGTATAATAATTCCACCTATACCTAAACCCATTACATCACAGAAGAACACATAGCCTAAACCATCATCTATAATATTCAACACTGGTGTAGTAGCGAAAATACATTTTATCTCAACAAAACTACTCTAATGTTAACCATTAAATGAAGACTTCACCCCATTCCAAGATAGAGTAGTCATTAATGAATCCCACTTCAAGATGTCCTTCCTTGAAAAAGTGATAATATCAGGCTTAGCCAAAAAAGCTCAAAATATCAAAGACATTATGTACATGTTTTCAAGTCGTAACAAACTTTACCGTCTCAGGATCACTTAATATACCCTATTCTAAAACCATCTATCCCACAAATTTTATATCCAGAATCTATAAATCACACATTGAAAGCATAATGAAAAGCTGGAGATTATTTCAAAGAATATAAACTATTCTTAGATGATGCATATGATCCTATATGATCTTGGAGTAAATGAGGATGACATTCAAAAATAATACTACAATGGTATCCATATTCCCATGAAAAATCTTGTTCATAAAAAAAATGAAAACTACATGAATATTTTTTATACCAGAAAAAATAACTAGGTACTCATAATAACCATACTTGATATGAAATTTTGTTTTCTTAATATCATATTCACTTTTCCTCAAATGATGGTAACCAGACCAGAGATCGAACATTAAAAATCAATTCCCCTTCACCTAATTGTATATATCAATAGTCCACAGAAATAAATAATTTTTCTCCATCATAACATGAATAATATTTAAGTTGTCAAAACATAGGTGAAGGGAACCATCACCTTTCATAGTGAAGATAAAAATTTCAACATAAGATGACACACTCAGTAAAATAACACCTTTCCCCAGAAGCTAATCCAACATGGACATTAGTGCTTTTATTTCGGTTGGAGCAATAATGTAATATGGAATAGAAACTATTTGTGTACCCAGACTTAAGTAAATGGAAAACTCAACCTCAATTACAATTGACGAACCCGAGAAATCAGATGAAAACATGTCGAGAAAAGCGATGATAACTAGAGGGATATTTCTACTCAGATATTCCTACTCCAGATCAATAGAAAACACTAATATTAAATTCCCCAAATCCAGATAATATGGTCCGACCCTGTTTGATGTTTTGTCCCATTCTCCATGAAATAATAGAGACTCACCACTGGGTTTAGTAAGGTAGGCCAATAAAAAATGAAAATCAATTTAGAATTTATGATCAATGATCAATAAATTTTAAAATAATGACGTTAATATGGTTCAAGTTGAGGACCAGAAAATTCCTAGCCAGCCTGAAATCATACATAGAGAAGACACATGATGGATGTCGGAGACCCCACTCTCTCTTCATACCAAATGGTGTAGTGATATTTATTGCACAAGATAAAATGATCATAGGAAGATTAAATAGATTAACAATATAGGGTGAAATTAATGAGTGAGTTTCACTAATATCAAATAGATAATTCACTATTGAAAATGATATTTCAATGGTACCACTCACAATTGTTCAACATGCGTCTTCTTCCTCTAGAGACTCTACCATTACATGATGTAGATTTGTTCTCAATTCCTGTGGCCGGAACACATTTCAATGTGAAGCATATGATTTACCCACAGTTTTAGGAGGATTCGATGATCCAGTATCACTAAACAGAGGACAAAATACATGGTAGAATCTCTATAAATGTCTTGAACATCTACAGTAGCTATAGTTATGGGTGCCTCTATGAAAACCCTCTTAGAAAAGTTTATACTTTCACACTAATAACAAATCATATTACATACTACTTATATCATAAGAGATATGTAATTTCCATCCTATTAACAACAATAATAAGAATCCTTATACATCCACTTTCCCTTGAAATAACTAACACTTCCACTAGCAGAAAGGGGAACTCCCATCATCCCTAACATTCCATCCATGTCCAACTGAAAAATTATATCTATATCCTACACATCAACACAAGTGGGAACATTTTTCAATGAAAAATTGGAATTTATATCTAATAAAAGCCACAACTCAAACTATCAAACCATTATACTCTAATTAGATATAATATCAGGCACAAAATGAAACACCTCAATACACTGATTTGAGTACTTGGTCATGGTTTTTTTGTCTTTCTCAAGATTGGAAAACTCCACATCCATGGCCAACACCATTTACTCATGATAAAAATGGTTGTTGAATAGAACATTTAATAACTTCAACTCTAATACCTAATGTTTATTGACTTCACCGTAATCTCCCACCATCTACATCTCGATGCTTCTAGCATGATATTGGCTCACATTACATGGATCTCATCTGGTGTCTCCAAAAAATCAAAAAAATATTCTATCCTACCCATCCATTTCATACCATGTTAAGGATTATTGGATCCTTTGAAAACTAGGGCTTCCTATAATGGAAATATTGAGACTAATTTTGAATAACAATACCACAAGTATCCATAGCTTGAGCCTAAACGGGGAATAGAGGTGGTTCTTGTCTGAGAGATTTGGTAGTTCATGTAATCACCTCATCAATGTTTGGGTCCACTAGAGGATTCACTAATTATGATTAAAGAGAATATTCCTCCTAGATTTGAATCACACATACTCTTAGAGGTATGATTCTACCCAACATCATCATAGAACAAGAATATTGTTATATTAACAATCAAACTGAGGAAGATGAGAAATTATTACCGAAAAAGGAACAATGAGATTTGGATTTCAATCTATCCAAATAGGAATTGGGAAAAGACCATATTTAATCCCTAATATGTTTCCCTTCAACACCTATGGAGATGGATGGTTCATTGTACTGAGATATGTCCATTCACTCAATCGAATCAACATCCTAGGTCTCGAAAATGTTGAAAAAAAATACACAATGATATGAAGAAAAATTATCAACAACCTACTTGCATACCACTTCTTCATGAACTAACCAAATACCCAAGTAATCCGATAACCAAGCCAACACTGAATTAGCTCGAAGGGCATTCTAGATCCTCCGGGGTTAACGAAAATCTCCTGGCATCATATAACATGCATGTGGGAATGAATTGTCCACAAAATCTAGCGAAATCAAGAAAAGAAAGTCCATAAGAATACTAAAGAAACAACACAACGAGTAATGTAACATAAGTAAAAAAGGTATTAATTCCCAATGTAATAAAATAAAAGTACCAAAACAAGGAAAAATAACCAATATCCCTAAGGGAACAACTCACCATGTCCATTGTTCAATAGCTACACCCACCTCTAAGAGATAATTTCCCCTCGCTCGAACCTGGAAGGGGAAGATTTAGAATCATCCGATGGAAAAAGTGGGGTGTGAGCAAAAAATGGTATTAGGGTATCACCAAGGATTCCATAACAGATGCCAATAAAAGATTAAACAATGAAATTATTTTAAATTTAAAATAAGCAAGTTTGGTTTTGAGAAGAATTTTAATGAAACTCATGATATACAGTTTGAATGATGTAAATATATTTTAACAAATCCTTTAATAGTGATGGAGTATTTATAAAAAATGGAATAGATAAAAAATATATATGAAATAGATTATATAAATTCAAAAGGAATGTAAAGGAGTTTTACAATACTGAAATACATTTATATTTATATCATAAAAAAATTGTGGCAAAATGGTCATCTTCAAAATAGGTACAAATGTTTTAGGAAATAGGGATCCACATTCTCTAAGTGTTTAGGAAAATATGTATATACACACATCCCCTAACACTGGTCAAAGGCGACACATCACCATAACATTGGGTATATGACATATTGTATTTATGTTTTAGAACATTGTATAAGCATATAGGATGTTCATATAACTCATAAACAACCTATGTCATGCATGTGATCTTACACAATCAATCTTGGGAAATTAATTTTAGGACTAATAAAAATAAAAATAAATTTCATTCCTACTATATGAAAATCCAATATTCCTTATAAAAACCTAAACTAATTTTACAAAAACATGCCTTTTAAAAAAGATAAAACCATTGTGTTTCTGTCAATACACATTAATCCATTTTCATTGTTTGAAATAAATTAAAATAAATTCCCTCACTTTCATAGTTCATTTGAACAATTAAATTCAACAGCATAATCGAAATCATTTTCATCAAATATAAAATTCAAATTAAACAATTTATTTTATCCAATTCTATTAAACACAACCAAAATCAATGGAATTGGGGTTATCAAAAATTTCATGCCAATAGAATTTAAAATCCCGCAAATAAATGGAAATGGGTTTTATTAAATCAGTTGATATAAAATTTGAGAAACCTAATTTTAATAAATATTTTAAATAAATGAAGAAATATCATGATAATTAATTTGTCTAAATGGAATGGAATCACATACATTTTTTTTCCAAACCTCAACACTCACAAGAACATCCCTCATTGAGAATGAGAGTCTAGAAGATCTAAAAACACAACCTAGAGACATGATCTAATTTCATGGATCATATACCCATCAATTCATGATTGTTCTATTAAAAACCCAAAGGAGGAGAAATATGGAATGGAGAAAATGAGGGAGAAGATTTTGCAAAACTCACACTGAAAAAAACAATGATTGAGCGATGAATGACCAGATCTTGAAGGGTTGTAGGGATTCGAGATTAACTAGGGATGGCGTTGGATCAATGGAGATGAAATTGGAGTGTAGTAGAAAATAGGTTCTAAAGCATTTCTACCTATTTTAAAATTGTAGTCAGTGTATTTCGTGAAGTGCAATACCATTTCAAGTCTTGAAATAGATCAAATCCAAAACCATGAAAATTATCATCACAACCAATTAAAAACTAACCATTAATTCATTCACGATGTGTAAAAGATATTCATATCATGTCTCCTTCATAGCGTGAATCTTGTTAAAACGTGCATCCAAAAACCATTACACATTGGGTAACATATTTAAAAGGGGTCTAACATAGTTACACATTGTGTAACATAGTTAAATAGAGTGAAACCCCCTGGTAGCCTATAAAATATTATGGTTAAATCAGAATTTCCAAAAAAATATTATTATCACCATTATATGTATCCTCCCAATCCATTATCTACCCAATACAATCAAGAATAAGGTAAAACCATGATAATGTTATAGTCACACCTATCAGATCGATAACAGGATGCTATACTTAATATCCAAGGAAATGAAATTATATTAATTAATTAATAATCCTAGAACCATTACTATATATTTTTTTGATTTATTATAACTTTATTAATTTCATCGTTTGGTAGCATTGGTTACCGTGGTTTTCGTGATCCGTTTACTTGTATACAAGTACACAAGATCATGTAAAGTGCATATAATTATCAATAATTTATATTATATATTATCAATGGTATTTAATAGGTTAAATTGTTCTTATATATCAATTTTATTAATGGAATGATTAGGAATCATTAGAAAAATAGTAGATGATAATTGTTTGGGTTTATTTTGGAAGTTTTCAATCACGTCATAAAGATTTTGTTTTATCAATGAATATAATGTGTATATAATAATACTAGAACATTACATAAGATATAATACATATATATTCTGATTCAATAATATAAATGGTTTCATGACCAGCCTATAATATGGTAATAGAAATTTAAAACATCGTCATCCTTGAATGTGATAAATTAACACATCATGGATGTTGTTTTGATTCTTAGTATAAATGATGGAAGAAAGATATATTTTGGTGAATAATTCCATGAGAATAATAAAATTAAATTATAATTTTTTACATGAGTTATTATTCCATTTGGATGAGTGGAGGTGAGGAGAAAAAAAGAAATGGCAGTAACTTGAAAAGAATGTAAAATAAAAGGAATATGGTTTTACCACTAGATTGATTCTTCTTGATAAACTTCTTAGTGGAATTTTTGGGAAATTTTTTACGATCGAGAGGTCATGTGAATGTTTTTATGTTCTTGGGTAGATATTTTAGTAGAATTTGGAAAACGATTATGGCTAGATAGCTGTCAGCAGAAGATGTGGTGAGAGGTGGTATATATAGCGGAGTATAGGGATGTTTTCTCAATATTTTATACATTAGATTATTATATTGGATCATGAATTTGAAGAGTTTGGGAATTATTATCATAAATATTAAAATAATAAATGATATTAAGAAATTAGGGGCTAACATTATCCATATTTCATATATGACACCAAAATACATGTATTTATCTTCTATAATAAATTATCATATTTTACTATTCTCCAATAATTAAAATATTTTAGAAAAATCCCAAAAATTCACCACAACCATTTTTTAACATGTACAATTCAAAAATGAGTTACATTTTTAAAAAATAATTATCAAAATATTAGAAATTTAATTTTTAATTAAATTCATAGTTTACTCCAAAAATACATATTAGAATATTACATATAATTTTATAACACTTTAAAAAATTAACAAATTTCTTATAAGCATATCTTATAATCATTATAAAAAAATATTAATTTATGAATTCATTTTATAAATATTTATTTTGACATAAATTATTAAATTAATCATAAAATTTTAATTAAATATTTATGACTTAAAAAATACCCACACTTAGTTAATACATTATAAAATATATATTTTCTTATACCATGATATAATTATCCCATTTTTAAATTTATAAGATGATTAAAGGTTATTTATACATTCATAGTTAATTTTAATATTCATATGGCCGATTTACTCCTCATAATGGACATATTACTATTCCTAATTTCGTGCTAATTTTTCATTATTTTATATTCTTTAACATCTAGAAATACATATAATTTCATCCATTCTTTATTTAAAATATATTTATTGTTTTGAAAAAGTGTTTTAATGTGGTGTATAATATATGACATATTTATATGAATAGAATTTCCACTCATAATACTTTTGGCCCTTATATTCTTAATCCCCTTATGAAATTTATCCATTGAAATTTTATTTTACAATCAATGTTGGAAATAGGCGTGGGAACTTTTCCTTCATTGTTTTCTATATGGTCTAAGGTATTCACTAGCTTCTCCTCATATGAGAGATCATTTTGTAACTATACATCCTATGAATTTCATTACAATTGAGGGATCTCGTATGTACATCTTTAATTGAGATACATGTAACACATCATGAACTTGAGATATGGTAGGTACAAGTACTAGCCAATATGCCACATGTCCAACACGATCAAGAATCTCAAACGACCTGATGTACATAAGAATTAGCCTCCCTTTCTTCCCAAATGTCATGATTCTATTCAATGATATATTTGGAGGAATATAATGTCTCCTAACTTAAAATCGAGGTCCCACCAATGAATTTATTCAAAAATCTTCTGCCAAGTTTTGGCTTCCATGACATGATGTTGAATGGTTCCTTCAATATCCACCATTCAATTGACCATTGTTGGTCCTAGAATATAATGTTCACCCACTACATCCCTCAATTATAGAGTTCTAAATCATTTCCCATAAAGAGCTTCATATGGGGCCCTTTGGATGCTCGAGTGAAAACTATTATTTTAAGGGAACTAGACCAAAGGAAGATGTTGGTCCTATCATCTGTGGAAGTACATAGATAATGATCTCAACATTCCTTATAATATCTGAATAGTATACTTAGAGAGGCCTTCATCTGGATTATGATAAGACATACTGAATTTTAGATAATTGCTTAGATCATGTTGGATTCTATTCCAGAACATCAAGTTGAATCTTAGATCTCGATCAGATACAATCGATATTGGTAATCCTTGAAATCATACCACTTATTTGATGTATATCTATTCATTTTTGGTCTGGTGAGACAACCACTCAAATTGTGATAAATTGATATGTCTTTATATAATGATCCACCACAACCCATATAAAATTATTTTTTGTGGATGTCTTTGGATGTCCAATGACAAAGTCCATGGTAATGTTATCCAACTTCCGTGTTGTTATAGATAGTGGTTACATAAACCCAATATAAATTTTTCATTTAGAAATATATTGATGACATAAAAGGAACATTAATGTATATTATGTGTTATGATTTTTCATATTTTCCCAAAATTAGTTCACTTAGAGATCATGATACATCTTTTTGATCCTTAGGAAATAGAGAAAGTGGATCCATGTGCATCCTTTTGAAGCTCCTTCTTTATCTATGGATTGGATGGTACACATAATTGTGACAAAAAAAGCATGAATCATTCATGATTATTTTTTAAATATAAGGATTTCCCTTCTTTCATGTATTCAACATTCTTTCAAATATCCCCACCATTCCATTGAGAAACCATTATTTTCTCTATAAGGGACAATTGAGTAGTCATTTGAGAAAGGATTGATTACATTCATTCTATAATTATTTTCATGGACATCCATTTCAAATCTATGATTGTTGGACCCTTCTCAATTCCCAACATTGATAAATATTGGGGATCCCTTCTACTAATAGGATTTGTAAACTTATTTTCTTTAAGAGGATAGTTGTTGATTGAGTTGTCATATCCTTGATGATATTCAACCATTATCACTTGTGCATATTATGTTCCTTCTGTTTATATATAAATTTGGAACTATTGTGGTTATTATATATCTCAGACATCTCTCCACAGAGATAATGTCTCTAGATTGTAAATGTGAATATCAAAGACTCAAACTCCAGATCATGTGTAGGATTGTTTTTCCCATATATTTTCAGTATCCTTGAGGCATAGGATATCACATTATCATTTTTTATCTGTATAGAGCCTAATACCTTTTTAAAGCATCAATGTACCCCGCAATGCATCCTCCATTTGTTTGTCGTGTTAGTACATGAGTAGGGATAAACCTCTTTTTGAGCTCCATAATGCTATCCTCATATCATGAGTCTATAAAAACATCACTCAAATCCATGTAAACATGGTTATTAGGATTTACAGTCATCATAAGATCATCAAAAATAATCAGTAATACCTAGTGAGGTCAAGGAAACTAAGGTTCTCAATTACAGATATTTTAGTAGGCTAGTCTTATATTTCAATTGTCTTGGAAGAGTCCATAAATATTCATTTTTTCTATGATAAAATTCCCCAATAGAGATTTTTCATCCATCTAGAACACACAATTACATTACATTTCATAAATATTATCCCCTAGAAACGTCATTACCACCATATTCAAATGGTCATTATTTTCATCCTTACTCCTGGAGTATATTAGAATATCATCTATAAAGACTACCACAAAATTTACAAG
The DNA here is from genome assembly GCA_963277665.1 of Viscum album. NCBI lineage: Eukaryota > Viridiplantae > Streptophyta > Magnoliopsida > Santalales > Viscaceae > Viscum > Viscum album. Next base: position 1,084,156,040 of record OY728163.1, on the reverse strand, counting down.
GTAATATATATAGATATTATTAATTAAATATATGAAAATTTCTAGAGATGTTGTAATTCTGAAGGGCATAACTATGTGCTCATATTTTCTATACCACATTCAAATGGAGGAATTTGGAATATCTTCATCCTCTCCTCTAATTAATGATTTCTTGAACGAAGGACCACCTTAGAGAAATAAATGGCCCAACATAGATGATTGACCAATTAATCTATCTAAGGAAGGGGATACTTTTTCATTATTGTGATTTTATTATATTCATGATAAACAATTTTTATGTTCATTGATCCATCCTTATTGACAGAGGACTGACACACCCCATGCTAATTTCATTGGGCATATAAAACCCATTCCCTTATACTCATGTAACTACTTCATCAGTTCTTATAGCTCAATGGTGGTCATTCTATATGGAATATATTATATAGGTAGATATCCAAGAATATTTTAAATTTTGAAATCAACCTCTTGATTAGGAGGATGACCAAGAAATTATTTAGTGAACACATCATTGGAATTCCTCATGATGGGAATTCTATTGAGCATGGTCTCTTATTTGTCTCAATCATTTGATCGAGATATTATTTCTCACAAGGAAATAATGTCCACTATTGAAATGATGATTGAAAAGGAGATTCAACTTCCTCCTAACACATGTACATAATAGGAAGATGCTTCAGGATATTAAGAGTGATCTCCCTTTCCGGAAAGTTGATGTTGGATATATATATATATATATATATATATAAAGATAGATAATCCCTTCCCAATATAGAATTTCAATATACCCAGTTGAGTATGTAATGATTTGTTGTGAGGTTCAGTCCAGAAACATTAACAGGGGGTTATAAACATTAGATTCAATAATATTCGTATTTTTTGTTCTAAATGATTACTCATACTACAAATCTTGAGGTGGTGATTTAATAGTACTACAAAACCTAAGTAATATGATTTAATTAATATAACCGGAATACAGTAGTATGTTTTCTATTCATGAGTGAATAATTAGCATTCATGTCACTACATAATTATCTGGGTCCACCTTTTTAGTAGTGACATAAAATTTCCCACATTAATAACTTGGAGGATTTTGTTGATTATCTCCCACAACCACGGGATTAGGGAATTGGTTTGAAAATTTACCATATTCCTTGTAGTCTAAACACTCAACTACCATATGTGTTTTGATATGAATCTTCTTTTCTTCTTCCAAATTAGTGGAATTATTAACACCTCTTTATATGTTCATAGCTAAATTCCTGATTCTTCCATATTTACATCATTTCATGGTTCCCTTTAGACAATAACGGTGATTCTTTTTCCCAAAATTTTTACATATGTGATATTCGGTCTTCATTCCATTATTGAAATAATTTGGCGATCAACCAATTTTAGACTACATTTTCTTCTCTTTGGTCGTAGCCCCATGAGTCCATTGAGTGTCTTTGATCAACATTTCAATAGTGAGGGCAAAAAAAATTTCCTCATAACTGTCTAAGTATCAAATCACCAATTCTTTTCATAGACATGTCATTAGTATTATAAAAAAGAGATCCACCTTTCATTTGGTGCTCATGAAAAGATAGATGAATATCATGAAGGACTTGTAATGGTTTCTTCATATTCCACATAAGACTCATTTACCATTACTTATGTTCGAGGAAATCTATTTACATATTGATGTGGATGGTTTAGGAAAAATATTTATAGAATATCATTTTCATAATGTCTTCCAAATCCATAATTTCAATTTCTTCATCGGACATCATGTTTCTGATTATTTTCCACCACATATCTACATCCCTATAAAAATGATAGAACATAAGTAGGTCGTTCTCTTATTCTAGAACTATAGAAAAGAGATTATCTTCCAAATTGAGTAAAACCAGTATTCTATGAGGATGGGATTTGAAGATCCACTAAACAAGGGGTTTCTTTATCACATTAAGGATTCGATGCAACTTTATCTCTCATAGCATAAAGTGGTCATTACAAGGGATTTATGTTATTATTCACAAAATTATCTAGTTGATAATGTATTATCATGAAGTTATGTGAACCCATTCCCATCATATTTGGAATATAATTAGAGAAATCAACGCATTTCCTATCACATTGATTGTTGGAACGAGTTATTCAATTTTCCATAGTTAAATTAAAAAACTAAAGTGATATTTAGGGATTGAATACTAAATTAATAAGCATAATAAATTGAAACATTGAACATAAAAGTGTAAACTTTTAAATGAAAAGTATATTCTAACTTTTCATTCATTAGGATTCAATCTATGTTATCAGTGATATGTTTCCTAACTTATATTTTCTTATGGTAATTTTTTGTTCTTGTAACAATGGTTTGTAATGAGCTTATGAATTTAACAATTCATATCCCGCAAAAGTATCAAAAAAAGTGAATTGTGAGGCCGATTTTCATGTACCATGTTACCCCAGTTAATCCCAATACACATTGACGTATTTGTTACTCCTAGGTATATCTTTGCAAGATCCATGCCATTTTCTATTATCAATAAAATGAATTATTTTCATAAAAAATCACTTACCCTATAATTACCAAAATTTAGAGATATTTTGTAATGACCCCCTACATACAAAGTGCACCATCTTGGGCCAACAATGTGATAACAGAGATAATGACCCATGAGTCCCGCCTCCCCTAGGCCTCGGGTGGATGACTAGCACCGAGGGTATAGTAAACACACAAATGGGAGGCGTTGCCCTCTAATATAACACATGCAGAAGAAAGAGATAAAATTGAAACCAACCAACTCCAAATGAAATTGAAACATAAAAGAAAGTGCAAATATATAATGTCATCCAAACTACTGCAACTAAAAGGGGAAAACTGAAAATACCCAAAAGAAAGTAAAAACAACATCAACCAGAAGCCCGAACAGCTCCTGCAACCCCAAGCTAGTTGAAACCAGATTAATCTCCAACCTGCTCCAAGTGACCTGAAAAACAATATTTATATACATATGGTGAGTATAACAGTGTACTCAGTAGGATCCTCCCCGAAGCCTCTAGTGAAAAAGTAAAGAAAGAATGCTAAAGCATAATGAACAACAAGTAAAACTAACTCATCACTTAACCTTGTATTCTATGTTCCCAAAATCACCCTGGATAATATCACCAAGTAACACATACAATAATATATAATATAATAAATAATATCAATGGTACCCTCCTACTACTTCCCCACTGGTTTGCCATTTTCCCCCAACATCGCACGTCTTAAGAATCTCTATCCAAAATGGCTTCCCGCGGACACTTGTGTGAGGAACCACAATAGGCACCTCATGCAACAAAACCACCATGTCCACATCAGAAAGCAACCTGGTAGTTTCTAAGAGCCACCATAGCTCTCATAACGTGTATCATATGTCGAGCATTATACCTCAAGCCAATACAACCAACATACCTAGTAAGGATCCTCAAGTCATCACAACCTATACAATTTATTCCTATAGTAGTCTATATGATACTATATCCAGAATATATGTGTGTGAATAAACGTACGACGTTATATCCCTCTACACACATAAATGGGTAAAACTAACTGTTGTGCATACCGACACATGTAACTATCAATAGAAATGAGAAGGGACAAAGGGGGTAGTCAGCCATCCATCCTCCCACCAGAATGTGGGGAAAACACCCCCAGGGATCATAATCCCAAGGGTTTCAGTATCCCAATCTGATAGGGTAGTGTAGTGTATAAAAACACAAAAATAATAGAATATACTATAGCTCACAACCACACTATGGGCATAAAATAGTTTTAGACTCAACTACAGATAATGTCTCTCGGACTCCCAACAACCATTTGTAAGACTAGGTATCCTATTAGCACACAATAATTTTAAGAGCTTGGATACATTACTTCATTCCCTTTTTATGAGTTTCACATTTCATTAATTACAAATTTAAAAATTGATTAACTATTATTAATGTCCACATTATATTTCATTAGCATCACACCCAAAGTCCACTGACCCTTTAAATAGTAACCTCAGCATTGCATCCCATCATTTTACAACCCCTTGGGTAAACATCCTTTATTCTATTACTTATTTACAACATTACTTTCCCATAATCCCAAGCATTCTAGAAAAAAATTATATGATACAAAACACAAGGGGCTCAACCCGGTGAGTAGATGAAGTGCCTTTCAAGTCTTTGCTTTATATAGAAATAGAGTAGACACATCATCCCTTGAAAATATAAACACAGAAAGCATGTGGCATACCTCACGCTTCTTTTCCCCTTTCGAAATATGGGTAAAAAAGACCATCTACCTTGAGCAGTGGGGAATGTAAACAGATATACGAACAATATGAATAAGTAATAATCCAAACATTCACATCCAACCCATTTCATCATCCTTGGTGTCCTCACGGACACCCACATGCATAAACAGATGTATCATGCCACTCTAGGAATCAACTGCTGCCACAAATAGTAGGCATCCATGCCCCCACATATCAGACCCACCATCCAGGTTCATATCACAACCCAAGAAGTAGGAAAACAAAAACCATATCAATTGGGATCTTGGCCCTTAAATAAGCAGGAGGGTAACTCAAAACCCTACAAGGAATTATCCATCTTCAAACTACCAGTTCTTTAATCCACATTGGTTTAACCGATTTAATATTCATAGGTTCCAAATTCAGGAAACCTATCCAGTATGTTATCACAATTAATTAAACATGCTTGCTGCACCAATTTGATTGAAATCAAATTACAATAAGAAGAACCATATTCATTTACATACCTATTTACCTTTTGCCAATAAATTTTAAATTAATTCCATATTTATGTTCTTTACCAATTTCCATCAAGAACGAAAGGCTAAATAATGTAAAAATAGATACCACACTATCTAGAAAAACAAGAGGCAATAACATATGATCGATATCAAATTATTTATCCTGTTTAAATACTGAATATGTCAATTCCATTGGGATCCAATGGGATAAAACTAGATAACTATACAGTTGCACATAAAATAAAAGAGATGAAATAAATACCCTACCTCAAATGGTTCTTTCCATTCATTATACGAGAATGATCCACAGAAAGGATCATGTTCCCCTCCTCATGTGACAACTATATCCACCCAAGGATGCAGAGACACCACCCCACCGGTCAACACCCAAGAGAAGCCAATTAAGAACATGGAGATATCATTCCATAAAAGGGTATGGATAAATATAATGAGATGAACCCAAAAGAATGGTAATAAAGCAAACCTTATATCAATGAAGTATCGAAACTTGTTTCTTGATCCAAAATAGAGGGTGCACATACAGCAATAAAAAACATCAAGGGGAAACGATCCATGGATTAAGGTTCGATCACACTGCTCTTATGGGAAGAAGGAATGGATCAAGCATCTCTCAACAGGGAATAAGAATGTAGAAAAAGGGAAGAAGATATCATATACCTTTAAAATATTTAACAGAGTAGTAGTTTAAGATACACTAGATTTTCCATTAAAAGCAGATCGCATTAAACCACATGGTTTGACCAAGTAGAGGCATCCCAAGACTTATAAAAAATAAAATATGAGTTATTGAATTATATTTTCCCTTAAATTACTTAAAAAAGGCCTTGAATGTGCTTTATGTTAATGAAAACGTCAAAGTGGAAAAATTGTAGGAAGCTATAAGCAATGTTTACAATCCTGGAAACACTGTACACATACCGATCTGGGAAACACTGTACATGATTCTAGAAACACTGTACACTCACCGATGCTGGACTCAATGATCTTGGAAACATTGTTCACAAAATGACTCATCAATCCTAGACTCACCGATCTTGGGAACACCGTTCATTGAATAACTAACCGATCATGCACTCACCTATCCTAGAAATACTATTCACAGAATAATTCACTGATCCTGGACTTACTAATCCTTGGAACATAGTTCATAGAATGACTCATTGATCCTAGACCCACCGAACCTAGGATCACTGTTCATGGAATGTCTCACCGGTCTTGGACTCACTGATCTGGTACTAACCGATCCAAGACTCACCGATCATGGAAACACTATTCAAATAATGAATCACCTATCCTAGACTCACCAATCCTGGACTCACTGTTCTTGAACACTGTTCAAAAAATGGATCCACGATCCTGGAGACACTGTTTATAGAATGACTCACTGATCCTAGACTCATCGATCCTGGAAACACTGTTCACAGAAAGATTCACCGATCTTGGACTCACCCATCCTAGAATCACTAATGTGATGGTACTGTTCACAGAATGAAAGATCAATCCAATGGTATTGTTCGCAGAATGATAGATAGATCAGATGGTACTGTTCCCCAAATGATAGACCGATCCGATGGAACTATTCACATCAGTCTCACTGATGGAACTGTTCACATCAGTCTCACCGATTGAACTGTTCACATCGGTGTCACCGACATAAATGTTCACATGGGTCTCACGGATAGAACTCTTCTCATCGGTTTCACCGATGGAACACTTCAAATCGGTTTCATTGATGGAACTATTCACATCGGTGTCACCCATGGAACTGATCACATCGCTCTCACCGATGGAACTATTCACATCAGTCTCACCGATGGAACTATTTTTAGAATTGGAAATTTGGAAAAGTGTTGTGGATTAGTCACCTAGACCTCCCATAACACCTCAGACACAATATTTTCATAATATAATGGACTAAAGAGGTCTGAGCCATTACTTGTTTTCTTAAAATTACTGTTGTCTATATGTTTCTTAGAGAAATTATCTAGTAAAAATATCTAAAAATAACTATTCCATGCTTTGATCCCAACTATAACCACCCTATAATTTGTCACAAATTATTACAAGATTTTAAACATAATTGTATAACATATTACCTGCTAGGGATCATAATGTCTAGTGTTTTTGTAACACAGGGTATATAAAAAAGAAAAAATATTACTAAATAAAACATTTATCTAGTTATCAGCCATTATGATCTTATAACCTCTTTTGATCCTATACATCTTTATAGGATAACCTGTGGAAAACCTAAACAAATGGATGATCTAAAAATCCCATAAAGGGAGTATACTTAAGAATAAATCATATTAATGGGTTAGAATGTATAATAATATGACATAAAAGGCATGGATACACATAAGGAAGCATAAAATAGTTAATCATGGTATCATATTAGATGTGATAGCAACATAAAACATGACATAGGCATGTGTTAAGGCTCATTTCACATCATGGATCATGAGTCAATGTAAACCACTAAGACCATTGCACAAGGAGCAAGAATCAAAGATAAACACAAAGACTATTGCACATGATATATCGTGAGACAAATTATTAACCAATGAATTGGAACACTATCTAGTTCCAACCATCAAAACTGTTGGTTAATATGTGTTCCCCATTAAATAATAAACATTTGGGTTGACAATAGAAATAAATGGTTATCATAATCATGTCCTAAAAGCATAATAAATTGGTGTATCATAAAACTACCCAATAAATAATTTAATTAAATAAGAAATGGGAATTAAAAAATTAAAATACTTTTAGATCATGATAAATGTGGTTAAATTGAAGTGATAACTTGTAAAAAATAATTTACTAAAAATTATAATTAAAACATTTTAGTGCCCTTTAGGGAATATAACAATGGTCATATAAATTTTAAAAGGGGATAATATTTCATATAAAACCCAAAATTAAGCCTCAAATATTTCATAATAAAATGATTCATCTTATAAAATAATGGTGGATAAAAATAGAGTATGATGTGCACATGAAAATGGAATAAAATTGTGTATGTTCTCTTAAATTGGGCTTTCTTATCAGGAAGAGTTCGGTAAGGAACCATTTAAAACATGATTATACACAAAAAACTAGGATTCATGGTTCATGATATATGATTTTGGGACATATAAAACGAATTTATAACATTTATCTAAAAAATAACATTTTATATCATTTTGGTAAAAAGTGAGAATGAATAACCTAAAGGGGAAATAGATACTTTGGTAGAATCCCTTACCATAGATCTGAAGGTGTTCATCACATGATTTTAATTTCATTTATAATTAAATAAATTTCATTAATTAATAATTCAAGAATATTTCTGATATTTATTTGATTTAATATAACTATATTATGTTCATTTATAAACTTCTGAATGGGGTAAGATATTCAGTTTATTTGTTTGTGTGCATTGGACTCTATGGTTTTCATGATCAGTTTACTTGTATAAAAGTAAAAACCATGATGTAATGTGGGGGTAATTATCAATATTTGAAAAGAAATATTATTAATTATATTTTAGGGGTAAAATTTCTCTTATATATCATTCGGTATTAGGTCATGATAATGATTAATTATATGAATATTTAATGATAAATTTTTGGGATTCTATTGGCGGTTTTCGATCACAACACACCATTTTGTTTTATTATTTAATTATCATGTGTATATATATATTATAGAACATTAAATAAGATATAATACATATAAATAATGGTTAAAAAATATAAATGGTATCATGACCAACCTTGGATATAGTAAATGAAATATAAAACAACATTGTCCTTGAATACATTAAATTAACATATCACCGATGGGGTTTTCATTATTAGTATAAAAAGTGAGGGAAAGAGTCATGATGAGGAATTATTACACTATAAAAATTAAATTAAATTATATTTATGTTACTAGAGTTACCTTGCCATTTGGATAATGGGAGGTGAGTATATAAAAGGAAAGGAAAGAAACTTACAAATAAAATAAAATAAAAGGTAGAGGATTTTACTTATTGATTCATTCTTTTTGATAACCTCTATTGGGGATTGGTTTTGGTATTTTTTAAGACCAATAGATATTAAGAATGGGGTAGAGGCAGAAGAGGATATTTGATAAGAATTTGGACCAGTCTCAAGGTTTGAATAGTGTGAGTATTGGAGGTGGGGAAGTGAGGTATCTATACTATTGGAGATGGGTGTTTTCTCATTATTTTATTCATTATATTATTATTTACTCTCAAGAGTATTAATAGTTTGAGAATTATCATAAAAAACATTAAAATAATTATATATTTTCAATATTTTTTTTCATACATAATCCAGAAATCATCTATGACTCCTCAATTCATGTATTTAGCCTTTATTATAAATTATCATATTTTACTATTCACCAAAGTATCATGTATTTCATAAAAATATAAACCATTCACATAAAGAATTTCATGATGCTTAGAATTATAAAATGAACTACATTTTTGTGAAATAATATTATAAATATCAGAAATTTATTTTTAATTAATAAAATTACTCGGAGAAGAGAGATTTTAAAATAATAACAGATTTTATAACACATTAAAAAAATTAACAAAGGCCTTATAAAATTATTTTATAATAATTTTATCAGAAAATTTAATTTATGAAAACATTTTATGGAAAAATTCAGTTTTTTAAGAGTGATTGCTTCAATAGAAATATGATTATATATAACTATATGAAAAATAATTATGAATGTATTAAAATAAATTTCTAATAAGTGATATATAATCAATAAATTTAATTTAAAACATTTTATATTATGGATTATTTTAATTACTTAAACATGATATACATTTTTTACGTTAAACCCATTTACGAAATAAGCTCATTGTTTATTCAAAAAAATAATAATTTTGTAAAATAAAATAATAATATTATTCAAAATAATTTATGTTCACAAAATATCACTAAATAAAATTTATGTTACTATAATTTAAATTCATAACATAATGGGACTTTTTAATTTATTAATTTATTGAAATGAAATAATATTTTTGAAATACTTGTTATTTTTTATCTATTCACTGAGAAACTAATATTTTACGAAGATTAAAAAAAACTTCATCATAGGGAAATTTTTAGATGATGAATCCCTAAATTTTGTACATTTAATCGAAGACATTATCTCAACGTTTAAAAAAATTATTCTACCAACATAGAAAATTATTCAAACCTGATTATTAAAATAAATTAGGAAAATAAAAATAATTAAATGTTATTATGTTGTGGAAACATCACTTTTTAGAAACAAATATTATTATGTTGTTGAAAAACAATGAATGGTTAGAAATAATAGGTATAACTGATTACAAATAGTAAATCATACAATTGAATAGTTACCTTACCTATGAGGGTATTAATAATCAAGTTTAAATAATTTTTTATGTTGGTAGAATAAAAAAGTAATGATTAAAGCCCGTTGTAATGATTTATACCTATTATCTCTAACCATTCGTTGTATTTCAACAACATAATAACATTTATTTCTAAAAAATTGCAACCAGATTATTGAAATTGGTTATTTTATATACATGTTTCCTTGATTAATAATTTATATCATTTTCTCACTTTGAATAATTATTATAGAACCAATCATATAACCAATAAAATTTAACCCATATTACTATATTTTTCCCAAATGATGTGCCTTGTAGATTGGGAAATCACTATCAAAATTCCTATTGAATGTATTTATTTTCAGATAAAGTGATATAAATCTATTTTTTGAAGAAAACAAATATTTTAAGAAAAAATGACTGTATTAAAAAATATATTATTATTCGTGATTCAAAAATTTAATTTTTATTTAATATGGACTTCTTATTTATTTAATACTATATTTAATCTTACACAAAACATCCTATTTAAGTGCTAGTTTATAATGGTCATGTTAAAATAAAAATACTTTGGAGTTCGTTTGAGGTAAGTGTTCTATAATAAAATAGTATCCAATATAGTGCTCTTTTAAAATCTCATTCTGTAATAATAAATGGGTAATTAATGTCACATTTATTCATTATTTCAATCATTATTTCAAACTATGTGTGTTGTTAAGGAAACATAATTAACATTACTACGTAGTGCCGGTAGTCCACACCTATTCATGAGCATCATTTTTATTTTCCAACATAGGGATAAATAATATGTAATATAATATATTAAAATTCTATAATCTTATTTATTTCATCAATATAATATATATTTATTTTATCCATTATTTTGGACCATACATATGATCCAATGTTCACAAATGAATCTTATCACTATGTAGAGGTTGTAGTTCACATGTAAGCATGATTGAAGTTTTCATATCCAATTCAATGTAAAAGGTAATAAAAAGTGATGAGTCAACAACATAATAAAATTTCATTATTTTTATTTTCCTAATTTATTTTAATAATCAGGTTTAAATAATTTTTTATGTTGGTAGAATAAAACAGTAATGATTAAAGACCGTTGTAATGATTTATACCTATTATTTCTAAACATTCTTTGTATTTCAACAACATAATAACATTTATTTCTAAAAAAATGCAACCAAATTATTGAAATTGGATATTTTAGATACAGGTTTCCTGGATTAATAATTTATATCATTTTCTCACTTTGAATAATTATTATATAACCACTCATGTAACAAATAAAATTTTACCCATATTACTATATTTTTCCCACATGATGTGCCTTGTAGATTGGGAAATCACTATCAAAATTCCTATTGAAAGTATTTATTCTTTATATATAGATCCATTCCATAATAAAAAGTGAGGTTTCAATAACATAATAACATTTCATTATTGTTATTTTCCTAATTTATTTTAATAATCAGGTTTAAATAATTTTTTATGTTGGTTGAATAAAAAAGTAATGATTAAAGCCCGTTGTAATGAGTTATACCTATTATTTCTATATATTATTTTTATTTCACATTAATCTTAATATGTTTTATTATTTACTACGACATAGATCTATATATAAAGAATAAATACGTTCAATAGGAATTTTGATAGTCATTTCCTAATCTACAAGGCACATCATGTGGGAAAAATATAGTAATACGGGGTAAATTTATTGGTTATATGAGTTTTTCTATAATAATTGTTCAAAGTGAGAAAATGATATAAATTATTAATCAAGGAAACCTGTATCTATAATATACAATTTCAATAATTTGGTTGCAATTTTTTATTACATCATCAAATAAAAAATAAGAAGATATGATTTTCCTTCTAACCTATAACTTATTTTAATTATCCTCTATTATGATTTATTATGGAAACTAATTTTTACCGAAGTAACAAACCAATGAGAAAAAACCTAAATTATCCACATTACATAATTAAAAAATCATAATTAAAAATATAAAATCCATTTTATAATACACAAAACAAAACATGTTGTTGAAATTATTGTAAATTTATATCCATTAAACATAATGGTAATTGTATTCTTATACATAAAAATGATAATATACCAAATTAAAAAATAATTCTAAATATTATAAAATAAATTATATAATGAATTTTCAATGGGATAAAATGTTATATTAAAACATAATACAAAATAATTTACCTTTTATATATCATTATTCTATGAAATTAAATGAAATATTATAATAAATCGATATATTTAGTAGTTCAATCAAAAATTAATATCATCCAAAAAATGATGCATAAGAATAGTTGATACTCTTATATAAAGAAATAAAAATATTTTATAAAATTTAATTCAAAAAATTTAGAAATTTATCTTAATTATAATAATATATAATTCATGTCAAACAATTATCTTAGTTCAATATATATAATTTTCTATTAAAAAAATATATAATATTAGAATATTAAATATAACTCCAAAAAACTAACCATGAAAATTACTTCAACATGAATTTGATTTATTATTAAAACATCAGGGGATTTAAAAAACACTCACTAATGAAATAAGAAATCTGTCAATATAAAAAACCATGGACACTACCCTATACATGATTACTGAATGATTCGTACATTATAATATAAATTTTAGAATTAAAAAATGAAAATTGAAATTATTAAAATTGAAACTTAATAATTGGAATATAAAAAATAACATTATTTTTGGTCCACTAGAAAAAAATAACTCAAAACCCCTAAAGTAAAATTTAATATTTAAATAAAAAATGAATATGTTATTATGAGTATAATGAAGAAATAGTTTTCATTGATAGGTATGTGATTCATATTAGATAAATTAAATAAATTCTTATTGTATTTTAATAACTTATTAAATCTTTCTCCAAAATTTTAGTATAGTAATCTAACATACCATGATGAGAAATGACCATTAGGTACATATGGTGTCCCAGAAATACATTCGTGTGTAACATATAGGGAGAAGAAACTGATGATAAGAACGAAATCCAACAAACAACCCCCAATAAAATATTGAATGTTCATGATGTTTGTTTTAGGATAATGTACAAAACGTAGTATCATGTGACCACACATGAAATTTCACAAGGCCGTAAACTAATAACATGAATATGAGGAAATCAACCAAAATAAGTAAAATAAACATGTTATACTATTTTGACCGACTATGGACTACACCAATCATTATTGGTAGTTGAATTCATTATAAACATATTAATTGACTATATAGGTAAACCGAAACCTACTGAAAAAATTGGATTACATGGAACAATAATATAAGAGTTGAATATAAAATCAACAATAAATATAGAGTTGATAAGCCTAATGAATAATCTAATGAAAATATGATCACATAATTCCACAATCAAATCTATATTGAAAACATTCCATATATTGAACAAACTATAAGAATACTCAGGTGACCGCATATATCTACCACTATAGGTAGTCATCCTTCAAAGAATTAAGACATTTTACAAAGTTGTAAAAAGAATGAATATGACCATTCCAAGCCTTCCATTGGCACATTCTCCATGAGGAACTAATCAACTATACTAAATATTCTAACTGATCACATGGATAAATAAATGACCACACAATGAGACCAATCAACCACATCATGGGAAAAACATACATGTCATTGATGAAACACTCATGGGATGAAACACTTATAATACGAATCCAACTTTTAGAGAATAACAATATGGATTTTTATTATTATTCAAAAAATAAAAAAACAAATAACCACGGATTAGTTCTCATGAATCATTGAGTTTATATTCATCAATTTGACTCATATAAATTCCATGATTCAAGGATGAAGACAAAATCAAATACATTATAATTCCCTTAAAAAGAGTAATACCCTTCCTATTAAACATAAAAAGGATATTATAATTACCATGAATGTAAATATATATATTAAACAACACCAATAATCTGGTAAAAGATAAAGAATAATTAAATTTCACTTCTTATGATTTATTTTGAGAATTTAAATGAATATTAACACATTTTTTTGTAAAAAACGTTCCTATATTGAATGATGGTGTAATTAAAATCCATATTTTATTATTTGATGATTTTATATTTTAGTAAGACAACATATTTATATTGTCGTGGTCACATAACTCAAGCTACCTTATTTCACAAATAGTCATAAAATCAAAATCAAAATTATTTTTTGTACAAAAGGAAATATGAGGAAGGTCTGCATTATAATGACCAAAATTCCAATAAATATTTTTATAAGGATACATTAACATAAGATATTATAATGTAGTAATTTTTGACAGAAAAATAAATATCTTTAATTAATGGACAATCATTTCTATAAATAAATATATATTTTCCAAGAAGTTTTTTTATGGACACTTGGGATCACTCAGAGTATCTACTATAATATTAGCGGTAAGAAGTTATGGTTTCATGAACAAAACCATAATTTCTAATTAATAATTTAAACCTAGTTACCTGGAAATGTGATCTATTTTCAATAATCGATGTTCTCGAAACTCCATAACTAGGAAATATGTTTTTCTTTTAAAATTATATAGCACTTGTAGATATGTTTGTTTAAAATGGAACTTCCTCAACCAATATACACACATACTATATAACATTAATAATGTAATAATCCCAATGAGAGAATTGAAAAGGGATCATGAAATTTAAACCATATAAAATATGAATTTATACTAATAATAATCATTTCAACAATATCTTTAATATACTATCAATATTTTACACCCTATATCACATGTCGCAATAAACTACCGAACTCATGATATCTTTTAATGGTGTTGGATAAAATAATCAATATTGAATCATTTATATAAAGTTCTCACTTCCTACTTGTATCCAACCATTTTTGAGATTTTAAATCTCCGTTTATATATAAAATTTCTTCTATATATAGATATACCTAAAAATATTATCAAAACACCTCTTAAATAGAAAACGGTCACCACAAAAATTAGTGTTTCTAATCATTAATAAATTTAATTATTTAATTTATGTTACAATAATTGGAAAAAATTATTATAGGATGAATATTTTCAAAATATAAAATCTTTGTAGATTGAATACATGTTACATCCAAAAATTTTCCATCAATTAATTATGTGTTAATCTATGACAGGTTATCGTGTTCTATAATAAAACTCATGGTAAAATTTTTATCTAAAACATTATCAACACCTAGATTACATATAATATATAATTTAATTCATTCCAAATTATTATCCCAATCATGAATGTAATATTTACACTATTCATGGAAAAAATACATTAGGACTAACTTATCTATAAAAATCCGGGACTTTTGAACCGATCTGATACTTGTATATTTCACATGATTAAAAAAAAGTAGTATTTAAACTATCATAGTATCCATTTAATTTCATTTAGTATTATATTGTATCATTTTATAACAGCTCACCACATGCAATCAATTTATTCATTTTCTGAAAACTACACTCACAATTGAAAGAGTGTATAAAAAATTTATTTCAAATTGATATTTACAAGTAGGGGAGGTGTCAATTGATGTTGATATAATTTTCCATTTAAAATATTTGAATGATTCTAAGAATGGATAATATAAAATAAATGGTGATTACTTAATCAACTGTGAGGAAAAATATTGTTCGTTTTTAAATGGTCAATTATGAACCTCCATTATAATATAATATTCCCCTATATTTAATTAATTCTAGTTAATTGTTCCTATGGTAATTTTTTTATAAACTCAAGTTTAAAACAATAATCTTTAAATTCCTTCTTAAATAAATTACGTCCATGAATTTTTCATTAAATGAATATAATGTAAAAAAAATTTAAAATCAAATACATGTTTGGTCTCTAAAAATGACCAAAAAATAAAAATAGTTTTTTTACTATTTTTAAATTTATTTCCAACAATTGAGAAATAATATGTGAATAACTGTGTAATAATACCAACAATATTATAGAAAATAACAATAATGAATCATTGAATTGAGGAATGCGAGGCATAAAATACATATATAATTTTCTAATAGGATAATGGAAATGTTTTTCACTTTAATATAGTATTTTCATGATATTTATGGGATTATAGAATTTATTGTGACTTGGAATATTTATCAGGATAATAGAAAAAATACATTTTCATGTTTCATATCAATATTTTATTCAACTAAGTTCGATGAATAGTGACACTTCCTAATGTATGAGTTAATATACCTAATTTCAAAAAATACACACCCATTAGATTTTTTTTCAGAACATGTGTATTATTCTCATTAATGAAAACTATTACGCCTCCCTTCATGGGATCAACATGTGTGGGGATGAAACACATATTATCTAATATATTAAAACTTATACCAGCATTAATCTATTTGATATATTATCCTTCTATATAAAGTTTAATGTTATGACTTACCCTTGTTTTTTCATCTACCCTGGCTTATAAATATATATAAATAGGTATTTTATTCATGAAATAAGAATATATTATTTCTTAAATATATTAAATTATTCATCCTAAAATTGTTTATAACTTTTTCAACAAATTAAATATCTCTTCCTCCAAGCTAACCTAAATGCATAAATAAATTATTATCGGAATTTGTGATCATTCACATCAAAATGAATATTTTAAATAATTTTGATGCATATTATGAGCTATTTGTTTAGAATCAAATATTGTGTAGAGTCTCTTAGGAATTGATAAACCATGGTCTTCAATATTTTATCTAAATAATGAATTTAAAATAGATGACATATGTCCTCAATATTTCCCATAGGGGAAAATCACAGCACTATGAATTATAAACGTTGAAGGGATATATTCCAAAAAATATTTAAAAAATTTATATATAAATTTTCCCTCATACTCATCAAATAGTAGTTCTATGTCACATACATTAGTCCCTAAATATTTTAATTTAACTAATTATTTTCATTTTATCTTTTCCATGAATTTTAATAATTACTCTAAATGATGATAAAAAGGTTCCTAACATTCCATCATTTCCATGCTCGAAAATATGTCCAAATTTGTATGCACATTTTTACTTTTGAAAATATTAAATTCTTATTATTTTTCAACAAGTTTGAAAACCAATTTTTTGATTAAATAATAATAAATTATCTTATGAAAAGGTATAGTCAACAAAAAATGATTGATAAATCACTATAAAACTCTTTTTCAATGATAATAAAATAAACTTGTAGAAACACCATTTTATCTAAAACTGGTTCATTATCTACCATACCTATAGTGTGTTTGATGGAATGATCATCTAGTTATGTGGAAATGTGATATGGTTATTCTCTCTAAATATAATATATTGAAACATTTATTAAGGAGTTATATTGAATGTTTCACTAGGTTTGTAGATGAAAATGAGTTTACCACTATTACCTAATGTTCGAGTAATGATAAATCAAAATAGAACATTTGGTTTTAGAGGGTTTTTTGTATATAATCACATCAATATTTAATTTAATTATTTGTATATAACTTTTGAACGGTTTTGGTTTATGATAATGATGTAATGAATTTTAGATGTAAAGAAAAATAAACTAAATCATTAGAATATATAATATTACTTCATGTATATTGTGAATGAAATAGAGTCTATAGAATTTAACATTTATATCTTTTCAATTTCATTTTTTTTGGAATTATATAGTGGGGGAAAATTTCATTAATATAGTGGGTATACCCTCAATTTATTCTATTTTCATTTCCACGAATTAGTTATTTATAATTTTGTAAAATTTTTCTTCTTGTAGTTTATGTATTATATGTCAGTTCACTTATATTTTTAGGTTTCGGTCCACTAATTTTTATTATAAAAAAAATTAATTTCAATGAAATATTCATTAATAATTAAATTTAAAACATTCATTAAGTCTATTATAAGTTCCTAAAATGTTTTCAAACCATGATTTTTATTACACCTATTCAATTTTATCTAGGATAATCCGTACTTAGTGAAGGTACATTGTATAATTATCGACCTCTAGGTTTACAAACCGTGTGAATGATTTTATTTTGCAGATTAATCCTGTAATTTTTGATTTAATCTCTTTGAGATTCAAAATTATTTATATATCACTCACCATGATAAAAATTCAGGTTCAAAATAAAATTCATTATCCCAACCAAATTATTTTACAAAATGGATGATTTATTCATTGTTTGATTTTTGAATTTTTTGTATATTGTTGTTGAAATCTTGGTGTAGGAGTTTATGTAAACATACCTTTCTCAATCGAAGAGAAGTTTAGATTATTCTTGTTTCCTTGGTTTATAGATTTCTAAATGAATCATCCCTAGGGAAAATAATATTTCTATAACCATAGAAATTATCATTTTATATAACTTGGGTGGAATATCAATGTTTTCATAGTTATAGGTACTATAAGAAATCATAAAACATTAGTGGAATTTATCCCTATCAAAATTTTCATACTAAAATATATTTTCATATGTATGGGATCCCTAAATAAAATTCTGGTCTCTATGGTTTATATTGATTAATTTAGTTATATCTTTATTAATTTTGTAAATTTATAATAAAAATCTTTTTTTGTTCTCTAGAAGACATCCCAATATAATTTTATTTAGAACATTGATATATATATTTTTGAATATTAGGGAAGTCTCACTTATTAAATGTAACAAAATGAATTGTTAATGAAAATGATAGTTTGTATATTGTTTAGGATAACCCCAAAATCACTACCAGCTTTAATATTATATCTTACCTTATATTCAAAAATCTAATCATTATATATCTAATTATATATTTCATACTCTGTGGATATAATTTCATAAAAATTCCATTAATTTCAGGAAAAGATTTGTGAAACATCTCATCTTCTATATAATAATTTTTTTACCATTTACATTAAAAAATAATGGATATGGTCTCAGTTTTAACTCCTCATAAAAGGATTTTTGTGGTAGTTGATGTACAATACTATATATGTTCTTAAATAATTCTGGGTAATAATTATTAGCAATTCCATTTAAGGATTACAAAATGGATAGAATTATTTATTTTATCTTTTTATATTTAGTCCTAGATATCATACTAATTCATTATGAATTACATGAATTCCTTGGTGATTAAAATATTACATTACTATCAAACTTTGTGACTTGTTCTCTTTATTGAGGTAGAACTTTGATTTCCTTATGGAAATCCACTACGTCACAATTATCATCTATTTTAACTTTAATTTTTAAAGAAACCCATAAGTATTTCTATTTGAAAAAAATATGTATCTATGATTTCAAAGTTGATTATTGAATCAATACACAAAGTATATTAAAATAGTTTTAATTGTTTTGAAAATATACATTTCTTATTTATTATTTGATAAGATGATCCATTTCTTTTTGAAAATTTTTAGCCAAACATTTTCCTTCCATAATAACATATTCATTCAATGAAAGAGACGTAATTAAATGTTATCAATAATCATTAAATTATAATACAATGTAATATATATATTTTAATTTTTGAATAAAAATAAATTTTAAATCTCCTCTATCATATAATTTTTTTTCAAACAAATCCCATTGTAAAAAACTAGCATTGTCACAGATAACACAAGAAATAGTTCTAATCTATGTCTTGTTAGCAACGAATGTTAAAAAAATCACAAATAATGAGTGAATGAAATGACATAGACTATAATTTCATTTATCCATGACGTGCTTCCATAATGTAGAATTAATAGGTTTTTTTAAAAATATTTAAAATTATATATTTTCCCAAATAGTTTTAAAATAATGGAAAAGATCGATTTTTTATACTTGATCATTTCAATATGGTATAAACAAAGAGTAATTTTTTATTTAAATCAGTATATCATTAGATGATAAGACATGATAATTTATAATTTATATCAATAGAGAAATATAGTTTCTCATAGACTGATTATATGATAACTATTTTAGAAAAAATATATTCCAATAATAGATCAATTTGGTGAATAAGTACATGGTATTGATAAAAAATTTAAATATAGAGTGTTTAAAGAGAAAAATATATATAATTTCAATTATTTATATTATTATCCACCTTATAATACGTCCACATGGATTTGATCCACCAAGATAAGATCCTTAGTGATATGATGGTAACATTTATGTCCATTGATTGATTGGAAATGCTTCTACCACCTCCAATTTTGTATCTCTAATTAATCCATTTTTATGCAAAAAATCTATCATCTAGACCACAATTTGGTATTTTGGTATCATACATGAGAATCCACGTGGTGAGATTAACAAATCCCATCATCAAATTCATGTTACTCGATTAGAACCCACAATTAAATGTTCTCATCCACTCATGGGACCAAGATTCACTAAAAGTGGATTAATATAAATATAAATTCCATAAATATCCATAATACTAATGTGTATCTCTACAATACCATTGGGTCATGCCACCCATTTTCCTTTATTTTTAATTTTACATTGATTTCCCAATTTTATTTATTGATAATACTAAATCTACATGCATTGTGAATGAATAATTAGTCACATTAAAAGAAATATAAAGACATTTTAAAATGATATCAGAGACAAAAATTGAGTGTTTCAAATTTTTCATATTTTAAAAATTCTATCAAAAAATATATAAAATTAAACATGAAACATTGATGAAATTAAATTATAATATTTAATCACCCTAAATAATTTTTTAAATTTATATTTCAATAATTTTAATTCATATAAATATTAAATTCATGCTAGTTATTTTATTGTAGATTTATCCCATTGAACATTAAATTGCTAAAAAAAATACAATTATTGTATTTATGATAATAAAATAAATAAATATAGATTAGTATATTTAACAATAATAAAAAATTTCAATCATCGTAATATTTTTTTATACCATCAATTAATTTCTCTATAATATATAAAAATTTTCATAAAAATTAGGCTACATCATTATTAAACAGTTATCTCATGTCTTGTTAATAATATCATCAGATGTAAGGGGGAGATATAATGATAATAGAGATAATGTCTTTCATTGGTCACCGTTATTTTTTGGGATATAGTTCAATGGTGTAAATTATCATGTTCCTTTTAGGAGACTCCTCAATCTGATATTTTAACCGTACCTAGAAAATGTATATTGGGTCACATCAATGATATCCTATGTTATTCTAGATTTCATAAGATGTTATTTAATAAATTAATATATTTTCTTAGACCAACACAATGTGAATTATCTATATATAATGTTTTCAAATTGGATGTTTTTTATTTTAGAATTTCATTTCATTGGGCACATCATATGATATTGAATAATTGTTTATTGATGCAATGTTGTTTGAGGGAATTATATCATGGTAACCCTCTATGATAGTGTTTGGGTTGTATTTATTTTCATATATTGGTTGAATATTACAATATATTACTTTTATAAATCATATATATTTAAAAGCATATGAAATCATAACACAAAAATGTTAACCATATTTCATGTTAAAGAATTGAAAGCAAAATTTTTCAGATTTCAATAATTATTTGATAATTATCCTAGTATGTTTGATTAATAATGGTTTCGTTGAGTATGATATGTAATCTGATTCCTCTATACAATTTCATATCTGTGTGTATATGTTTAAACTAGACTTGATTATTTATGAGTCTAGGTAGCTATGAATATATATATATATATATATAATTAAATAACCCATGAATGTGATTTTATAGTGATTATCTTATACAAGATGATATAGTGACACTACATTACCAATTAATATTTTTTAATTTTAAAAACTCACATTAGAATCATTTATATATTCTCATATAGGGACCCAAATTTGAGGTAGATGAAGTTACCTGAGTTCCCACAGAGCTATTAATTTGAGATAAAATATAGTCTCGAATATAAAAACTTCATAGTAGATGACTATAAAATAAAATATTTTTGATTCATTGATTATGGAGGATTTCATGTAATTTTCATTGTTATATTTTGATTTTGTTGAAGAAATAGAATCCTAGTACCATTATTCAATGGTGTTGGCCCATAAATATCTTCTGTCAGTATAGGTGGTGCAATATTAAGGTAAGTAATGCTTGATTCTTTAAGATGATATTTTAAAATGAGATTCACCAATGGATTTTTCTAATGGTGTGGGAACATTATCCTAATCTTATGTGGATACTGGATCCAACATTTATACCTGAGGAGGTTTGGATAGAGTTTCCCACATCCCTCGTGTAGTACATCCATAAATTATAAACATATATTAGGATCCTAAGGGTAAATTATGCTATCTATGTTGGAAGATGATTTTCTTTTAGTTTATTCTCCTCCCACCAGTAGGTAATTGGATAAAATAATGACCATGAAAGGGTTTTAAAACTATATTTGGTTAGAGTGTGAGATTTTGACATCATATATCATGATGTTTTACAATTCATACATCATTTAAAAATCGTTTTCAAACTATTTGAGTGATTTTGACTATCTGACCAGGTCGATGCATTTAAATTTCAATTAGATGCAGTGAATATTAATTTTTTTTTATATTTTCCTATGAAATAGATAATATGGTTTTAATGGGATTCTGTACTGATTGTGTGTATAAATAAGTTTAATTAAAGTAATTACCTTGGAAGATAATTTTGGAGGGTTTTAGGAGGGTATTTTGAATTTATATTAAATTTTATATATAAATGTATTAAAAATACAAGTGGAATATATAGTTTTTAGAATAAATGGTCTAGGTCAATTTACTAGCCATTGAAAGGATTTCTTATGATCCCATTCCACTATGTCTAGCTATGAATCCACTATTAGATTGAAATCATTTGATACACTACACATGATATTGTATAGGTCATCCCATTAATAGAAATACTATGTAAATATATATTTTGTGTGGATAAAGTTGGTGGGAATTACTCTAGAGAAATTTCCAATGATCCTAAATAATATGAGGATATCCTAGATATATCAAAATTAAAATATTAATATCAATTGAATAAATTTTCTGTCTTAAAAGTGATAGTGTGAAATACAATATGTTTTCCAATAGTATTGTTTGAATAGTCTTATTCAAGGTATAATATTATGCTCATGTTTTTGGACACCATATTTGATTCTGAGATCTATATAGAAGGTTTCTTGTAACATATCATTAACCCTATTTATTTATTGGTTGAAAATGTTTTCATTGTGTATTATCTAGTTGGTATTTTCAATATTCATCAGACATGTTTGATTTAGGTGAGATAAAAATAAAGGATTATAATAACCATACATAAGATATAATATTAACGAAATATTTTCATGATAAAGACATTAGTGGTTGAATGAATTTTCTACTAAAAATCTAGTTATGGAATGATAATTTTCCAGTGATCTCTTGGTGTAATGGGGAAGAGTTGTGATCTCACCAACCTCATCTCTTTTGACGAGTTGTGATTTTTGGGATGAAAATAAATAGAATATTTAGGGACCTAATTGTTTTTTTAAAAATAGTAAATTTTTTGCAGAATATTTTTTAATGGTGCTCATAGAGCGAGTAGGAAAATATAAGTTAAAAAAGTGATTGAATAACATACAATATTTTAAATATACATTATTTATTGAAAATATTTTTTTTAATAAAACCGGAATAGATTTTGAGTAAATACATTAGAACTATTGTTGTGTTCAAAAGTGTTGGATTTTTCTATAAGATGTGTACCTATTATTTTTGAGGATTATCACTAAAACCATGAATTGTTGAGTTTTAAAATAAAACATATTATTGTTTAATCCATAAATTAAAATATGCCTATAGGTTTGTTATGAATTTTCTCATAAGAATTTTTAATTGAAAATATAGAAGAAACCTAGAGGTGAATTATTATGTACTTCCCTGGAGAGTGTGGTCTTCTTTCTATTCCTCATGTAATTTACAGTTTTCATGATAATGAAACTAAAAAAATATGACATCATTATAATGGAAACTATATACCACCAACATTTGATACTATTTATCTGATTAAATTTAATATTATAGTGATTTATTTCTTAGTTCCACATTTAATTGACATTTAATAAATAATATATAAAAAATAATCATATATTTCAAAATTATTTTATTATTAATAAAAAAATGTGAATTTACAATTATTTTATATATTTATAAATTGATAAATATTAAATGAACAATTCATATTGAATTTTATCCAATTTAAAATAATTCTTCTATTGAGATGATAATTATTGATTTACTTAAATGATGTTTCCCTAATAGACGATTGATTGTTTTGTGATTTAAATTTATGGATATTATTCTTATTCTTATTTATTTTTTCTGTTATTGTTTCTATTATAGTTTTTATTATTTTGGTTAATGGATAATACTATGTTTTGACTATTCTTAATTATCGATTGTTCATTCAATAGAACCACAACTCTAATTTCACAATTTTTTCATCATGAATCATGAGAATGAACATGATTGATGTTGGTTGAGAATTGAATCTACCACTAATCCTAGATACCACCACTCTGACCATTATCATTTTGTCTTACCTATTATACCATTATATCAATGAAATGTGTCAAATTTTAAACAATATTTTTTTCTTGAGTGTTTGAATAATGTGTTTACAAGAATGAATTTGTAGTTGGTTGTATCAATATAATGAAGCAAGAGGGTTGATGACCGAAAATGAAATAATGAGGAGAAATTGAGCTATGGTCAGGATCCTTCTTTTAAGGCTAAACTTTTCACCACCAATTCCCGGTGTCTTAGATGAACTCATTGGATTCTGAATCTTGCATTGCAACTTCTCCCATCCATAGATATGATTCGGATCTACGCCCCCATGCATCGTCTGAGAGTATTGCTGATGAGGTATTGGATTCTTGGAACATCTGGCTTCATAAGGATATATTAAGTGTTGGTAATGTGGTCAGATGGACTCCTAAGATTAAGACACACTCATTTTATGTCTGGTTCTTTTTAAAAGGTTGCAATGATTTCGATAGCACGAGACATAAAAATGGGTTGTTGGGTAGTGGAATGATCTTATTTCCATATCAGGTGTCATTGTGAAGAAGATATGGCCATCCGGTCATTTGTTTTGATCCTCATTTATTTTGTTTTTATTATGATGAAATTTGGACTTGTGGGACTATTTTTTGACGAAGGTACATATGTTGTTTTGGGATTTGGATCTGCCTTTATTACATATTTTGTGTAACATCTTATTCTAGGTATTTCTAGGTGGGAGACCCCCAATGAGGGATGGGTTTGCTAAAACCCATCTTCAGCCATATATTATTATATTTGGATATATGTGTTCTCTTACATTTATCTAAATATTTGTTTTTGTCCTTATTTTCATAGCATGATGTAGACTTTTTGGGACTTCTTCCCGAGATTCGTCAGGTGGGCGACTCGAAAGAGAGACAAGTGTTATGAATCTATCATTTGGTCCTATAATTTTTAGTGTTGGAGGGGTTCTTTTCCGTATTTTGTATCCATTATGATAAAATGTTTGAGAGGGGTTACCCATACCTTTTATATACTCCAAAGTTTCATTTTCTATTAGGGACTATGACATATTATCTTTTTCTTATCATGACATCCATCTCTTATTGAATATTTTATTCCTTTTATATTCATGTTTGATTTTATTGGAATTTCACCATGTTGCTTTTAATTTTTTCCCTCTTACCCCATTTTTCAGAATATGTTCTTCTTTTTTTTATTAATGAAGCATTAATTACCCTCAAACCTTTAATTAAAATAAAATTTGTTGTGGTTCTACATCATACAAACATCTATAAATATCAAATTGATATTGACATAGATCCGTATGGTTTTTATTATTGGACACCGTGGCTCAGCAGGTAGTCATGTACACAACATGATAACCCATTAAAACTGACATGGTTTTTTACCATTCTAACACATCATTTGTTCTTGGAATAATTTTTTTCTATTTATAAATTGTACATGAAGTGTTAGTGATATACCTACACATAATTTATGTTGTTTATCATTATTTTTAAATAGTTACATGAATCATATTCCAATGATTGTTCATATATATCTTGACCAAGGCTCCAAAAAACTATATACATCATTTGGAATAACTATGAAAATTATTCCCACTAAAATTGGTAAATAATCTAATGTATGAGGATATTATATGGCCAAAATTCGATGAAATATATTTTCATTCCAATTTAAATAAAAATTCCCATTATTCAATAAATTATTTCATTCTGATATCACATAAGAATTGTAGTTCTTCTCAATGTTTAATAACATATAATGTTATGATACATATCTATTTTTGAATTTGGGATTATTCTCATGTCTTTTATGTAGTTTGAGTTTCACAACATCATAGAGAAGATATTGGGGGTGGGAATGAATGTCTGAGTTGACGATTGGTAGATATATTCATAGTCCAATACCAATTTAGGTTGTGGGTCCTCTATATACATATTGTAGTAGGTCTACCATTCTTATTTATGGGGAAAGGGTTCTCTACCTATTGAGTGGGAAACCACATCCATCAATGAAAAGTACACATGATGACGAATCATTCATCTATAAGGAGAATCACTCCACTATTAATGTTTTTTTTAGTGAGGTATATTCCACCCACAAAAAATGACATTGAGTTTTGATATGGGAGTATATAAAGTAACTTTGTTAGACTGTTTTTTTGTAGCTCTAGGAAATTCCCAATTCATTGGAAATATGACTTCTATGGAGATGTTCTATGACAAATAGGGACCTAGTGGATCTTATTACATATTTAAATTAATAATATCTTCATTTAGCTAGTTGATATGAATTTATATCTAATTTAGATCATATATTTCAAAGCATCATATTAGGAATAATATTATTAAACACTACATGATACTCATTCCCACTTTTGTTCATTAAGAATAGATGCTACATATAGAAATGGAAACATTAGAGGATGTGGTTACTATTGTGTCATCTCAAAGTGGAGTTAGTTTGGGATCATTTATATTTTTATCATCTATATGTTGTTGTGTTATAGAGTTTCATTTTATACTTATTCATTTTATGTATTTTTATTCTTAGATATTAGGGATTTTAAATTTCCCTCACATATTATATATCCCAGTATTTTATTGTGGAAGTATTTAGTTTCTCAATTACACAATATACTTCACTAGGTTGTTTATATATTTGGATAATTATGTTATGCATCTGGGATGTGTGTCTATATGTATGGTTTTTATGTTATTTTTTAATATATATTTGATATAAATTATTGGTGTATGTCACCCTCCCCTTATCATCTAGTCATATGTTTGGGGTGAAAGGATATATGTACTACAAACCTTGTTGGGGACTTATTTGATGGGGCCTTATCCGCAAAATCTTTTTTTTGTCATAAGATATATTCATATATTTTACATATTAAAATATATTTTACAAATATTATAAAAATTTAGGACCTTCAATATATTAAATTCATGCTTATATAATTTTCATGGTTTTTATTTATTAGTTATCATAAAATCGGTTCACTTATAGTTAGTTTACATGATTTTGATTATTGTTTTTCACATTATATTGCATTTATACCAAACCCATGTGTGGAATTTTGTATAATTTATTTTAAATTAAAGTAGTAAAATCAATTAATATTAATATATTATTCATTCCACAATATCAAAAAAAATAGTTCAATGAATTATACACGAGGCTTTGAGGTAGCCGAATCTATGTACACTTTATATAATCTAGCCACATAAATTTAAAATGCTTTCAGATCATAGTTTTTGAAATTCTATTATGGGATTGAGTGTACTATCCGGACATAGGAATAAACATAAAATGTCACGACCCACTTCCATCAAAGATGCCCTTCCTGAGCTGGCAATGGTGAAAGGGAGATAATGAACCCCGAGTCCCGCCTCCAGTAGGCCCCGGGGTGGCGACTAGCACCAAGGGTATGAGTTTATTTTTTTTCAATCATGGGAGGCATTACCCTTTTTATAGTTAGGATCGGAAATAGGACAAGTCAACCACCAAAAAGGAAAAAGAACAAAGGTGCTGAAAAGAAACCCAAACCAGTCCCATATGCATGTATGAATAAACTGAAACAGGTACAAGTACAAATAAGCTCAAAGTACAAGTGAGTACAGTACCAAAATAAAAACAAGAAAACAGCAACTGCACAGCTCCCACTGCCTAACTAGTAGGGTCCCGGACGGCCCTGGTAGTCCTCCTAAAAACCTGAAACAATGTTGGGTGAGCATACAAGTATACTCAGTAGAGAACCTAAAGCTCTCGTGCACAAGTTGGGAGACACCTTAAGGTCCCGTGAGAAACAGAAGAACAAGAAACTAACAAGAAAAAACTATCCACCCAGCCTCACTGGTCACACTCACCAAGTAACACAAACAAGTTTAGTATATATATAGAACAAAAGTATTGGGTACCCCGCACCATTTCCCACTTAATTAGATGCTGCTCTTCCTAACGGCAAACGTCCTGACGCTACCACACTCTTCCCGCCCGCACACACCTGGGCCAAACCACGCATCCCGCCCGCACACACCTGGGCCACAACCACTAACCCGACCGCAGACACCTGGGCCTCATCCCGAAGGTTCTTGGGAATGGTAAGCCTGCCCGAAGAGTCTTGGGATAAAGGTCGCCTCAAGCCATCACGGCCTCTGAGACATACCCGAAGAGTCTTGGGTGTAAGGTCACCTCAAGCCATCATAGCCTATGTAAGAAGGAGCAGGAAGGAGCTAGTAACTAAGGGGGAACACCCTCTCCCATAAAATGGGAGTGTTCGGCACTAGGTTCTTGACATGGGTGTGGTGTGACAAAACACAAAGATACAATTATATATATACATATACCAAACACACAGCCCAACCTATGGCTTCTTAAAAAGAGAAACTGAGCATGTGCCTCGGCACTGCTACCACGAAGCATGCATCAACAACCAAACAATCATCCCCCAACCCCATTTAGGTTTTCATGTTTCATGCAATGGTTTAACAAATTATTACTACTGGGCAACTAACATCCAGACAAAACCTTTCACAAACATATCCCTGCCATCCACAACCAAGGTTAGGTAAAACGCAAGCAACCACATGCCATTTCATTTACAAGAGATTATCACAACCATACAACATTCCATCATTCATTTATTTCAATGTTCCACACATAAAACCCTTTCCACACACAAAACATTTCCGCATTTGAAAACACTTTTTACTTCAAAACACTTTTCATAATCAAAACACTTTTCATAAATAAAGGCATTTTCCACAAAACAACCAAACCACCAACATGTTCATTATTCCAAATTTGTTCAATCGGGGTGATCACACAAGGTTTTCATTCTCATTTAATCAGCCAGTCTTTACGTGCTTATCCATTTTCCATATTTTAACAAAACCAACCACACACAATTCAGATATCAATTGCGCACACAAAGGCCACCAACGACCTTGATTTTCAGTAGGCAAAGGCCTTTCAATCCAAAATCACAATCAGAAGATAAAGAAACTGGAAGGAAATAGAAACAGCACAAAAACCCAAACCCTTCTTTATCCGGTTATTATCTTTATTTAAAGTTCAACTGCATCCCATGGAACAAAAGAAAAATATCCCACCCCGCATGTTTCACCAAAAAGAGAGACGAAGGTAAACCCCTACCTCAAAAGGTCCCGATCACGTCGCTTCCGACGACGTCCTTCGGTGTCCTCCGCCTTCGCCAAACCCAACATACGCCTCGTAGATGGAAGCTGGAGAAGGAAGGTCGGAAGGAAAGGTGACAAGTCCGGGCTTAGAAGCTTCGGCTCGTCGCTACGATCCTGTGGCCGCTGACGGATCGTAATTCAGAGCTCGGACAAAGATGTTAGAGGAGGAATACTTCTCGATCATCCAAGAGCGTCGTCGTGCGACAAAGAAGCGATCGATATGGAAGATAAAACATGACCTCGTTCTTATATAGCCAATGAATAGGTAAATCCGTATTCAGCGTGCATTAATGAATACACGATGTGACCGTACATACGTTACATGTTCTGATTGGTTAACACACAACATGTCACGCGGTTTCCACGTGTTTTAATAATAATGATAATTCTATCAATATGTGGTGTTTCGTTGACCCAAGGAATGAGTCATAAAATTAGCTCATTAATGGTCTTAAAATGACCGTCATAATTTTAGGGTTACGCTGTCGCTGACGGATCGTCAATCTGATACCGTATGAGGGAGATACGTTTGATACAAGATCCCGTAATAATAACAATATTAAATCTATTAATTTATGAGTGTTTCGGGTACCCAATCCGAAAACCCGAAAAAGAAATCCAATATTGGACTCATAATTTTCGTCTCGTAGTCAGGGTCGCACTGCCACTGACGGTTCGTGAAACCGAGGTCGCACGAAGAAGTTATTGTGAAAAAAGTGTTTTATTATCAAAAAAAATGATAACAATATTTTATTAATTAATTAATTATTTATTTCTCTAACTCCAATCAATCACCATTTGTCATTTTTCACGCTGTAAATTCATCACCAATTATCTCCTTTACTATTTATTCCACACTTAATTTTATTCCCATTAATATCTTATAACTCCTCCATCTCTCAAATCTTTATTAATTCTTTCTC
Organism: Viscum album; assembly: GCA_963277665.1. NCBI lineage: Eukaryota > Viridiplantae > Streptophyta > Magnoliopsida > Santalales > Viscaceae > Viscum > Viscum album. Next base: position 1,084,125,089 of record OY728163.1, on the reverse strand, counting down.
CCAAGATTCTCTCCCACAAAAAGTGGCGCCTCTCTCTTATATTTATTTTTCAATAAATTTTATTTTCTCTCTCCAATCTTTATGTTGTTGGTGTGTCTCCCCTTTTATTTCATATTATTATATTTTTCATCTTCTCTCTCCTTGTGGCACGCCCCGAATTTATTTTAAACCTTTATTTATTTATTTTTACACAATTATCATAACATATTTAATTTATTCTCATATCTCAAATCCCATTGCATTTAATTCAAAACATAATTCTCATTAAATCATTATTACCAGATCTATCCAAAAAAACCAACATTATTATTATAATTATTTAGTATAACACTTATAACAAAACCCCAAAAAAAAATTTATTAACACGTCACCATTTATTATTAATAATTATTATTATTTTTGATGTTCGCCGCATTGACCACATAAAAAAACGTTTTTACAAATTAATCGACAGGAGAGGTCCGGGCCATTACATTAGATACCTCTCAAAACATTCTCGTCCTCGAGAATTAAAAACTGACCCAGAAGAAGGAAAGGATCTGAAGAACCACTCCACAAGATACCTCTCAGGGCTCTCGTTATGACAAGGAACCAACCAACATCTCTATGAGTTAGGAATTCCCTCTCCTATGTCAAGATACTATCTGCTTTAGGCGGCACTGACTCGCCTGCACGGGTTTAGTCGCATCCTCATTAATGCGTCTTGATTAAGGATCAGGTTTTTCCTTTCCCATATATTCGGACAAGCCACACACTTCCCAAGAACAAGGAACAAAGATCTCACATCCAACAAGCCAACTTTTTATATATCAATGGTACAGGGTAACACCAACAAACAAAGGAAGGTACAAGTCAAAACAACCCCGGGTACTGAGCGCGAATCTGGGTCTCCCGCTCCCAAGTGCTCTCCTCAAGGCCGCCATGCCTCCACAACACACGAACCAAGCCGATGGTTCGTCCACGGAGCACTTTCTCCTTGCGATCCTCGATCCTGACTGGCCGTTCCTCAAAGGTCGCGTCTTCTCCCACATCTAGCTCTCCCCAGTTGATGACATGAGAGTCATCATGTAAGTACTGACGAAGCTGGGAGACATGGAAGACGTCATGGACCCTCTCCAACTGAGGTGGTAGGGCCAGCTGATATGCCACCTCGCCAACTCGCCTCAGCACCTCGAAAGGTCCGATGAACCTAGTGGAGAGATTACTCCCCTTTCCGAACCTTCGCTGCCCCCATCGAGGGGAAACCTTCAAGAACACATGATCTCCCACCTCGAACTCCAAGGGCCTCCTCCGACGATCAGCATAAGACTTCTGCCGATCCTGAGCTGCTTTCATCCTCTCCCGAACTAGCTGGACTTTCTCCGTGGTGGTCTACACTACTTCTGGTCCAAGAGTACCAGTCTCACCAACCTCTGCCCAGCAAAAGGGTGAACGACATGGTATTTCATACAAAGCCTCAAAAGGAGCCATGCCGATAGTAGAGTGGAAGCTATTGTTGTAGACAAACTCTACTAAAGGCAAGTGTCGTACCCATGATCCTCCGAAATCCAGAACACATGCTCGCAGCATGTCCTCCAATGTCTGGATAGTCCGCTCTATCTGTCCATTAGTCTGAGGGTGAAAAGCAGTTCTAAGGCGTAGCTGGGTGCCAAAAGCATACTGTAACCCCTTCCAGACTCGTGAGGTGAACCGAGTGTCCCGATCTGAGATGATAGTCTTCGGAACTCCATGAAAACGCACCACCTCATCCACGTACCTCTGTGCTAAGGTACTCACAGGTCCTGACTCCTTGATGGCCAAGAAGTGAGCATATTTTTTCAGTCGATCCACCACTACCCAGATAGCATCATGCCCGCCCTGAGCTCTGGGTAGTCCTGTGACGAAGTCCATCGAGACGTCGTCCCACTTCCACTCGGGAACATCTAAAGGATGCAACAGACCACCAGGAACGCGGTGTTCAGCCTTCACCTGCTGATACACCAGGCATTTAGCCACAAACTCTGCCATTACCCGTTTCACCCCGGGCCACCAAAACTGCCCTTCAGGCCTTGGTACATTTTTGAAACACCTGGATGTACTGCCAAGGCTGAGCTATGGAACTCACGAAGGACTTCATCACGCATCACCTCTGGAACAAACAACCTTCCATGAAAGAGCATCCGATGTCGGCTGTCCTCCGACCATCCTTCCAGAGCGTTCCCTTGATCGATACTATCCCACAACACTTCCACCTCAGGGTCTCCCCACTGAGACTCTTCCACTTGCTGCAACAAAGAGGACTGTACCGTCATCTGAAACAAGCAGCCTCTAGCACCTTCCACCCTCGCATCCAAGTTCAAGGCAGCCAACTCCCCCATCGCCTTCCAAGCATCAGCAGATTCCCGAACCACTTCCTGATGCGGATTCCTGGTTAGGGCATCAGCCACAATGTTTCCCTTACCTTCAGTGTACGAGATCTCAAAGTCGTAGTCTTGGAGAAACTCGACCCATCTCCGTTGTCGCAAGTTCAAGTCACGCTGGGAGAAGATATAGCGCAAGATCTTGTGATCGGTGAAGACCACAAAGTGCTCCCCAAAGAGGTAATATCGCCACAGCTTCAATGCAAACACTACTGCTGCAAGCTCCAAGTCATGGGTGGCATAGTTCCGCTCGTGAGGACGCAACTGCCTAGACCCATAGCAGATCACACCCTTCTTCTGCATCAGCACACATCCCAAGCCAAGGCCAGAGGCATCACAAAACACCTCATACAAGGATCTTTCCTCTGGAAACCTAAGGATGGGAGCACTAACCAACTTCTCCTTCAGGTAGTCGAAAGCTTCCTGGCACTGCTCATTCCACAGGAAGACCTGATTCTTCCTAGTCAAAGCTATCAACGGCGCAGCAACTCGAGAGAAGTGTGAGACGAACCTTCGATAGTATCCAGCCAACCCCAGGAAACTACGAACTTCTGCCATGCTCTTGGGTGTTTTCCAAGAAACAACTGCTTCTACCTTCGACGGGTCCACTGAAACTCCATGATGAGACACCACGTTCCCAAGGAAGTGTACTTCTTGCATCAAGAACTTACATTTTGACAACTTTCCATAAAGTTGATGGTGCCGAAGGACTTCCAAGACAGCCCTGAGATGCTCAACGTGCTCCTCCTTTGATCTTGAGTAGATCAAGATGTCATCGATGAACACAACGATGAACTGGTCCAGGAACTCTCGGAAGACAAAGTTCATAAGACCCATGAACACAGCTGGTGCATTCGTAACCCCAAATGGCATCACTACAAACTCGAAGTGCCCATACCTGCACCTGAAAGCTGTCTTTGGGATGTCACTGTCTTTTACCCTCAGCTGATGATATCCCGACCGCAGATCAATCTTAGAAAACCAACATGCTCCCCTCAGCTGGTCGAAGAGGTCATCTATTCTCGGAAGGGGGTAACGGTTCTTGACCGTTACCCGATTCAGCCTCCGGTAGTCTATGCATAGCCTGAGACCACCATCTCCCTTTTTCACGAACAGAACCGGAGAACCCCATGGCGACACACTGGGTCGAACGAAACCCTTCTCCATCAGATTGTCAATCTGAATCCGCAACTCCCGCAACTCCGAAGGTGCCATCCGATAAGGAGCCATCGAGATTGGACGGGCACCCGGCTGTAAGTCTATCCCAAACTCAACATTACGTCGAGGGGGTAGAGTCACAACCTCCTCGGGAAAGACATCGAGGAATTCCCCCAACAACTTCTGGAACATTCATCATCTCTGTATCAGCTGGAACCGCTGATATCCCACCCAACAAAGAAAAGAGAGGCTTCACATGCCGGCTTCCCACCTGATAGCTCCTCTCGCCAAAAAAAGTCACACACTGTCCATCCATATCGGAGAACACGACTCTTCTCCGGAAGCAGTCGATAATAGCACTAACAGAGAACAGCCAGTCGATGCCTAAGATGATGTCGTATGGCTGCATCTGTAGCAAAAGAAGATCTCCAATGGACCGATGTGGTCCCAACGTCAGCTCACATCCCCGACAAACACAAGACAAACGGGTCTGACCTCTAACAGGCGTACTCAGTACCAGGGGTATAGAAAGTCTCTATACGTCTAGACCCAAATCATGGGCTAGACTGGGTGCAAAAAAAGAGTGCGAAGCTCCAGAATCGAACAAGGTAGAAACAAGAGTGCTGAACAAACAGATCGTACCTCGTACCACCTCTGGTCCTGCTGGAGCTGCCAACTCTGCTGCGTGCAACTGTCCACACCCAGCTCCTCTGCCTCTCTGATGTCGACCGCCTCCCCGACCACGCCCTGGTCGAGGTCCCTAAGGAGCACCCTGAGATCGGCCTCCTCTTACAGGGTCTACCCTCAGAGGGCCCTGCTACTGCTGAAAGGGCCTCGACGGCAACTGCTGCTGAGGCGGGTACTGATACTGACCACCTCCACCGTGCTGAGCTCTGGTTGGGCACTGACTCCAGACGTGCCCGAAACCTCCACAAGAAAAACACTTCAGTCCAGGACTTGAGAAGGAAGGACGAAGACCTGAACTGGAACCACTGGGGCCTGCCCCCCACCAGCCTGAACCTGGAAGGTCCGGTCGCAGGAGGTCTGCTACTGACTGCCTTCCCCTTCGACGGACCCGCCTGGATCCCTTCTCGGGGTGCACCTCCCTGCAAGTGCATCCTCTCTACAACTTCCACCTTCTTCTGTACGGCTAAGTATGTCGGAAGGGTGAAGGGGGTCACAACATACTGGAGCGAAGGACAAAGCGCCTCTTCCAAACATCTCGCCCGAGACTCTTCATCCGGAAAGAGTTCCGGAGCAAAGAGTAGGAGATTCTTGAACTTAATTCCCAACTCTCGAACAGTCATACTCCCCTGCTGAAGGGAGAGAAACTCCTGATGCTTTTCCGCCTTGATCAAAGAAGAAAGGAATTCCTCTCGGAACTCCTTTTCGAAGTCAGCCAATGGAATCTCTGCCTCCTTCCTCTCCCCGAGGTAGAGCATCCACCATTGGCGCGCCGCGCCTCTCAGCTGACTGACCGCTAGGGGGACCCAGTACTCCTTCGGAGCACAGATCAAGGTAAAAGCGATCCCTAGCTCTTCAAGCCACCCCTCTGTCTCCAGGTCCAAAGTACTTCCCTCGAACTTCTTGAGAGTCTGACGCTGGAAAGAACGGAGAGTCTTCTTCCACTGGCTGTCTTCCTCCTCTTGATCGATCCTCAGTTGATCGATCGCCTGAACCTGCTGGGCCTCGGCCGCCTGAGCCAACTGGGAACGCTGTCCAGGTGCCATAGCTATATGGTAAACAAGGAAAACCTAAGCCCGAGTAGTAAGGAGATTTCTCAAGGGTTCATTTTATCATTTTACTTTATTCCCAGAACGCCCCAAATCAAGTAAAACACAAACATGATGATGCATGTACCTTTCCTAGGGTTTCTACCCTAAAATCAATGTAGCCTCACTTGGTTGTTCGGTAGGCTCAGAGTCCTTGCATCGGATCACGGGGGGCCCTAAAATCCCATGTCCTAGACGGTCATCCCTGGCCTATGTCACACACCAAGATCAGCTAACACTGTTTCCCTACCATCCCATGCAATCCTCATTGGGCCTAACTCTAGACTCCATCCTATCTCTCAACCATTGCTCTGATACCATTCGGTCACGACCCCCTTCCATCATAGATGCCCCTCCTGAGCTGGCAATGGTGAAAGGGAGATAATGACCCCCGAGTCCCGCCTCCAGTAGGCCCCGGGGTGGCGACTAGCACCAAGGGTATGAGTTTTTTTTCAATCATGGGAGGGATTACCCTTTTTATAGTTAGGATCTGAAATAGGACAAGTCAACCACCAAAAAGGAAAAAGAACAAAGGTGCTGAAAAGAAACCCAAACCAGTCCCATATGCATGTATAAATAAACTGAAACAGGTAAACGTACAAATAAGCTCAAAGTACAAGTGAGTACAGTACCAAAAGAAAAACAAGAAAACAACAACTGCACAGCTCCCACTGCCTGACTAGTAGGGTCCCGCACGGCCCTGGTAGTCCTCCTGAAAACCTGAAACAACGCAGGGTGAGCATACAAGTATACTCAGTAGAGAACCTAAAGCTCTCGTGCAAAAGTGGGGAGACACCCTAAGGTCCCGTGAGAAAACAGATGAACCAGAAACTAACAAGGAAAAACTATCCACCCAGCCTCACTGGTCACACTCACCAAGTAACACAAACAAGTTTAGTATATATATAGAACAAAATTATTGGGTACCCCGCACCATTTCCCACTTAATTAGATGCTGCTCTTCCTAACGGCAAATGTCCTGACGCTACCACACTCTTCCCGCCCGCACAAACCTGGGCCAAACCACACATCCCGCCCACACACACCTTGGCCACAACCACTAACCCGCCCGCAGACACCTGGGCCTTACCCCGAAGGTTCTTTGGAACGGTAAGCCTTCCCGAAGAGTCTTGGGCTAAAGGTCGCATCAAGCCATCCCAGCCTCCGAGACCTACCCGAAGATTCTTGGGTGTAAGGTCACCTCAAGCCATCATAGCCTATGGAATAAGGAGCATGAAGGAGCTAGTAACTAAGGGGGAACACCCTCTCCCATAAAATGGGAGTGTTCGGCACTAGGTGCTTGACTTGGGTGTGGTGCGACAAAACACAAAGATACAGTTATATATATACATATACCAAACACACAACCCAACCGATGGATTCTTAAAAAGAGATACTGAGCATGTGCCTCGACACTGCTACCACGAAGCATGCATCAACAACCAAACAATCATCCCCCAACCCCATTTAGGTTTTCATGTTTCATGCAATGGTTTAACAAATTATTTCTACTGGGCTACTAACATCCAGACAAAAGCTTTCACAAACATATCCCTGCCATCCACAACCAAGGTTAGGTAAAACGCAAGCAACCACATGCCATTTCATTTACAAGAGATTATCACAACCATACAACATTCCATCATTCATTTATTTCAAAGTTCCACACATAAAACCCTTTCCACACACAAAAAATTTCCGCATTTGAAAACACCTTTTACTTAAAAACACTTTTCATAATCAAAACACTTTTCATAAATAATGGCATTTTCCACAAAACAACCAAACCACCAACATGTTCATTATTCCAACTTTGTTCAATCGGGGTGATCACACAAGGTTTTCATTCTCATTTAATCAGCCAGTCTTTACGTGCTTATCCATTTTCCATGTTTTAACAAAACCAACCACAAACAATTAAGATATCAATTGCGCATGCAAAGGCCACCAACGGCCTTGATTTTCAGTAGGCAAAGGCCTTTCAATACAAAATCACAATCAGAAGATAAAGAAACTGGAAGGCAATAGAAACAGCACAAAACCCCAAACCCATCTTTATCCGGTTATTATCTTTATTTAAAGTTCAACTGCATCCCATGGAAAAAAAGAAAAATATCCCACCCCGCATGTTGCACCAAAAAGAGAGACGAAGGTAAACCCCTACCTCAAAAGGTCCCGATCACGTCGCTTCTGACGACGTCCTTCGGTGTCCTCCGCCTTCGCCAAACCCGAAAAACGCCTCCTAGGATGGAAGCTGCAGAAGGAAGGTCGGAAGGAAAGGTGACAAGTCCGGGCTTAGAAGCTTCATCTCGTCGCTACGATCCTGTGGCCACTGACGGATCGTAATTCGGAGCTCGGACAAAGAAGTTAGAGGAGGAATACTTCTCGATCGTCCAAGAGCGTCGTCGTGCGACAAAGAAGCGATCGATATGGAAGATAAAACATGACCTCGTTCTTATATAGGCAACGAATAGGTAAATCCGTATTCAGCGTGCATTAATGAATACACGATGTGACCGTACATACGTTACATGTTTTGATTGGTTAACACACAACACGTCACGCGGTTTCCACGCGTTTTAATAATAATGATAATTCTATCAATATGTGGTGTTTCGTTGACCCGAGGCATGAGTCATAAAAGTAGCTCATTAATGGTCTTAAAATGACCGTCATAATTTTAGGGTTACACTGCCGCTGACGGATCGTCAATCCGATGCCGTATGAGGGAGATACGTTGGATACAAGATCCCGTAATAATAACAATATTAAATCTATTAATTTATGAGCATTTCGGGTACCCAATCCGAAAACCCAAAAAAGACATCCAATATTGGACTCATAATTTTCATCTCGTAGTCAGTGTTGCACTGCCACTGACGGTTCATGAAACCGAGGTCGCACGAAGAAGTTATTGTGAAAAAAGTGTTTTATTATCAAAAAAAATGATAACAATATTTTATTAATTAATTATTTATTTATTTATCTAACTCCAATCAATCACCATTTGTCATTTTTCATGCTGGAAATTCATCACCAATTATCTCCTTTACTATTTAATTCACACTTAATTTTATTCCCATTAATATCTTATAACTCCTCCCTCTCTCCAATCTTTATTAATTCTTTCTCCCAAGATTCTCTCCCACAAAAAGTGGCGCCTCTCTCTTATATTTATTTTTCAATAAATTTTATTTTCTCTCTCCAATCTTTATTTTGTTGGTGCGCCTCCCCTTTAATTTCATATTATTATATTTTTCATCTTCTCTCTTCTTGTGGCACGCCCCAAATTTATTTTAAACCTTTATTTATTTATTTTTACACAATTATCATAACATCTTTAATTTATTCTCATATCTCAAATATCATTGCATTTAATTCAAAACAAAATTCTCATTAAATCATTATTACCAGATATATCAAAAAAAACCAACATTATTATTATAATTATTTAGTATAACACTTATAACAAAACCCCAAAAAAATTTATTAACACGTCACCATTTATTATTAATAATAATTATTATTTTTTATGTTCGCCGCATTGACCACATAAAAAAAACGTTTTTACAAAGTAATCGACCGGAGAGGTCTGGGCCATTACATAAAAATATACCTATCTTTCATAATTATGTTGGATTCATGAGTTACAAGTGTTTACCATGATTTTTTATTTTTCCTTCTTTCATCTTTTACAATGTTATCATTTCACTTGTACCCTAGTAGGGATAAATTGGTAGTCACAGGAAGGGTATCATGACATTATATATAGAATCAAATCTATTACTAATTAATTTTTTTTCTTGATCCAATTAAATTTTAATAATAAATAAAATTTCAATAATAAATAAATATAATTTACCACATATTTATAACATGATTATAGGTTAATAAGAATCTGCAATTATTTCTATTGAATGATAAAAAAATTATTTTTATTGGAATAATTAATATTTTTTTATTAATTAATACTTATAATTATATTTTAGAAGATATTTCCAATCAATTAAATGGTTTCTAACTCATTTTAGATGAAATTTCTATTTAAAATTCCCAATTTTGTTATAAATTCTTCTAGTATATTTAATAATTTTATTTTAAAAAATGATGAATGAGGTAGAAGGGAATGGGGTAACACCTGACAATTATATTTCAGTTTTAAAATTGAGACACTTATCTTTTTTGAATGATAATATTATTTCACTATGCATGTTTGTATATTATTTCACATAGATGACTAGATCATCTCTTGAATGGAAAGGAGTATGAGTGTGAATCACCTATTTGACTAGTGGTTGATCCGGTAGTTCTGGATGGTTGTCCTCAAATGGTAAATGATTTAGGTAAACAATATACTAATAGATATACTATGGAATGTTCTTTAATGTGATAGTATAAATCACATTATCATATTAACTTTTGTGTAGTTCAATATAATTATTATTATATGTAGTTTAATGAACACCTCAATATGATCATCACGTGTATAGGGAAATTGGGAAATAATTAGGATATATTGTATACATTCATGATGTAAGGGGTATCACTCTAAAACAACACTCTATACATATGGATAATTATTGGGAGTCCATAGACTATATGTTGAGAGTGAATTTTTATAGGGTACCCAACCAAATGTACATATTTTCATTTAATTTATCAATATAGTCGAAAAGATGATATATCAAGAGAGAATAGAATTGATGATTTTTTGGATGAACCGTTAATGTATGATGCATTTCTAATTAATTTTCATTCCTTGTCAAAATTGGTAAGGAATTTTTGCACATATAAAAATGGATATAAATTTGTATTAGAAACTGGTAACTAAATCAATTACAATCCATGGGTTCTAGTTATTCTAGTGGAATAAAATAATAGGAGGAAATGGGTGGACATGGATCCCACCATGGATACCAGGCCTGCAGTGTGACCCCATCTCCTAGATCGATATGATATAAAAATAAATTTTGTTAATGTGGATCTAAATGACATGTAATATTTATAATTATATCTTTATGGTAATATTCTACCACTATATTTTTATTTATTTACAATTTTCGAGATTCAAAAAATGATTTTTATCATTATAAATTGGAAATAAAATTTTAATAACACTTGGATCATTTGCTGAGTCTATTTCTCATTATAGAAGAGGTCGTAAACCACCTTATTAAATATTAGATTATGGAGGAGAGTATGTTTGTCATAGTTCTTATACTATTTTCAATGTATCAATACTTGTATTTAAAACTAAATTTCACCGTTACGATTCAAATTTGATTTTAGTTATAGATCATTCTATAATCAATGCCGGGATAAGATATATATTCTTATTGGAATCAATCAAGTATATTATTTATCATCACGATCCTTATTTGATAAAGTAAATTATATAACCTTATCGTAGATCTATTGGAATGCATTATTCAAATATATTGGATAATAATTATTCTATATGTTTCATGATACAATAGTAACTCACTCTATAAGATTATATTTATTGGTCACACACAACATATGTTGATTTAACAATTTCATTCAATTCTTATTCATCCTTTTCATAAATTTTACACGGGAATCAGTGGACCAATAAAATTAATAAAAATGGTTTTACAAGTCCAATTTGATGATCCTTATTTGGAAATAACATCATACATCCCTCTGAATCCCACCAAAACTTCGGTTGCATGGAACAGAACCTACTTGAATACTAAAAGTCCACTAGGTACCTAGATGATGCACACCAACTGTCTAGAAGTGTTTATACCAAACTATATTTCTCTAGGTAACTCATTTGAATCTTTTTGGAATCCAAAACATACCTAATATAGTTTGTATTAACATGGAAAGATACATTAGTCCTTCCTTCTAGAAAATGGAATTTGGTATTTATCCAATGTCCTTAATTCAAATTGTTAAATGGGTTAATTTATGATTGTTTTAAATGTATTCCTTGAAACTAAGACACAAATTTATTTACAAATAGAACCCATATCTTATAAATAAATCAATGGGTTTCAATTTGAAAATTTTATAAAAAATCATGTACCTTTATCGGTCTATATAAATAGAAAAAGGGACTCAGAACATCATTAGATCTTTTCATACTTATTTAATCCAAAACATTAATCTCACATATTTCTCTATATAATTATTTGTATTTCATATTCTATATTGCTCTATAGAATTGAGATAATATATTTGAATGATTTTTTTTCCAGTTAATACATCATACATATCACACATTGTTTTCACAGTAATGTTATAAATTCAATGTCATTCCATTTCAATTCTGGTTAAACCTCTAAAATCATTTTATTTTTTTGAGTACTTAGTAACAGCTAAAGCTAATGATTTTTTTGGGTTTAGGGATTAACATTGAATTATTTGGATGGAATTATTTTATTTCATCGTAGATACCACTAACTTCAATGTATATTAACTAATAAACCCTCAAATAAATATTGTGTGAGATGTTGGAGTTCATATTGCGCTTTTACCGAATGCCCTAATCAAATTATGTTCCATTACATTTATTTACATTCCAAACCTTTTAATTTTAATATATTTCATTCATTTAATCAATTAATACTCCATAAAATCAATCACTTATTCTATATATATAAATAAATCTCAATATTAATGAATATATTAATTATAGAATAATTATTATTTATACATTTAATATTATTATCAATAATATTGTGTATACATGAATTATTTTACTTTATTGTTAGATAATGAAATTTTATAGGTTATTTTATTTTAAAATATTAAAATTACATTAATCCATTTTCACATATTAATCAAACCATGAATTTTCTTACTATGATGATTTTTTTCTAAAATGAAAATCGACTTCAAGGTATAATCATTAAAAATTATATCTTCCATTAAAACCGAATGATCTCCTAGGGGGGCACTCAAGGGGCCGTAACACTTTCATTGATGTAAAAATCTGTAGTTTGTAAAAAACATATATTTATAACTTTCATATAAATATATGTTATTATGTTGGGAATATTATAATCCATTGTGACATACCTGCTATATAAACCCACTATTTTAATAATTTAATTTTACTTCTTATAATTATTTCATATTTAGTAATGTATTATAATTAACATGAATAATTTGATCTAAATTTGTAAATTATATTATATTATTTTGATCATCATATTAAATGTATATAAATTACTACAATATTTGAAATTATTAAAATGGGAAGAAAAAGTAAAAAATTATATAAAAATGACAATAATATTTGGTTTTCTTTGAAGCACTAATCTAATCAAAAGCATGAACAACAATATTGGAATGACAAAAAATAAATTTTTATAATATTTATATTGAAAAATAATATATACATATATATATAACATTGATTGAAAATATATTTTAATGAAGAATGAAAGAAATTTATGGTATTAATGAAAAGTAGGGAACCGATACGATCCTTACAAATGTGAAAGTTTGTATAGTAATTTGACTACTTTAATAATGATTTAAAAAGTAGGAATAATATTCGTATTTTAATAATAGTAACCTTATAGATGAAAATGAAAAATAATATTTATTTTTTATTGAATGATAATATGACATATTTATACTAAGAGAATGTAAAAAAACGTTTCAAAAATAATAAAATAAGTGTTCATATTTTTGTAAAATATAAATGCTTCATTTAAATTTTAATAAAAAATAAAAATATTTTAATGCGCACTAATTTTCATATAATTGGATTATAAATTGTTATTTGTTATTTTATAATTAATATATTAATTTATAAGTCATTTATTAATTAATTAATTGTTCAAAATTCATATCATAATATTAAAAAGTATATTTTTTACATAAATGATGAATTGGCATAAAAAATAAATTTCTCATATATCTAAAATAATTTTTAATTTTTTTTCAATTTTTTTAATGTACGAAGACAAATATTTTTAGGTTTATTTTTTAATTTTTTTTAAAAAGTGATTTTTTGAATACTGAAATATGATGAAATAAATTTCTTATATTACCAAAAATAACTGAATTATAATCAATGATTTTGTAAAATCCCAATTGTCCAAAACCACATGGAATATTTATTATATATAATAACAATAATCAATAATATTTGAATTTAGGAGTAAAAATAATAAAATAATGAATACATTATTCTAAATAAATCACAGAAACCCTTATAAATACCACCCCTCCAGAACCCTTATCCTCACAAATTCAATGACTTAGTGATATTCATATTGGATGAAAATTAAATACAAAATCATGTACCCCAATTTCATGTTTTCTAGGTATCATCCATATAATATTTCATGGAACCTTAAGTCATATCATAAGAAGTGAAAGAAAATGTATAAAGTAGAATTCAATAGTAACAGATTTGAATTTGAAAATAAATATACCACCCACATAGGTTATCGATGCATATAAAAATAGTAAAATAATTATACTAAATACACTTATATATTATAATTTTATCATAATATACATATTATACCTACTATTCAATCCTTTTTAAATGAAAATTGGTGTTTACAATTTGGATGGTTCACAACCTCAGTCAACAACATACTTCATTTTTTGAAAAACGTTTATGGATAGTCCTAGAAATGATATTATTGTTAAATGTGATGGTAATATTTATATTTTATATTATTATATGTTTTAGAATTATTATACCGACATAATATTAAATCTAATGAATAGAGTCCCGGATGGATGGTAAACCCACCTAAATGAACAGACTATATAACATTAAAATTACAACAAAATATATCATCAACATGATCAAAAATAAAAAAAAAAATTCATAATAAAAATTTTCAAAATAGCATGAATTCTATTTCATTTTATTTATAATGTTTTATTGACATTTGATAATAACATCAATAATAATCCACAAGTTATCTGATCATGGATTCATCATACGAATGCTCCTAGAAGAATGAATTCAAAAAAATTCCTCAAGGGAATGATCATAAATGAACATAATATAATTATAATAAATTAGATTTATATGTAGTTGGATTTAAATAATGTAGTCAATTCATTTCTTTTTATTATTCATTACATTAATTTCATTTATAGTGGAATTCTAGACTATATGGTAAGAGATAGCTTTAAACCACCCATTTTATTTGGGTTATCAACATTATCAACCTAACACACATTTTATCAATAATTTATTTTATGGAATGATATAAAAATAATTATATAATTATCTTATATATATATATATATCTTATTATCCCTTATTTTGATGGTGTAATAAAATTATTATGTTCATATATGAAATTCCTTCTACTGGATAAATCCCGATTTAAGGGATATTTTCTATCACATAATCCTTTAATATAATTATATATTAATTTATTCACACAAAATAATTACTTCACTAAATAAATGAAATTTTTTTGAATAAACATTCAATATTACCTCTATTTTTCAATTAAAATTTCTTACTTTTTATTTCTCCAAAAATCATTAATAGATTCCATAAAAAGATGTATTCAGTGGTCAATTATTTACCCAATTATATATGTTTATCATGATGTGTCTTCCATATGACAACCATATATTCATTACTATTCTTCTTAATTCATATATTATGGGAAAAATATTTAATTAATTTTTTTATTATAAATATTCAGAAAATATAAATTTATTACGTAATGGATAAGGATTATTCAAACCGTTTAATTCAATTGGTGATTATAAAGATTATGCCTTATTATTGATTTATATTTATAGAATAAATAGGAATGTACATGTTGTGGACGGTGTTTATCTGTTTTCCTGTAATGGATTCGGTATTGTTAATTCAAATTATACATTCTATGTGGGATTATAGAGTAAACCTAATCCATGATTGCACTTTTTCTATCATGTGATGTTTAAATGGAATTTATCCTTGGGTTATTCTTATTTCTTGATTTACACTTTCTCTAAGATCCCTTGTTTAATTATCTTATACCACCATGTTATTTATCTTACCCTTAAATTCAATAATTCATTTTAAATCTTTTATTACATCATTGTATTCCAATTGACTGACATGTTATGCTTCATTAAATTTTTTTTCCCTAACTTTCGGACATCATTACTTTATTATATCTATTACCCAGGTAATCTTATGATATTTTTGGATCAGTAATAGATATTTTATCATAATATGGCCTCTAAAAGGAATATTTTTTAGTTTAATCTTGATTTTTATGTATCTAGACTTTCATATAATGTAGAACTATCGATCTCAGGGTGGTGTCTAGTAAATATTTATGTTACAAAAGAGGAATGATATGTGTCAAATGATTGGGTCACTATAGTTAGTATTAGAATGAGGACTATTACTTTATTTTGGATTTTAAATTAAATACATTTGTGAGAACCATATAGTTATCAACATGTTAAGAGAATATACTAAAAGTTTTTTTTGAATAATTCGATACTACTTTACATAAAATTATATTCCTATCTTGATAATACATTTTTATATGGCTATTGAAAAATCTCACATGTGGTTAACTATCCTAAAAAATGGATGACTAGGTGTTAACTCAATCAACATTTATTGCTTGACAATGTGGCCTGATGATCACACGGTTTGACAAACCTCGGGAGTATATATAAGATAATTCACATACTCCTTACAAATCATTTGGAAGGACATTATTATATTATTTATTTTTACATCATAATAGGAAAATTACCATATGTAATCCAAATTAAAATCCTAAGATTCATTAATTAGGATATACATATCATTTATATGTTATTAATTATAAGATCATAATTTCTCTATTTATAGGATTATTAGATTAATTATTCTCAAACATTTTTTATTTCCTTCAATATATTTAATGAATAAAAATTTATGGATCCTTTCTCTCAAAAACTATGAGATGCAATATATTGATTAAAAAAATGATATTCCTAAACGTATTGGTGTGGGAGTTAGCATCATCATGGTATAACTAGATTATATGAATCTTGTTATGAATAATAAAATGAATCATGTGTAAGACACTCAGCCCCTTAAGTAACATAATGTCATAGTTGAGTCCTTCATAAGAAAAAGGAATCCGACCATAAGTGGATATTTGGATCCCATCCTTGTAGAAAATGGATTAAATCCATTTATATGAAATTATTTATTATATATTTCTCTAAAAAAATTAAAATTGTAATCGCCTTTTATTACATGGAGGGGAATGACAATCTTGGGTTCTAAATAATCAGGAAAAAAATTTCTAGAGAGGAATTTGATTCTGTGGAATGAGATGGATTAAAAAGTCATAATTATTTTTTTTGAACTATCCCTATTAAAATATAGAGGGTGATACTTGAGGTAACTAAAAGGAAGATAATTCAATATGTCCATTGTGTAATAATTATTATGGATTGGTCAACACACCTCTAGCTATTTCAACAACACCAATGGTAAGATAGACAGTTATATAAGTGAGTCAATATAGAGTATAAAATTATTTAGTAAATAAAGTATATAAAAGTTACAAAGTGATTAAATATCATTTCCTAATGTTATATAAGGTCATTAAAAATACTCACTAGTCTCATGGTACCAAATTCAAAAATCCAAATATGGTTTATTCAGGATGATCAATGGATGAAATCGATGGAGGGTGGAAAATTTGACAACCTAGATATCAAAAGTGCTGGAAGATGAATCCTAAAAACTATCTAGTATGTGTTGGAAGATATATCAAAGTTGTAAAATAGAGTCATCAGGATAATAAATGTCTATAAAAGATAATTAAACCAACTATATTGATTGAATAAAAACTATTTTGATAAAAAATAATTATATATTATTTTTTTCCCGGTCACTAAATATGTGTATTTTGTATTCTAATTTCATATTATAATTGTTATATATGATATTCTTAGAAAATAACATCTATTGAATTCAAAGTGAGACCAAGAATATGATATCATTATAGCTTAGGTAGATCCCACCAATGATGTAATGATAGGTACACCATTTATTCATCTAGAAATATCAAATTTGTTTATGATTATAATTTTAAAAAATTATTATTATCATAGATTTTTAGTATAATTATTGAAACACTACATGAAATAATTGAGGTATAGTTAACAGTGAGAATAAAAAATTTGGAAAATATTGCATCTCAAGTATATATATCCTTCATATTCAATGTAATTAGACAGATCCAAAAAATCATTACATACTTCCATTTGTAAAATTTTGATGTTATATTGATTGTGGATTGATTTAAATTATATAAATAAAACATCCTCTATCGGGTCAGGATCATCACCCTTCAAAACCAGATTCATCCTCTAATTTTGTAAATGTTTAAGGAAGTGAATGAATATCCTTTGGAATATTCATCCCTTGAAATAATATTATTTTCTCATATGAGCTTGTATCAATCTCAAATTATTGAGATATATGTAATAATAAATCTTAATCACATGCCAATATCGAGGGACAATGATGATGTTTTCCATGAAGAGTTCATGGAAAACCACTTAACCATGAGGTTGATTTCACAATTAATCTTATAAATGAATATCTTTATATATCCATGAATCTATATCTGATTACCACCATTTATTTAAAATAACTAATTAATAAAGTATAAGATACTGTATAAAATATATTTATATATTTTAGTTCTTCACCCTGGGGAACAAAAACCTTCATCATAAAGAAGAAGGACTGGTCACCAAGAAACTATATTATTTATCACGAACTGAAAAAATATTATAAATAAAAAGTATCACTGTACATGGTTTTATGACTTTCTTGATCAACTGTATGGTCCGTATCATTTCTCTAAGATGGGTGTTTGATCAAGATATCACCATTTAATGGTAAAAATTTAAAATATTCCTAAAAATACATTTATGAAAATGTATTGATTAAATGATTTTATTATGATTCAGTTCAGTCCCAATAATTCTACAATAAAAATTATGGGAATAACGAATAAATTATTTAGATATTAACCTCGAATATTTATGGTAGCATTTACAGATGAAATTTTGATACTCTCCGAAATCATTGATGGGAATGTGGAAAATTTTATATGTTATGTTTTAAAGACCCAAACAAGACTTTCATGAAAATTACAATTGTTTCGCAGAATACATAATACATTTTACAAATAAACACCTAAATAATTTTATAGTTTAGTGTCATTGGAAACACGAAAAATAATAATATAATCATTGTTAAATATCCTCAACACCTCCCATAATGATCTTCCCCTTTTGTTTCCTACCTAAAACCTCTATTTATATCCTAGGGAAAAGAAAATATTAAATGGGTGAGATCAAATGCAAAAAAACGGTAAACATGGAGAATATAAAACAAATCGTAATCATTTGAACATAAAAATATGAACATAAATTTTAATCACCAAAATATTGAGTCTTGAAATAAAGCATGGCAGTATATAAGGCTTGGATCATAAAAAATAATTAACCTTGATAGAATAGAAATAGAATAAAAAATGTAATTGTGGATAACTAATAGGGCAATAATATTATTTTCACAGTAGATGAGGAATTTCTTCTAAGACTATAATTATAATACTAGTCCATTGCTAAACCAAGTTTACGTTCCATTCCAACCATGTATTGATGAACCTAATTTACTTGACATTCTAGCTCTGTATTGCTGAAATAGATTTACATTCTATTCTAGTCATGTCTATCTCCAGAGATAAAAATCATTACCCAATTAATTGGAGGAAGATATAGGTCCCACCTGTCTCATAATGAAATAATTATTACATGTTCCACAAAAACATAAATAATATTTCATAGCATAGCACATGAAATAAAATGGGATTTATTAATAGCATTTCATCATAAAAGAATCCATATAAGATAAATAGAATTCATAAAAATAATTTCATCATAAACACAATAAAATTAAAGTAATAAGAGGGATGGAAAAATTATAGTATGTAATCATATATTGAAAATAATTTTGATAAACCACTTAAACATAGTTCTTGAGGAAAATATCATTTCTTCTTCAAAAACATTATATTTTCTAAAAATTCAATGCAACTTTAATAGAAAAGAATTTAATTAAATATAATCATGAAATGGTGTAGAATAATCATTGTGAAAATAAGGTGTCATGAAACTGTAAAAAGCCATTCATTCCATATAATCTAAGAAAACATTCTCCTTGTACTTTTCTATAAAATGTCAAAAAAATATCTCATGTACCATGTAGTAAATGTAAAAAATGGGTAAAAATTACTTTAAACATACATATATGAATGATAAATATTTTATTATAACATTATTAGAAAACATGGACATAGATGAAAAATATATACTAGTAAATACTTACATATAAACAGTCTTAGATAAAAATGAGCTCGCCAAATTACCACTTAACATAGGTCTGATTTCTTCACTATGTGTCTGAAACACATGTATAGTGGGTTTAATAAAATTATTATCTTCAAAATAAACCATAATAATATTTTTGATATCATGTATGATTCACTTTTGACTTTATATTACCCATTTATTTGTTATTTCCTTGTTAAATCAACACATTGGTTAATAATCATTTTATTTATCATACATGTTTTTATTTGTTATTCATGATATTATTGTAGGTATCATGATTTAGTTACTTATAGAATGTAAAAAATGATATAAATATCATATATTTTTATTATATAAATATATATATATATATATATATATATATATATATATATGTGTGTGTGTGTGTGTGTGTGTGTGTAGTAAACAGATAAATGAAACGAAATACACCCTTCATGGAGATGGTAGGTCATATGTACACATGAACCATATTTTCATTTCATTATTGAATTGAATTGATGTAAGTAAATGACACAAACAAGAACACAAACACACACAAAAATATACAAAAATATGGTATAATCACAATGTAGTCTATTTAATCATTATTTATTATATATTCATTATAATCATTCTTGAATTGATAACATGGGGAATTAATCGGATTGCATCATGCAGATGACAAGCCATATGTACCCAGGAGCGATGATATCGTTCTCATAATTGTTTAATGGTATTGAAGTGGATGTTTTATTATATCTTATAATAAGTATAATTTTATAATAATCATAGATAATTACTATTTCCATCATTATACCCATCCAATTAAGGTGGTGGTGAAAAACATATTATATCACAGCGTGGAGAGGGTAAGCAGTACGCACACACATGCATGGATTTTGTTTTTAATAGGATGGATAGAAGATAAAATAGTGTTGTTTCATTTTTATATTAATATATAAATATATTTTTGATAATAATTTTATTACTTTATATATAAAAAACTAAATAAGAAGAAGTAGAAAAATAAAGAGATTTTGAAGAATCGGTAGAAGGTATTACCTCTTCCTCAACGTGCTTCTATAAATATACAATTATGGAACTAAAGTTACTATTTTTGGAAGACCAAACATTGAGAATTTAACTTGGGAATTTGGGAAAAAAATGGTCAGGTTTTTGGAAATCTTTAAGGCTCAAAATACAGTGAATATGTGAGAGGGGAGATTCACTTTTACATGAGAGGAGAGGGGCACATTAGGAATGTCTTAAAATATTAAAATATTATAAATTAAATTTCAATTTAATATGGTCGAAAACATATTTCATTCGTAGGTAAGATGATTTTGGTTTGAACAACCGTCATCAAATAATTTTATAGACATGTTTTTAATATTTTTTTATCCTTATCTTTTTTGTCTAACCCATATTTTACCCATTTTAATATTATAGTGATGTCATGTTATTTACATATTTTGGGTTAATATAATTAGAATATCATTTCAAACGACCCTAAATTAAGTTATTTGTCACATATTTGGACTTATATTAACCATTTGGTTGAATCTTAGATTTTTATAAATTTAATATCATAAAATAAACTAGTTTATGTTTTATGTTATGAATTATATCAATTTTAGACAGTATTTAATCTTGAATTTTTTTTCAAAACGACATTATTACATAGAATAAAAGGAATTACCGAATCCCTAATATGTAAATTTATTCCATAAAATTCATGTTTTCAATGAAAATTTTAAAATTTAATTTATTTTAATATTTATAAATTCCTTTATTTGAATCTTTCATTAATTATGTAATCATTGCATCTTAATTGTGTCATAAATGAATATATTTCTCTAATTTATACAATTACAAATAAAATAAAATGATGTTGGAAATATTTTTTATCATTATAACGAATATTTATAATCATAGATATTAGTTATATAAACTTATATTAAATTTGATTTAGTAAAAGATATATGTTAAGGTTATAATTATCCTTATGTTAAATTAATTTTTATAAAATGTCATTTTTATATCCATGTGAATCCATGGGGTTCCAAAATTTACCCATAGACTCCCACGGTCAGAAATATCCCATCCAACAGGATTAGTATATGTTTTAAGGTAGTTTAATATTATTATGATATTATTTTTACGCTTGTTTACCGGATTTACCATTTATCCTTGGTTAATAAAATAATTACTGAAGTTACTATTCATTGTGTCAAAAAACAAAAGCTTCCTATTTAAACATTTTGAACCTTATGATTCCAAATATAGAATCTATTTTTTTCAAATTAAAAACACAAAAGATTCTGTAATTAATTTAAAATTAATTTCCATTGTCAAAACCAAATAGCTTATTTTTAAAAAAGTAATATCTTCCAAACGATTGACAAGTGTTTATGTCCAATTTAAATTCAAAATTACATCCAATGAAAAAATTTTATTAAATGGTAAAAATGTAAGCTAATTACATTTTAAAACCAATTAAAATATAACGTAACTATATAAAAAAATAAGACAAAAATGCAGTTTCAAATTAAAATTCATTATTTTTCACTATTCATTAAAATTTCAATTTTGTTAGAAAAATTCCAAAAAGTCACCAAAATTAAATTTTTATGTCATTTCTCCAAATAATATGTTCATTTTTCATATTTAGCTTCTAAATGTGTCAAAAAATATATTTAAAATTGGTGTTCCATCAAAAGGTTGTAAAACTACTTTTTTTGAAAAATACTTACTTTACCAAAAAAAATTGATTTTGTTCTAATATAATGTTCTAGAAAATGTTTAAGATAAATGATAATGTTATATAAAATATATAATGTGGTTAATATTATTCATAGCGTCTAGTTATCTAATATTTTAATAATATATTATTGTTTAGTGAAACACGGTATTGTGTGCAACGCATGATATTGAGGAAGGACGCTCTTGATTGTAACACCAACCATGTGAGTGCTGCATATGATAAAATATTCCTTTGGTCTTCCCTAAAACATAATCCAAAATTAGTTAATTTATACATTGATAAAATATCTATACTCAGTGTTGTCTGAAATGAATTCTATAAAAATAACATAAAATTGTGTGCAACACATGCCAAGAATAGTGTTGAATATATTGCATGCTAATATTGTTTTGCATATAACGCAAGATAATATTTGTGTAGATTACAACAAAAGACACCAAATAAAACAATTTGAAAGAATATATCTCATAAAATCCTAGTTTGTTACATTCTACCCCACTTAAAATGAATTTCTCTATCGAAATTCATCGAGGTTATAAAAGGTTTTCTACTTTAAAATTCCTTTCATGGAAACTGAAATCATAAAAAGAGATACATAAACATCATTTTAAATGAATATTTTGAAACATAACGGTTACCCAAAGTAACTCATCAATGGTTTTCCACATAGAATATCATTGGAGGGAAGTGTAAATGTGGATATGAAAGCAAAATATGACCATCATGTTCTAAAGGATAGTGATATAGAATAAGGTTTGGAGAAAGTTAACTACATGAAAGACATAAATATGTGATTATTTAAAGGACCATATGATTCTTATGATAAGAGGATACTTGGATAACTTTATTGTTTTAAATATCATTTCCTTAGAGCTGTAGAATTTTTCATGAGAATAAATACTTACTAGATTTTGGAACAATTTCATCATTGTTTGTGACTTGAAAAATTTCCACGCCATTTCATATTTAAAGATATGAAGTCAAAATTTTCATTATTGAAGTGTTAAAAGATAATGTGATTGAATGATAGGTCATTACATTTGTCTCAACATAAAAGTCATCATAGGTAATCAAAAAATTATAAGTCTGCATATAGTGAGATAATACAACAATTTACCATACTTCAACCAGAAAATAACTTATACAATCCATAAATAGATAAAATTAAAATTCATTCGAAAATATGAAACATAGAAATAGGTGAACAAAATTTATATAACAGTTATCTAATAAATGATAAAAGGTAGTTATGGGTTGCCACATTCCATTCATGTGAATAACTTAATCATGTATTCTCTTAAGTCACAGTAACAACCTGAATTATCATATATCATTATTGAAACCATTCATGTTTACTTATCCCAAAAATATATTGTATATATTCCATAAGTACTAGAAAGTGGTACACTTCATCCATTATATCATAAAAAGCTTGTTAATAACTCCATAATTAGTTCTCAAGGAACTGTCATCATTGAAATAACTTATTCAAATCCATCATATATTTATCAAAACATCATTATCTAAAAAGAATGGGAATATTAACGGTCATCTTCCCCCGAATCATGTGTTATCCAAGTATATAAATATACCCTCAAATCACATTTTGGATCCTTATAACTATGCAAAATACACGTCCAAATCATTAATGAAAAACTTATATAGAAAAAAATATATTTCAAGATTCATCTAACATAATCATTGAAATCATTAACATATACACCTCAATCATCCAAAATTATATTAAAACATTACTCAGGATTCATCAACTTCTTCTTTTGAAAAATATAAATCATGTATTATGGTTTCACAACCTCATGATTCGTAAATTGAATGTAAAAAATACTGTAAGAATATCACATACCATTCACATGTCATTTACAATATTTTTTTCCTCAGTAGTATGACCAATACTCGTACAATTTTCATGATTCTGTTCACGATATTTCCATTGAGGATATCAATCTTTACAATTCTCATAATTTCCACATCTAAAATATTCAAAGGTTAATAATGATCTATATTGATCTGGATACTGACTTAGACCAAAAAGGAAAGTGTCAGAAATATATATCAGAGATTTGAAACACAAAATTATGTAAACTACTTATAACATTTCAATCTATTTTATCTTTGATTTAACCCAAGGTTAGGCATGATTGTCAAAAAACCCTATGATTGTGACCTATACCTCACAATAAGTAGGAAATCCATAAACATATCATTATAAATATCACTAAGGATCTCACTAAAGTTTTCTCATCCTTGTTTCCAAAGGTAGACTAAAAATTCTCTCTAAAACCAACTATAGAGACCCATTAATCACAAACATTGTAATTACATTTATTTTGTGGAACACATAATACATGATAAAAATAGATTCCAATTGATCTTATTTGTTTATTGACTATAGAAACTCAAAATAAATCTTTTAATAATGGAGAAATACCTTCAACATCATCCATAATGATCTTGCCATTTTTTTCCTACCGAAAACCATTATTTATATC
The DNA here is from genome assembly GCA_963277665.1 of Viscum album. NCBI lineage: Eukaryota > Viridiplantae > Streptophyta > Magnoliopsida > Santalales > Viscaceae > Viscum > Viscum album. Next base: position 1,084,100,128 of record OY728163.1, on the reverse strand, counting down.
CTGGGGAAAAAACATAAAAATGTTGAACTTAAATGCTCATCAAGGATAAAAAATGATAACATAAAACAATCCATAAAAATTTGAACATAAAAACATGAATATAATGTTCAAACATCAAAATCACGAGTCATCAAATAAATCTTGGCAGAATGTAAGGCATGGATCCTAAAGGATCAACAACCATGATAGAATAACATTAGCATAAAACATATAATTGTGGAGAAATAGTAAGAACATAATATTATTTCAATATTATCCAAGTCATTTTTACCTAGTCCATCATAGTGGAAATAGTCCATTAATGAACCGATATTACTTATCGTTCCCACCATATATTACTGAACAAGATTGGCATGATATTACAGCCCTATATTACTGAACCTAATTTACCTTACCTTCCAATCATTTCTATCTCATGTGATGTAAATACATAACCAATTAATTTATTATAGATATAGGTCCCACTCATCTCATAATTAAATCATTCTTACATATTCCAGAAAAACATAAATCATTTATATTAGAATAACCCATGAAATAAAATGGGATTGTTAAACAACACTTCATCATAATTGAATCCATATAAGATAAATACGCTTCATTTAAATAATACCATTATAAACATAGTAAATTAAATGTAATAATATGGATATAAAAAAAATCATATGTCATCTTAGATGGAAAATAATTTTGATAACACACTTGAACTTAGTACCTGATTAAAATAACCTTTCTTCTCCAAAAATGTTTTTTTCACAAAATTCCATGCAATTTTAAAAGAAAAAAATTTAGTAGGAAATAAACATGATATTTTTAGAGGAATATCTATTAAAATAAGTCGTTGTGAAACCATAAAAATCCATTCATTATATATAAGTTAAAAAACATTATCCTCATACATTTGTCGGAGAAGTCAAAAAATACATAGTATAGTAAAAAATGATTCCTTCCATACCATGTAGTAAAATTCAGAAATGGGTAAAAATTACATCAACCATACAAAGAATAATAATTAAATTTTTATAATAAAATTATAATAATACAAGGACACCGATGATAAATATACCCCAAGTAAATACCTACGTATAAACTATCTCAGATAAAAATAAGGTTGCAAAATTATCCCATACCATAGTTCTGATTTATTCTATATGTGTCAGAAACTCTTGTATAGTGGGTTTAAACTTATTATTAAAATGTAAAATAACCATAATAATATTTATGATATCTTATATGAATGACTTATTACTTTATGTTACATGTTCATTTGTAAATTCCATGTTAAAGCAATGTTTTGGGTAATAGTCATTCTATTTGTCGAATGTGTTTTGAATTGTTATACTTGATATTATTACTTAAATTAGGATTTAAATACATAAAAAATGTAAAAAATTATTTATATATCATATATATTCTTTATATATATATAATTGACAGATAAAAAAATGGAATACATAGTTCATAGAGACGGTATGTCATACGTACTCATGAATGATTTTTTTCCCTTATTGAATAGAATGGATGTATGTAAATGATATACGTATATACAAATTAATCTAGTATCATTATAATGTCTTATATTTTAGGGTTATTTTTTGTATATACTATATAATCCATTTTAAAAAGTTAACATGGATAATGAATTTCATAGTGTTGTGGGGACGGTAAGCTATACATATGCACGAGCAATGATATAATTCTCATAATTGTTAAATGGTATTTAAGTGTATTGTTTATAATATCTCATATATTGTATACTTTTATAAAAATTATATATAGTTATTATTTCCACCATTATATCCATCCATGTAAGGTGGTGGTGAAAAAAAATAACACCACGGCGTGGAGGCGGTAAGCCGTATGTACACTTATGTAGTGATATTTTTTATGATGGATAGAAGGTGAAATAATGTTGTTTTATTTTTAAAATAACATATTAGTATATTATTGAAACTGATGTTATTAATTTATAATGAAACAAATAAAAAAGAATAAAGTTGAAGAAGAAATAAATTTGGAAGAATATGTATAAAGGATTACCTCTTCCTTGACATGCCTCCATTAAATCTCCACTTACGAAACTACAGTTGGACTTTTGTGAAGACCAGAAAATATATAATGTTAATTAGGAAGTTTAGAATAGAAATATCCTGGGTTTGGATGATATTAAAGGTTCAAAATAAAGTTAAGAGGAGATGGATGAGATTACCATTTATAATAGAGAAGATGTTCACTTTAAGAAATTCATCAAATATTAATTTTTCATCAATTCTATATCGATTTAATATGCTCCAAAATATATTTAATTCATATATAAGATTTTTTAGTTTTAATACCCATCATCTAAATATTTTTATACATGTTTTGAATATTTTTTTATCCTTATATTTTTATTTTAACACTTATTTTAGCCTTTCTAATCTTATAGTCATATCATGTTATTTAAACATTGTGGGTTGATGTATTTAACATATCATACCAAACGACATAGAAATAGCTATTTATGATATATTTTGACTTATATTAACCATTTTTTGAATCTTTTATTTTTAGGAAGTTTATACCACTTAATAAAATATTTTAGGTTTTATGTTGTGAATAATGATAATTTTGGATACTATTCACACATCACATTTAAAAAAAAATCCTAACAACCATATTACATTGAAAAAAGGAATTTACTCATTCATATTAATTCAATGTCATCCATAAGATTTTTGGATATCGTCAAAATGTTCAAATTAAATTTATTTTAATATTTATAAATTCATTTATTTTAATATTTCATTAATGTGGTAATCACAACATCCTAATTGTGTCATAAATAAATATTTTTATCAAATTTATAAAAATTATAAATAAAATACCATGATGTATTAAATATTTTTATCATTATAATGACTTTTTATAGTCATAGTGACTAGTTATATAACCATATTTAAAATGTCATTTCACGTCTAAGTGAATCCATGAGGTCACGAAATCAACCCAAGGATGACCATGGTAAGAAATATCTCATCCAACAGGACTAGGACATATGTTAGTGTAGTTTAATATTATTATAATATTATTTTGACCTTTATTTACCAGATGTACCATTTAACCTTGGAAAATAAAATAATTACTCATGTTATTATTAATAAAGACAAAAACCAAAAGGTGGCTATTTACACAGTTTGAACCTTTTAATTCCAAATATGGAATCCTTTTTTACAAATTGAAAACATAGAAGTTTATGTATTTAATTTAAAAATAATTCCCCTTTTCAAATCATAGAAGTGGGTTTCTAAGAAGTAATATCTATCAAAATATTGTGAAGTTTTTCTAACCAATTTAAAATTTAAATTACATCCAATGAAAAAATTTGGATTAAATTATTAAAAAATAATCTAATTTGTCCTTAAAACCAATTAATATATAATATAGCTATATAAATAAATTAGATAAAAAGGCAGTTTTGAATTAAAATATAATATTTTCAATATTCATTAAAATTTTAATTTTATTAGAAAAATACCCAAAATTCACCAAAAGTATATTTTTATGTCCAGATTCCAAATAATAAGTTTATTTTGACATACTTAACTATAAAAGTGTCAAAATATGTATTTAAAATGGGTGCACCATCAAAATGTTGTAAAAATTCAATTTTTTTCAAAATACTTATTTTATCTGAAAAATTGATTTTGTTCTCAAATCATTTTCTAGAAAATGTATAATATTAAGGATAATATTTTATAAAATTCAAAATGTGGTTAATAATATTAATAATGGATATTTATATAATATTTATATAATATATCATTATTTAGTGAAACTCGATATTGAGTACAACACAAGCGACCAAGGAAGGTCGTTCTTGCGTGCAACACAAGCCAAGAAAATGTTGTGTGTAGTGAAATATTCATTTAGAATTTATTATAACATAATTCATTTTTTGTAAATTTATACATTGACCAAAATCAACATGCATTGTTGCATGAAATGAATTCTATCAAAAGATCATGAAATAATATACAACACAAGACAAGAACAGTGTTGTGTATATTTTAAGCTAATACGGTGTTGCGTATTGCACAAGCTAATCACGGTGTATTGTAAGATGCACGACATAAAAATAATTTCATAATAATATATCTAATAAAATCATTGGGTGTAACAATGTTGATGGCATTAAGAAAGTATAAGATATCTAAAATGTTCAATACATTGGAGTAACAAATGGATGATGTGTCGTTTTTAGGGAATGGTTTCCTCCGAAAATGGATGTAAATGGACCCTTATAAGATAACGTCTATTTAAGAATTTCCTAGAAATATATTTATAATTTAAATCATTATAATCCCCAACCAATCTAGGGTTTACCAATTGTTTTTTATAAACATATAATGATTTTCAGACCAACTGAAAAAGCTAACATGGATGGTAGTAATGTATTTATAGATTGATTAATGTGAATAAATATTCAATGAATTGAAAATTAAACTTCTCATAGCACCAATCCTCATGATACCCCTTATGGGGTACATATCTTTTTATATATGGTAGTATGAAATTATTTTTTGGGATTTATAATAATTAAAAATGACATAGTTATATCCTTTTCCAAGGGGGTGTCAAATTCTCATGACTAGAGCAACATAAGACATCATATAGAGACAATTGTAGTAGTTATTTCCTTATAAATTTGAAAAATTTATCTCAATGAGGAGAATAGTGAAATATATATGGATCTTAACAACGTGAAATATATATTCAAATATAAGGATCATAATATTATATAGTGACTATTACTATAGACAATTAAGGAATATAATTGTTCAATACACTACCATTATAAGGTATAAAATAACGAGGTAGTAACTCTATGTAGAAAGGGTCGAAAATTGTTTAAATAAGAATTGATAATGATTAAATCTTCTTAGACATTTATTTCATGTGATAATGAAATATAACAGATTTAATTTTATCAATCCTCTATCAAATTATTTCTCAATAATCCTATCAGTAGATGGAAAATGAATAGTAAAAAGTTGATGTGAAAATAATGATTAAGGTGAAACCTATTAAAAACGACAAATACTAAGAGTTAAAAATTGATGAAGGTGATGTTGTCTGTTTTGGTTCACTATAATGTGAACCATCAAATCAAAATGGAAGGAAGTGTAAATTGAAATATTTAAATATATTTACCATCACCGTACACTATGGGAGCATAAATAAATATTGAGGCCTCTAGAACCACTACTATTTAGAAAATATTGAGAAGTAGTCCACATAATATATATCAAAATTCCCTAAATTTAAATTTTTGAAGGGTGAAAGGAAAAAAGTTCACAAGAATGATGAAACTATTACCTATACAAATATACAAATTTGGAAATATCAACATGGACATTCTCATTTATATTCTGAATAAATCTATCGAAAATAATGTCATATGGTTTTTTAGATGATCATATAAGGGATTTTCATTTTATTTAAATTCAAGAAGACATTTAATTTGAAAAATTTGGATGGATATAAATCATATATATAGTGTGAATTTATCAAATATAACTATAATATATATCTCAAGTGGATATGATATTTACCTACATGTTCTAGAAAAGTCCTCAAAATTCTCCAAATAATTAGTTAAAACATAGTATGTTTTATCTCCACCAATATATTTCCTAATAAAAATGGACTATAAGAAGATTATAATACATGTTGATAGAATTAAAAATAGACATAACTGTAATATGGATGAACATCTTCCATAGATTATGTTATTGAAAAATAATAATTTCCACTAAGTAATCAAAATTACTCTATATGAATCACTTCATGGTAAGAGATTCAAAAAACCTATATTCAATGAAGAAGAGTATAAATGTAACTTAAAGCATCATAATATGGTCAGTGAAATAGTAAAAAAGTTACAAACCACTTACCATAACAAATGGGTTACACAATGTTACCAAAAATGTTCTGTTAAAAATCATATATGAGACATTTAGTTTGGGATATAAAATGAACCGTTCCTATATATATCACCATAGAAGAGAGTCATTAAATTTTTAAATATGTGAATTCTATATACCAAGTATATCAAACCATTTTAGATTATTGATAACATAATATCTATGGTCTATCAACTAAAAATCCCACTAATCATTTTTCAAGTAAATGAAATTTTCCTTGTATCCATATTGAAAAAGTAAATAATAGATCCCCCAAATTTACTAATTTATTATGTTTTACATATTGAATAATATTTATCAACGGGGAATATATTTTTAAAATCATGGATCATAGAGATAATTCTATAATCAACTTTACAACTCACCCTTTCAAATTTATATGGTGAAAACATAAGTATAATGAGGAAACAAGGTATCCATAGAAATCCATGATGTAGAAGAACCCTATAAAAATTATTCATTATTATGTAATATTATTTTTCTATTATGATATTTCATAATTGGGGTAGAATTTACTGATCCATATTTTTAAGAATGATTGTCCCCTTCATATAAATATATCATTTTTTTTAAAATAGAATAACATGCATCCAAAATATTATAAAATTGAATACATTTTATTATATAAAATTTAATAAGAAAACATGAGAATAAAAATTTCAATAGAAACTAGCTATTTTATAGAGGTACAACATTAAGAAAAATAAGATAATATTAATATGTACATTTGTAACTTATTGATCCCTAAATATTGAATGATCTTAGACATTTATTGAGGTACATACTTGTTTAAATTCTATTTTAAATATATATTTTTTTAAATGAAATTTGTATTTCATGTATGATGAGTATTGGGGGTGTCCTTGTGGTTCAATAGGTGAAATAACGAGACATAAATCCTCTTGTACATTTGTCATGGTTGGCGAGCTATTTGTACTAAATATTCACAAAAACTATGCTAACTAGGAGGACGGGTGAATGTTTACATGGACCATGGAGTGGGGGGGAACTACTTTGTCTTTGAAAGATACCTTACACAAAGTTTCAAAACCATTTTTTAAACTGTGCAGAAATCCCCATGTAACCATGTGTCCAAGCCCCTCTTGGACAATGGATAGTGCATGGTTGGCACACAGTTTGGAATAAAATATAACAAAACCATACGCCTCATAAAATGTGTGATTTTACCCTTTTACCATTTTGGATTAATGATTTATCACATTATTTGCTTCCCTATGTATACTATAACAAACAATGTGGTGAACCAAAAGACAGAAGTATTACCAAGGATAGACATACTTTATTTCTTGGATCATTGGTGTGTCATTCAATACGGAGTGAGCATCTGAGTGGTTATAAAAATCATCTTCCCTATCAATCTTTATATTAGGGAATGGGTACCATTATTCTCCTTCGAGAGCCTTATAAACCTCTTCTTCATATGAATCATATTTTAGGGATTTTAAGGGTGTTTTAATCCGAAGAAAAAGATATGTTTGAGCATGAATGTGCCTTCATAATTGAGGTAGGCAGTCTATATGTTATATCTCATAGTATTAATGTTGGTTTACGTGTATGTGGTTGTGTTATGGGTTCACCCTTATTGTTATTTTTATACCCTTCGCTATAGTTAGTAAACAGATTGAATACATGATGAATTGAACTATCCTAATCCCCATGTGATGAGCTGAGGTTGATTTGATCAGGTTAAAGGCCACCCAGGGGGTGTTTCATATAAAGAATTTAAATTTTAAATGGAAATACTGGAATTGAATGGTTATAACATATAGTACATACTAAATGTATTGGCATGTAGGATTGGGTTATGGAATGAAACAAATGTGAATTTCGTTTAATTGTTATCTTGGCATAAGGGTTATTTGGGATAATATGAATGGGTTAAATGAATTAAGGTGAATGTGGTAATTTAATTATGGGTTGTAAAATAAATATATATATGTGTGTAAAATAAAGATAGTGAGAATATGTCAATGGGTTAAGGCATGATCATAAACCATGTATTGAACAAATAATGAATTGTTAATGTTATGTGTGTACAGATTTAGGATTGTTTTTGATATGGAATATGTGGTATGTGAATAAAGAATAATGTAAACGTGAATTGGTGGTGACTAGGATATTAGACTCAGGAACCTCCCATGGGTTGGGTGGGACTGAGGCTCCAAATCTAATCCCTAGATTGCATCAGTTTGGTAGATGAACTAAGACTCTAAGCCCTTAATAGTTGCATTGGATGCGACTACCTGGACTTATGATACGTGTTATGTGTTATCTAATTAATTTCAAATTTTTGTCCCTAGTGAGATAGTCAACTTGACATATCCATTTATGCATAGTAGTTGACATGCAATGGATTTTCTGTTATAAATGAATTTACTAACCCATGGATTAAATAAATTATGTGGTGGAAGTAACTATTGTTAACTAATGGAACCCAGTTTTTATTTGATTTATCATGTTATTCTTTTAGTATATGAATACACTATCTATTCAGACTGGAGATGTTAAAGATAATATTGGTAGTCAACCACAGATTTGTGGTCACACCCTGGTCATGCCACCATTGGGTACACATATAGACTTTATAGTTGCATGTTAGGATAAAGGAAACATCAATATTCTATAGGGTTGATTGGGCATGGGATGAGCATAGATGAGGGATATTGACACACAGTCCAGACCCATTTTAGGGATTCTTCCGTAAGCCTTATTTTTAAGTTTTCCTTATATGTTACAATTAATAGACAATTCATACCATGTTTACTTTTGGTTGTGGTCTTGTATCGAATATTGGGAAATAATGGAAATGTAAGTTCATTTTTATATAAATTTTCCTTTATTTCATGTTTATTGGTTGTGTCTTACTAGAAAAAATAGGTTATATTCTATCCATGTAATCTACTAAACCCTGGATCATAATTTACTGCCCATGGAATACAAGGAGGCATTCCTGAGACCATTTTCTAACCTTAATCAAGGCACCAATTTATCATCCTCTAGTTTGGGGATGATACTTGGTGGTTTTTGAGAAGTTCCTTGTATATTCCTTATTATTTTGAAATAGTATGCATGAGATTATGATCTATCTGTATTTTGGAAATGAACTCATTAATGGCAGTAGTTAACCCATTTGTGACGGAAAACCAACATACACAAGGTGGTATTGTTGTTCTTGATCTATGTTGTTAGTGTATAATGATATTTCACAATTGGGTTATGTACTAGTTGTGTGATGTGACTATTTTATAATATTTTTTCTCCAATAAAATTGTAAGATTTTGTTTATTCATGAAACAATTTCGCATCCTTGGAGTATAAGAGGCATGTATCTTAGTAGGCACACATAGGGGAGAAGTAGGAGGCATGGAGGAATATGTGTATTCCATTTCATTGAAAATTTTAATTTTGTGGTTTTTAATTAAGATAACTAATACTGGTAAATATAATGAATGTGAATGTATTTTAAATGAATAGTGAATAATGAAAAGTTATAAAAGGGATAATATTTGGTTGTGGAAAATTTCAAAGAGTGTAATCCGCCTAATTGATAAAGGTTTATGTTGGGATGGTAAAAAGGGTTCAAATAGCGTTTAATGAAAGAAAATAGACTATGTTAGTTAGTTAACCCATCTTAAGAATGACCCATATTTGGGATGGCTAGGGGTAGTGATAATGATGAAGACACATCTGTTAGTTTAGTTTGTAAAAAATGGTTCACTTATAGATAGTGAAATCCTTCTATGTGTAACTTTGAAAACATAGTGTTATGAATTATGAGAGGTGTATTTGGATTTTTAAGAATAATTTATGAAGAGTTCAAGTTCTCGATTGGATGAAATTGTCTAAGGAATAGAACACAATTGCTCAATTGGAAAACAAACCCCAGTGATCTAATTTAAGCAAGGAGGGAAGCAATTCAATCATAAAGTTTCTCATATCATGTAGGTGATGGAACAAGATATCTAATGGATTTTTTCAAGTATTTTAGAACTGATCAGGTATGTTCAAATAGAACACCATCTATCATTTTGTAGATAGGGTATACCTAATGAATACTATTAGAAATAGTCTACCCAAAAAATTATTGATCACTTAGAGAATCCTCCTGAGAAGAGAGTCATGATTGTAGCTTACATGGTGCTTGGTCAAGAAAGAGCATGTAGTATTTTTGGGTTCAAAACAAGTCGGATGGTGTTATGAAGTTGAATGATTTCTAGGAAAATATTTTGGAACATTTCAATTTTGAGTCCATGAGATAGGATAAGGTTGTGTATTTTATGAGGTTTACCCAAGGATTTTTTCAATGATGGATTATGTTGGTTGATTCACCATCTTGGAATGATTTATCCCAACATTGTTAAGAGATGAGGTTTCTATGAAAATTCATTTCAAGGAAGAACATAGACATGTGATTATGTCCCATGAGAATATGTTCCATTGAAAGATGGGTTTTAAAGTGTTGGACCAGTCTTTTATTTCATAATGGAATGTCAAGGAAGATTTTGGTTGTGTAGATATTGTTTGGGTTTGGTGATCTAGTGTTCTAGATTTTGGTGGTATGAATTGATTCTTTGAGAGTTTACAATTGGGTGGTGGTGGAGAGATTATCTAGAAAAGGGAACCATCCTCGCATAGTAGGGAAAAAATTTACATTAGTGTGGTAGGTCAGGAAACACGCATGGTCAATGACCCATTCTATAAAGACCCGGAAATTTCAAGGAAATTTTGTTCTTAATATATTTAGAATTTTTCGAGTCTGTGGCTTCTGACGTCACCTGATTCCGAGGCCCGGTGTGCCCAAAATCATTTTCCGAAGTATAGCTTGGGTACGTTCAGTGAACGAACGAGCGGGTTTTTCTAACTCTTAAATCGGTGCTCGGAATTGAAATCTGAGGGCACCGATGAAACTGCAGCACCGGTTATTGCTTAAGAGCACCTTTTCCGAAGGTGCGTTTTCTCGGGAGTAGTTGTCAAAAATGTGGTTTTAGTGAGTAATAAAATAAAATTATGTTACATTTTTATTTCTTTTTCTCTAAGTAGTTATATCCTAAGTAAGGGAGTTTGGGTTGGGACCCACTTATTGTTAACTATCCTTGGAAGGATAAAGGTGGGGTGTGTCCCACATGAGCCCAACCCCCCACATTCCTAACTCCTCAAAACCCCCCACTTAAGTTGTATAACTCATGAACTCCTCCTTTAATGTTGTGACTTTCCCTCTCCTCTCATTTAATCAAGACAACACATTAATACAATTAATGGATTTGAGTTTTTAAATTTTGAACTCATGACATGGCTTAATAAAATAATTGGAGATTATTTTATTTTTGGGGATAGTGGGTTGTGTTAAGGAATGGAGAAGAAAGCCCTAGTTTTGTAGAACTTCATCTCCTTCGTTGAAGAATGATACGTATCCGAAGAAGAACATCGAATTGGTGGTCCTGGAATTCTCCATCCACTTCCTCTTCCACGACAAGGAAGGAGACACCGACTGTGGAGACTGACGCCAACAACAACATTCTTCTTCTTCTTCCGATGTCAATGGAATCGATACCGTTCTTCCGAGACACCCGACTACCGCGACGTTCAAATTCCGCGACTCGATGACATGCGGCGTCAATTTCGAAGTAGGGGTTTTTTTGTATTTAGTGTTTATGTGAATTAAACCCTCGTGCATGGTTATTTAATTGCAGGGTGTTTGTATAATTTATTTTGAATAAATTATACCCTCTTCAATGATTAAAAACATGTGTTTAAATGTTTTCCAATTGATAATAACTAACGTGGAGGGCGCATGCCGAACAGACAAGGCCCGAAAACCCTATACAGCTTTTTGTTGTTGTGCGGATCGACGGACGATGACGAATAAGGACTCAAAGGCGTTTTGATCCCTTCGCAGTAATCTACATGTCTCGGGAGATCCACAGGCGCAGACGGCGGGCAAAACGGACCACCGGAGCACATCCGGTGGTCCGCGGCCGGCCAGCCGCTAGGAGGCAGCTGTGGGATGACCGAATCCCGTGACCGTGCGGGATCCGGGGGAGACGCGACGACCAGCGCTGCGTCCGTTAGCAGGGGGGCAGCGCACCCCCTGCATCCGCTCAGCGCGTGGCCCCCGCCGAGCCGAACCGGCCGCACCGGGCCGGGCCGCCCGCGCAGGGCCGGGCCTTGCCCACCGGGCCAGGCTTCCCCTAATGGGCCGGACCTGGACCCAGTTCGGGTCGCCCGGTTCGGGCCGACCCAGGGGGTCTCGGGCCGGGCCGGTCCGGGCCCAAAACCCCTAAAACCGGACAGGTTCGTTCGTTTTCCCATTTCATGGGCTACGGACCTCCGATCGATGCACTGTCAGTTGCGATGAGATCCTTGGATTGAGGTGGTCGTTTCTGTATAATAAACTAAAGGTTTACGAGAACTTTGGGTATGGCCTAGTTGGTTTGAACACGAAACCAACAGGTCCCTCGGAGCGGAAAGGCTTATAACTTGAGCTCCAGACGTCCGATTGACATGCCGTCAACTTTTTTTGATTCCTCTAATTGAGACAGACCTTTTGGCTTACTCCACTCTAGGTTTGGGCGCAGTTGAGTGCGGTCAAGTTGGTTTTGACTTAAAAAACTAATCGGGCCCCTAGAACGAAAAAGCCAATAACTCTCAGACCGGGCATCCGATTGACGCGCCGTCTGTCACGTTGAGTTCCTCTTGTTGAGACGGAACTTTGAGATACATCAAATCTGGACTACGTGTCAGTTGATGTATCGACCCCTTGGCTCGTGAAGCAGACCCTCCCAGAATCGAGCATGATGTGTGCGAGAACCCTAGAGCTGGCTGCGATTGTGACGACGATGATTACTGTACTGAAATCTTATGTGGGTTCGGCAGTGATGAAGACTGCTCTGAAATCCTCCATGGGTTCGATAGTGATGATGACTTCACTGAAATCCTCAGTGGGTTCGGCAGCGATGAAGACTGCACTGAAATCCTCCGTGGGTTCGGCAGGGACGACGACTGCACTAAAATCCTGCTTGGGTTCGGCAGCGATGAAGACTGCACAGAAATCCTCCGTGGGTTCGGCAGTGATGAAGACCGTTCTGAAATCCTCCGTGGGTTTTATGGCAATGAAGGCTGCAATGAAATCCTCTGTGGGTTCGGTAGCGATGAATACCGTACTGAAATCCCTTGTGGGTTCGACGGCGATGACTACTGTTCCTGTATCCTACGTGGGTCTGGTAGTGTTTGACTCTGTTCTTTCTATCCTACATGGGTCTGACAGAGTAGCTGGTCCGTATCTTATGTGGGTCTGATAGCTTAGCTGGTTTAGTATCCTACGTGGGTCCCAACTTAGATGAATTAGTGGCTACATCTGATCATCTCTATTATTTTACGAAGAAGTATACCTGTGTGAGCCGAGTCTTGACTTTCGATCATTATCTTGGATATGATTGTCATGTTTTCCTATGTGGAATTTAAGTGTTCTCCTGTGTGGACTGTGTTGTGCTCTCTTATGTGGACTTGTAGTGTTCTCTTGTGTGGACTATGTTGTGCTCTCCGTCGTGGACTTGTAGTGTTCTCCTATGTGGAATTAGTTGTTCTCACCTATATGGATTCGTTTTGGTCTCTTGTGTGGACTGAGTTGTGTTCTCCTGTGCGGAAAGGGTTGTACTCGGGCTCTGGAGCTATAGCTGAACTGGATTTGATGACTTAGGCATATGTATGGGCATATACCTAAGTAGAGTTGGTCGTTACATTGTGATTGTATCTTTTCTTTGTGGTTTATCCTTTGTGGATTCAGGGAGACCTTCGAGGGTCTCGGGGTCCCTATTGAGTATCATATACTCACCCCTGCACAGGCTTCACCCTCACTACGTTGTGTTGGTTGCAGATGACGGACATCACTGATCGTGGTTGAGGCTTGTAGAGCTAGACAGTACCCGGAGGAGGATCTCACAACGAGTCATTTCCCGGAGGTGGATATCACGTCGAGTCGGTGCCCAGAGGTGGATTCATGACGAGTTGGTAATCGGAGGAGACGTATGGACGTGGAGTGATGACGAGGAGTTCTGTACCTACCCTTCAGTTAGGAAACTGTAGGATGATCTAGGAGAGGCTTGTCACCATCAACTGGTGTTCTTGTGTTGTACTTTACTTTCAGTTGTAGTTGTACTTTTCAGTTGGGTTTGTATTCTAGCCCATTTACCATTCAACACCTTCTTTTGTACTTAGTGTTGCTTCCACTTATACTCTGTGATGTTTGTTACTTTTATAAGGCAATGTGTTCCCTTTTAATCAGGATTTATGCCTTTGGTGCTAGTCACCAGCCCCTGGCCTATGGAAGACGGGCTTGGGTTAGTCAAGGCATGGGACCCGAGGATGATTCGTGACAAATTGGTATCAGAGGAGTTCGGTTCTACCATAGAACTCAAGACTCTGATCTTTCATCTATGTGAAGCATTAATGTTAAGGGTATTGAGTGTGGTTATCAGTCTAGGGAGTCCAGTGTTGGTGCGGCGGCCGACATATCCGTACACCAGGACCCTAACTTCTGATTTTCAACTCAGTGCAAGAAAAAATTTATTGCGTGTGTGTTTCAAAATTTTTCTTTGTGATTACTTTGTGTCACCTCACCAGGTATAAATCCTTGACCATGGCGCACCTCTCTCTTTTTAGGATGGCCCCACGATAGAAGACAGCTACGGTTCCGAGTGATGTACGAGATGACGACCCACCGAGAGACGAGGTTTCGGTGTGGGGACCTCTTACTATGTTGAAACCTTCGGGTGGTGTACTAGCATCACCACCACCCGTTAGGTAGCATAAGCCTCCGAGATTTTGAGGCAATACAGTTCCCAGATAGCAGAGGACTAGATGGGGTGATTTCTAGAGTTGTACAACTAGTTTAGAGCTAGTAGAGCAGATAATGATCTTAACTACTGGTGTTTCCCAGTGAGTTACCATGAGGTTGGTCCGCATAGTGATGAGGCTTCGGTACGTGGACTTATGCCTAGGATAGTACCTTCGGGTAGTGTGCCAGGTATATCACTACCTGCCGGTCAGCAGACAGTACCAGCGGTATCGGTAGAGGACACTTGTTGGCTTAGTGCCATACATGTTTCATCACCATATATCTTTCAAGTTCTGAGGCAAGCCCGACTCACAGGAGGCTGAGGACTGGCTTGAGGAGGTGGCTAAGAGTTTCTTAGAGCTTATACAGCATCGACAGGATGACGTGTCGGTAGCTGAGAATTCATTTGGGCATGCCAAACCATTCCTGGTACTCGATGACTATGATGCAGTCAGTGCTTTAGGGCTCGGACTTCAGAGTGAGGTGTGTCTAAAGGAAATCCGAGCCAGCACTTCGTTCTCTATACATTCCTACTTATGATAGGGTGCTAGAAATAACCTTTGTGGTTGAGAATTCTTTTGCTGAACGGATGCAGTCAGTGAAGGTTAGCAGGGGAAAAGCAAGAAACTGGCGCCAGTCTCAGAGACATGGGTGTGTAAAATGTTTCAAGTAGAGGAAGTGAAAAGGACAGATGAATCTGCAGGGCAGTAGCCGTGGAAGTGTATTTAGGAGAGCAGCATGGGGTGGTGAACATTTTGACATGTTTCAACCACCCGCCTTTGAAATCCCTCCTAGGCTCAGCGAGATGGAGGGCAGGGGAAAGAGTAGCTGCATGCGGTCCGGGAGTGAGACCGAAAGGGCTCTAAGGATTAGTCGAAGTTCGAACTGTGTCTTCCACAAGCTGCTGTAACAACAAGACATTGACACGAATCATCCCTTCCTTCCATGAATCTTGTCACAGACCTAGAGAATCTGGTTAAGTCATTGAATTGACCCTCACATCTGTAGATACCTCTGTGAGGAGACTTGATAATCACACTTATTCCGATGGTGTGATCTTACACTTGAGGAGAGAGTTTCCATTGGAACCTCTTGGTGGAAGCGTCGAGGCCTGACAACGTTAGTTTGAGAATGGAATGTGCAATCACAGTTCATACACAAATTGACGGTATTAGGAAGACAATGGGATGGGTTTTCCTTGGTCGGCAAAAAGGAAAACTCAAGCATCATAAGAAAAACTCATGCACAGGAGGGTGCGGTCGATCACTCTTGAGTCGGCCAACCTTACCCTCGTGGCTTTAGGAGTTTTGAGTTTCAGTTCTAATCAAGAAATGGAGGCCTCTAGAATTTGAGGATGGCAACCAGGTTCTTATACGAGTCTCACCTCGACGAGGTTTACGGAGATGTAGCCGAGGTGGTGAGATATCTCCGGGGTTCAATGGACCTTTCTAGGTCTTCAATAGGGTTGGCGAGATGGTTTACCGCTAGACCTTTCAACCTCAGTTTCACCGGGTGCACGATGTCATCCATGTATCTTAGGTAAGTATATACGTGCATGACCCTTCCCACATCATCGACCACAGGGAGATGCACGTCGATGATGGGGGGACATTCACAGAGGTTCTAGTGGAGAACGAGGATCAACATGAGCAGGTCCTACGTGGACGGTCGATTCCTCATGTTCGTTTTCACTGCCAGCACGAGAGCCTCCAGGAGAGCACATGGGAGCGGGAGGCTCAATTGCATACTCCGTGCCACATTTTTTTCCAAAGTTTGTGTTATAGATTTATGGGGACGTAAAACCCTGAGATGGGAGTATTTTGAAGACCCAGAAATTTCAAGGAAATTTTTTCCTTAATTTCTTTTGAATTGTTCGAGTCTGTGGCTTCTGAAAGAACCTGATTCCGAGGTCCGGTGTGCTTGGAATCATTTTCTGAAGATTAGCTAGGGTACGTTCAGTGAATGAACGAGCGGGTTTTTATAACTTTTAAACTGGTTCTCGGAATTGAAATCCGAGGGCACCGATGAAACCGAAACACCAGTAATTGCTTAGAATCACCTTTTCTAAAGGTGCATTTTCTAGGGAGGAGTTGTTAAAAATGTGGTTTTAGTGAGGAATAAAATAAAATTATATTAAAATTATATTTCTTTTTCTCTAAGTAGTTATATCCTATGTAAGGGAGTTGGGGGTGAGACCTACTTATTGTTAACTAACCTTGGGAGGATAAAGGTGGGGTGGGGCCCACATGAGCCCAACCCCTCACATTCCTAACTCCTCAAACCCCCCCTCCCCACCTAAGTTGTATAACTCATGAACTCCTTCTTTAATGTTGTGAATTTCCCTCTACTCTCATTTAATCAAGCCAACACATTAATTCAATTAATGGATTTGAGTTTTTAAATTTTGAACTCATGACATGGATTAATAAAATATGTGGAGCTTATTTTATTTTTGGGGTTAGTGTGTTGTGTTAAGAATTGGAGTAGAAAGCCTTAGTTTTGTAGAACGTCATCTCCTTCTTTGAAGAACGCTACATCTCCGAAGAAGGACATCGACTTGGCGGTCCCGGAATTCTCCATCCACTTCCTCAACTGCGACAAGGAAGGAGACACCGACTATGGAGACCGACGCCAACAACAATGTTATTCTTCTTATTTCGACGTCGACGGAATCGATACCGTTCTTCTGCAACACCCGACTACCTCGACGTTTGACTTTCGTGACTCGATGACGTGCGGCGTCAATTTTGAGGTAGGGGGTTTTTGTATTTAGTGTTTATGTGAATTAAACCCTTGTGCGTGGGTATTTAATAGCAGGGTGTTTGTATAATTTATTTTGAATAAATTATACCCTCATCAATGTTTAAAAAATGTGTTTAAATGTTTTCCAATTGATAAAACCTAACGCAGAGGGTGTGGGCCAAACAAACACGGCTCGACAACCCTCCGCAGCTTGTTGTTGGTGTGCGGATCGATGGGCGACGACGAATCGGGCCACAAAGGAATTTTTAACCCTTCGTAGTAATCTATGGTTCCTGGGAGAGCAGCAGGCGCAGACGACGGGCAAAACGGACCACCGGAGTGCGTCCGGTGGTCCGCGGAAGGCACCGACGATGCCGGCGGCCGGCCGCCGAGAGGCGGCGGCGGGATGAACTGGATCTCGTGGCCGCGCGGGCTCTGGGGGGGACGTGGCGACCAGCGCCGCGTCCGCTAGCAAGGCTGGGCAGCGCACCCCCCCCCCCCCCCCCGCGTCTGCTCAGTGCGCGGCACCCGCTGAGCCGGACCCGGGTCGGGTCGACCCGGTTCAGGCCGCCCTAGGGGGTGCCGGGCCGGGACGGTCCGGGCCCAAAACCCCTAAAACCGGACATGTTCATTATTTTCCCCATATCATGGGATACTGACCTCCAATCAATCCACCATCAGTTGCGATATGATACTTGGATCGAGACGGTCGTTTCGGTATATTACACTCAAGGTTTAAGAGAACTTTTTCTACGACTGTTTTGGTTCGAACACGAAACCAACCGGCCCCTCAGAGTGGAAATGGTTATAACTTGAGATCTGGACGTCTAATTGACGTGCCGTCAACTTTGTTGGATTCCTATTAGTGAGACGGACCTTTTGGCTTACTCCACTCGTGGTTTGGGCACAGTTGGTGTTCGGTCGGGTTGGTTTTGACTTTAAAACCAACTTGGCCCCTAGAACGAAAAATCCAATAACTCGCAGACCGGGTGTCCGATTGACGCGCCGTCTATTATGTTGAGTTCCTCTTGTCGAGATGGAAGTTTGAGATACATCAACTTCGGACTACGTGTCAGTTGATGTATCAAACCCTGGGCTCGTGGAGCGGACCCTCCCGGAATCGAGCATGCTGTGTGCGGGAAACCTAGAGCTGGCTGCGACTACGACGACGATGATGACTGCACTGAAATCCTCCGTGGGTTCGGCAGTGACGAAGACTGCACTAAAATCCTCCATGGGTTCAGTAGCGATGAAGACTTCACTGAAATCCTCCGTGGGTTCAGCAACGACGAAGACTCCACCGAAATATTCTGTGGGTTCGGTAGTGACGAAGACTACACTGAAATCCTCTGTGAGTTTGACAGCGATGAAGACTGCACTGAAATCCTCTATGGGTTTCGCAGCGATGAATACCGTACTGAAATCCTCTGTGTGTTCGACAGCGATGAAGACTGCACTGAAATCCTCCGTGGGTTCGGTAGCGATGAAGACCGTACTGAAATCCTCTGTGGGTTCGACATCGATTACTACTGTTCTTGTATCCTACGTGGGTCTAGCAGTGTTTGACTCTGTTCTTACAATCCTACATGGGTCTGGCAGAGTAGCTGGTCTATATCTGTTTCGGTGCGGATGTGCGTCGGGTTACGCTGTTCCGCCAGGACGCGTTCGCGCGTGCACCCGTCAACCCGAGGGGATGGGCGCGCGGCTTGTGGTCCCGCAGTCCCGCTTTCCAAAGGCGGGCGGCATCCGTCCCTTATTCAGGGGAGTCTGCTCCTTGTTCGAAACCGGGATGATGGGATGTCGGCTCCTCCTTCCTTGGACGTCTCCTCGGAACTCGTCGCCTAATCCGGGTCTCCCTCATAGATTTAAGACATGCTCGTGAATCTCTTTCCCGGCGCCATATCTTCATGGACACCGGTTAATTACGCTGCTTCCGCCCGGACGCTCCAAGGAGTCTGGTCGGGGCAGCAACCTGCAGTGAGGAGACCGGGTGGCTCTGGGTGCTGGGGGCGTGTCGTAACACTGCGGCTCTGCACGTCTGTCTTCCGTCCCTAATAGGGCTTCTCGAAGGCATGATGGCATGAGGCATCCCGCACTGGGTGCGGGGAACTGTGTCACCCGAGGTTTTCCTCGGCTTCCCATGTTTAACACGGGGTATTCCGCGAGTTTAACGTCCAGCGGGGACGGCATCGGACCGATCAACACGAAGAGTGGATCAAATGACAGAACCCCTTGCGGGGAACCTCCGACGCTGGGGCCAACGCATGGGCGGCTTCCCAGGTGATGTGGAGTGGAAAGAAGTGGCATGACCCCACTGGGATGTGGCGGCCCAGGTAAGGATCAGGATGGATGATGGAGTGAAGAGCTTGGACCCCGTAGAGGCTTCCTACGTACCGCGCGTTAGCACGGATCAAAGTCAACGTAGTTCGGGTATACAGTTTAACGTCATGCTGGACGTCGGCAAGCTGACTCACGAAGAGGTCGAGGCCGCTGGGCGGAGGATTGAACCGAACCACCTCACACAGATGGGGATGGAACGGCCGGGTGGATCACAGTTTCACGTCATGCTGGACGATAAAAGGAGAAATGGAAAAAGGGGCTGTGGGGAGGCACAGTGGAGATACACACGGGCAGTCTCCCACAGGGGCGGATTCATAGGTGAATCGACGCAAGCATGAACCCTGGAGGGGTCCACTGATGGACGAACCAACGTGAATACGACCGGGACGACCAGGTGGTGGGCTTGAACCTCAGGGAGGCTTCCTACGTACCCTGTTTAGAAGACAGGGATCAAAGTCCACGTAGTTCATTCTGTCAGGACTTACGTACTTGAGGCAGCCCGGATGCGGCAAAACTCAGTTGGAAGGGACTTGGACCGAATGTAGGAGACACCTCGATCCCAGTCACACCCTCTACTGGCTTCGGCGGTGGGGGAGCGCAATGGAGATACACATGTGCAGCCCCCCACAAGAAACTAGGGGTTTGTAATACCCTACCCCCGTGGGGAAAAGCCGCTCCCATTAAATCGTCCCTAAAGAGGGGCAATCCCGACATCCCTGCAGAGACGAGCGGGTGGGGGACACATCCAAACCGGGGGGGGACCCTGCGTGCGAGGCACGGGATCGGGTGATGCGGACAGTTTAACGTCTTGCCGGACGAAGTACAGTTTAACGTCGTGTGCTGAGGACGAAGCGGACGGTTTAATGTCTTGCCGGACGAAGTACAGTTTAACGTCGTGTGCTGAGGACGAAGCGGACGGTTTAACGTCTTTCCGGACGAAGTACAGTTTAACGTCGTGTGATGAGGACGAAGCGGACGGTTTAACGTCTTGCCGGACGAAGTACAGTTTAACGTCGTGTGCTGAGGACGAAGCGGACGGTTTAACGTCTTGCCGGACGAAGTACAGTTTAACGTCGTGTGCTGAGGACGAAGGTGCTTGGCAGTTTAACGTCTTGCAGCACGGATGATAGGGGCTAGGCAGTTTAGCATCGTGCAGCTTGGACGTAGTACAGTTTAACGTCATGTTGGACGGATGCAGTTTAGCGTCATGCGGGACGAATGTGCAGTTTACCGTCATGCTGGACAAATGTGCAGTTTAACGTCATGCTGGACGTATGCAGTTTAACGTCATGCGGGACGAATGCAGTTTAACGTCATGCGGGATGATGGATTGTCGCTGATGGGTCCGTGTCACTTCGCGTGAGCCTGGAGGGCCGCACGGGAAGACAACGCACGGTGCGGGCACCCAGGATGAAGATCATCGGGCGCCACGCAGGCGGGTACCCTCAGGGGGTCAAGGGGGGCGACCCTGGCGGATTGCGCGCAAAAGAGGAGCTTTGCGCGCAAAACAGCAGGTCGGCGCGCAAAATGGCGGGCTGGCGCGCAATCGGGCCAGCCCTTTGCGCGCGGATGATTGAGATTGTGCGCACCGGGCTTCGGGTAGCACGCGGGGGCAACGGCTCATTCTCTAACGAATGGCCACTTTGAAAATGGGGGGTGCGCGCAATCGGGCTGGATTGCGCGCACCCGGGGGCAATTGGGCACAAGAGGCTTCTTTTGCGCGCAAAGGCCTTCGGGTTAAGGATTATTCAAAGGAAAGGAGCCAAGGGGATTGCGCGCGAAGGCAAACCCCAAGGCTCTATTGCGCGAAAGAAAGGAGGTTACCTGAAGATCGGCATTGCGCGCGAAAGGGGTTGGATTGCGCGAACGAGCGACGCTTCAGATTCTGGCAACCTTCAAAACGTCGGGGGTCGCCTTATATTTATAGGCAACCCCGGGCGCGGAATCCGGTCTCGGGCGCGGAATTCTCTTCGCGGGCGCGGAATCAGGATCCGGCGCGCAAGGGAGCCGCGCAGGCCACGGGCGCGCAAAATAGCGCGCCGGCCCAGCGCATTGCGCGCATCCCGGGAGGATTGCGCGCCGCGACTCAACTTTGCGCGCGGGCC
Organism: Viscum album; assembly: GCA_963277665.1. Classification (NCBI taxonomy): domain Eukaryota; kingdom Viridiplantae; phylum Streptophyta; class Magnoliopsida; order Santalales; family Viscaceae; genus Viscum; species Viscum album. The sequence goes on along the minus strand of OY728163.1, from coordinate 1,084,078,121 downwards.
TCTGAAATTTCGCGCAAGTCCTCTGGGCCCTCCGGAACGTGCCTCTGACTCCAAATATCACTTTGCATTCCGCATCTGGAGCTTCGTTTGGGAACAACGGACTTTTCCGGCATCTACAAAAGCCCCCCCTCGGAATCTGATCGGCGAGAGGTCGCAACGATCGGGTTCCGAGGGAGACGCCGGAATGCCGAAGTCCTGGGCTGCGCGGGACTTAGGCGCGCAAAAAGGGGCGCCGGGCGCGCAATTCGCCGCCGCGGTCGCGCAATCGAGCATTCCGCGCGGCGCGGAATCCCGGCCTCGTCTATAAAATAGGGGTCCGGGGTTCCGCGTTCCGTACACATGCCTTCCGCGCGATAAGCTTCAACGCTCTCGTGCGCGAAATCGCCTTTTCCGGACGCGAAATTCTCCCGATCGGCGCGCAAAACCATCCGGAATTCGCCTGTCTTTGCGCGAAAACCCGGAACTTTGCGCGACATTCATCCCGATTGCGCGCCGTCCACTTGGATTGCGCGCCAACCTTCAAACTTCTCTACCAGCCTCGTCCGATCCCGCACGCTTCATCCCTTAACCCGCACGACTCCCGAAACTTCTGAGATGGCCGCGCATCAAGGAAATGAGGGGAATGCCGCCATTCGCAGAGCAGAGATGGCGGCGAACGAGGAGGTTTACGGAGCCAAGGAGATTGTTTCCAACAATCAATCCCTGTTCGACTTACTGACGCCGGCCCAGAAGACATATCCACTGTCGGACAACCTGCCGCTCTGGAACTTCGGCATCCTAGATGAGGTTCCGGTGCCAGGGTTCGAGGTTGATGCGCCACGGAACTGGGTGACTCGGGAGGACGAGCTTCCCCGCTATAACATCACCAACAATGGGCATCCTGCCAGGGAGACCAGGCACTTGGACGTCTATGTCCTGAACCCGAGGACGCGAACCATTGACGGGGGTGAGCCTACTGCGGAAAATTCTCCGGCCCTCTACTCGAGCACATACTGCCAGAGTGTCACGGACGACACCAAGGGTTGGCTGAAGGACTGGGACTTGCGATCTGGGGGCAATTTCACCAGCGAGTGGGCCTGGGCGTTCTGGGTACGCCACACTTGCGATCACTTCGCAGAGGAGCTGCGGTACATCGGCCTGTTTGAGGCGGTGTGGACGTCGCAGTTCCACTTCTACCAGCAGTCCGAGCTCGGGCCGGAGCTGTTCACCCGCTGGTCCTCGGATACCAACACCTTCCATCTTCACCATGGGGAGGTCGGCATCGGTCTCTGGGACATCCACTGCATCGGAGGTGTCCCGCTGGAGGGCTACCAGTATGATGAGTTCCTGCCTCCGAGGAACACCTGGGGTGACAGGTCACGGACTCCCATCCTGACGTGGCATCTGCTGGACCTGGCTACAGAGCGGCTCGGGGTCAAGGACTTCCAGAAGGACATAGCCTACAAGGAGTGGTTCGGCCAGTTCTTGGAGCATGACCCATCGGTCAAGATGCCAGGCAGGGGGAAGCGGTGCCCGACCGCGGCTCAGAGGAGCCGGAACGGGTCGTACTGGAGGGTACTGGAGACGGGCGACTACCGCTCATGGGGGTACCGCGTCATCGAGGCCCGGGACCCAAATGTCTGGTACGCGGCGTTCCTGGCCGCCTTTCTGAGTGGGTGGCTCCTGCCAGTGCGGGACGCGAGAATGGGCGTTCGCCCGGCGACACTGGCGATGGCGGGCGCTATGGCCGCCAACAAAAGATACAACCTCGGGGTCCCAGTGCTGGCGAGGCTGTATGCCATCCTGGGATGCATCTCACGAGGGGGGTCGCCACGAAGGATCTGTGGGCCCTTTCAGTTCTTCCACGGCTGGGTGGCTGCTCACCTCAGTGGGTACACGTTTCCAAACGCCATCATTCCTCCGGGCAACGGCCTGCGACCCTCCCTGCTGAACATCTTGGGGGTCGCTCCGATGACCCTAAGTGAGGAGGGCGTGAGGATTCGGATTGGAAATCATGCCAATTTCAACTTCAGTCCGTTCCCCACTCCCGTCGGCCAGATGATCGACAATGGGCAGGGTCCGCTGGAGCAGCATGAATACTTCCTGAACATGCGGGGCGGAGTGCTCGTGGCTCGGATCGACGGGAAGGTGATCTGCGAGCCTTACGTGCCAACCCGGTTCGCCAGGCAGTTCGGGTGCCTTCAGCGGATGCCGAAGAGGGTATTCACTGCTGTCCGGGAGGAGACGAACCCTTGCGTCCTTCGCCAGATGTGGCTGATGTTTGCCGCTTTCGGCTCTGGCGACGTCATCAGTATCCCTCCTACCGGGGTTGACGTAGGCTTGGAAACCGAGTACGCCGAACACTGGGCCATCGCGTACCCCGAGGGGCTTCTACGGAAGCCAGTTCGGCGGCTCGAGGTTACCCATGCGGAGACCGAGTGTCAAGGAAGGAGGCGAGGCGCCGCCACACGGGGGAGAACGGAGGCGCGCCAAGCAGCGGAGCCGGCACGAGCAGGGACTTCGGCGGCGGGCACATCGCAGGCTGCCACTACGACCTCAGCGCCCAGAGAGGGGGCACGCGCGGTGGTCGAAGAGCAGCCCAGGAAGCAGGTGAGACATCTGCTCGAACCCTCCCACGATGCAGTCTTCCCGGCGCTGTGGTCGGCCTGGATGACCCTGCGGCAGTCACTTGGGACCGACGCCATCTGGCGAAAGATTCTCAGAGAAGGAATCCATCTGCCAGAGGTCGGGCGCCTCCATATTGCCGACAGGGTGGAATTCAACCGGCAGTATGCGTATCTGACGGCCATGGACGATTACGCGCGCCAACGTGGTCAGCGCGCGGAGCCATCCCTTCTGGTGAAGGTGATGCTCGGTCTAGAGCCCGCTCCAGAACAGATGCCGCCGGAAGAAGACGACAGTAGCAACGACTCCGAGGAAGAGGAGGAGATGGGGGAGGATGAAGGCTCCGAGGGAAGATCCCATCAGGGGAGTCCGCGGGAGAGCGGCGAGGTGGCCAGCTCTGACAATGTTGATGTCACTGAGCTCCTCGAGGTCCGCTTCTATCCCTACTCAACCTGCTTCATCCATTCCCTTATGCAGCTTCTAACCCATTTCTCCACCTTTCTCAGGAGCGCACGGATGTTGGTCAGGCGTCCTCAGTGGGAGTAGGAGGGGCGCCAGCAGGACAAGGCGGGGGCCAGGCACCCATTATCGAATTGACAAGCGCAGAAGGGCCCCCTGCTGCAACTGTTCCTGCGGTGGCCGGGATAGAGGAAGATGACGCTCTGAACTCCCGTAAGTCTCCTTGCTTTACTACTGGTGCTTTCCATTGACGATCCGTGACTAACCATGGCATGCCCCGCATAGTGATCTCAACACTGGAGGCTCGTCGGGTTGCCGAACCCGGGCCATCTACGAGTGGACCAGTGGTGGACATGCCGCCTGCTCCGGAACAGACTTCCCAAACCGAGCCGGCCCCACCAACTGCTGATCAGGGGGCTGCGGACGCCGGCGGTGCTGACATCGGAGAGAGGTCGGGGGCTGACGAGGGTGTCAGCGCCGCTGGGGAGAGAGAAGAAGGTCGCCCAGATGTTGGGGAACCTATCCCTCATGAGGACCTCCCAGGGGCGGACCCTGCAGCAGACCTGCTGGCTGCCTTCCCTGCCTACTGGCCTGCCGACCCCGAGGAGATGGACGACTCGGACGCGGAGGCGTTCGAGGAGAGCCGGATAACGCGCCGCAGGGGGTGGAAGTGCATCCAACGCTTCCTCAAGCGAGACCCATCGGAGTGGCTGGGGCGCATGGGATCACTTCAAACCTGGCTGCGCTTCCTGTGTGCCGGGGGAGCTGATGCTCAACGCCTCCATCTGACGGTCCGTGATTTCATGGCCGAAAAGATCCGCGAGAGCGGCCGGCGTGCCGACGTCACACAAAGTCGGGACATGTCGGAGAGCACGCGGGCGCTCCTCGCGGCGGAGCAGGAAGTCCGGCATCTCGAAGGGCAGGCGGCAGAGAAGGAGGCCTTCGTCGCAACGTGTACCGAGCTTGTGGAGCAACTAGCAGCCCAGCTGGTTGATGCCCAGGTACAGCTGACGGAGGCGGGCCAACAGATGGTCACAATTCAGGTCGAGCGGGAGCGTGCACAGGCCAGAATCGACGAACTGCGTGCTGCGACCGCCGACGAGGAGAGGGCACGCAGAGAGCGAGAAGCAGCCCTGGAGGCCGCCAGCCAAAGGGTAGCGGCGTTAGAGAGACTCATTCAGCACGCTAATCCCTAGGGGCTTTGTTTTGCCACTCCCAGAACATTTTGCTTCTGCTACCTTGATCCATTTGTATGAACCAATATATTTATCTGCATCTTTTGGCTTAACATGCTCAACCACAATTCACTATCTTGCGGGAGCGTTAACCAAGCATCAGGCATCCATAGTTGGGCCTGGATTGCTGGAGAAAAGAGGGAGGTCATTCCTAGGAAAGGAGACCTCAAGCCTAATCAATGTATCATCCCCCCAACTTGTTCCAACACACGAGCGGGACAATGCTAGGGGCGTTGAGATTTTATCCGAACATAGGGAAATGAGAAAGGGTGAATCACGTGTCCCGAATCCATACATCCACAACGGTCGGCCTTCCAGGAAATGCCCAAGACGGTAGGCGGACAGTGGATCGACCATAACAACTGCAATAGACGGACCGAAGGTCATCATTCATATTGTAGGAGGCGGACCACATGTCATCATGAATACCGCTTTGGGGGTTCCTTCAGACACAAGGGTGGAAATCCAGATCAACAGGGCATGCGAAGCGTGGGGCGAAGTGACGATTGTTCGGACAGAATCCAACGCTCTCAGAATTGCGCCACCGTGGGGAAAGCGTATTAGGCGGATGCACTAATCTGGCCGTGAATCACCCCAATTCTCAGACAGCACCTCTTTGACGAGGAAACCGTCACTTCCCATCATTGCAATGGGGCATCCCGAGCTGAATCAGGGAGAATATCACAACTGCACCACTCTACCAGAAGCCAGGCCAGACGGCCGGCGACGAGGAGGGGCGGGACTTAACGATCCCTGAGGCTGGACCCGAGTCGAGATGCCCGGGCGTTCCTACGTACTCCATCAGGCTGGAGATCAAGCCACACGTAGTTCTGAAAGTGCAGTTTAATGTCATGCAGGATGTAGAATCCCGTTTGGGGAGATCTTAGTTTAAGGTCTTAGAGCTCGGACCATAAGGGGAGATCTTAGTTTAAGGTCTTAGAGCTCGTACCATAAGGGGAGATCTTAGTTTAAGGTCTTAGAGCTCGGACCATAAGGGGATATCTTAGTTTAAGGTCTTAGAGCTCGGACCATAAGGGGAGATCTTAGTTTAAGGTCTTAGAGCTCGGACCATAAGGAGAGATCTTAGTTTAAGGTCTTAGAGCTCGGACCATAAGGAGAGATCTTAGTTTAAGGTCTTAGAGCTCGGACCATAAGGAGAGATCTTAGTTTAAGGTCTTAGAGCTCGGACCATAAGGACCTCAAAGTACGCCACATCGTGGTCCTATCCCCTGGATATGCGAAGATGCACTGAGGGATAGTGTCAAGAGTGTCGAGGTTTCGCCTGGTCAGAATGGGAGGTGGAAAATGTGAATCATGCGGCCATTCACTCAAGGACTGGGGGCACCGGAGTAACGATATGGGAGTACTGCCGACCATGGCGGAAAAGCAGCATCAATATCGCACTAACTGTTGGTGGAATGAGGCAGCAAACAAGCATCGACCGCTCAATCGCAGGATTCATATCGATTTGCTGCCCGAGGCCATTGGGGGCACCGGCCCGAGTCGGTGGGAGAGCACTGAGGCATTGTGTCCGAACCGTTCACGGGGGCTCCACCCAGGGCGTAGACGATGGGTCCGAATGAAAGGGAGCACGAAGCCTGAAAAGTGGAGGAAACCTGACCAAGTGGATCCTGACCCTCCTGGCAATAAACCAGAGTACTCTTGACACCGGTGGACCACTGCAAGGGGTCGGGGAACACGCCTTGAGGGTGACCTGAAGGCGGCGGATTCCCCAGAGAAGGGGGAATCTCTAAGAGGTGGGGGGCTGGACCCGAAGTTTCAAACATCCGTGCGTTCCTACGTATCCCATAAGGATGGGAATCAAGCCACACATAGTTCTTGAAGCGCGGCGCAACACAATCGGGCACCAGCGCGGGGAAGAGTGCGGGTCTGACCCTCGCACACAGAAGGAGCGGCATTTGATATTTCTTGTTTGTCCTTAAAGATGAATGGTTTTTCTTTGTGCGGCGACATGCCTGTGATTAGGAAATCCCAGGCTTCACTACAATAATCAAGCCTTGGAAGGCATTGATGAATGGTGTGGTTATTAACCAGCGCCCAACGTGAGTGCCCCCTGAGGAGGACATCACGATGCAGTGCCGTTTCTCGTCGGGCGGCCAAGACGATCCCAGTTTAAGGTCGTGTGGTAGGACCAGACAACACAGTTTAAGGTCGTGTGGTTCGGACCATGGAGGAATCCGCTTATCGCGGTACGGCGGACACGGCGGAGGTGGGAACATACCCAGCCATGCGGTCACGCACAATTCCAGGAGAAGAGTCTTGGGATAGGGGTCTGCGTATGTCCATCACCCGAGGGGCAGAGATGCTAGCCTCCAGATATACTGGGCCCAGAACGCGATTGTTCGGGCGACTCCTTCCTCCTTATGGGGACGAGGGTCCAGTTACGCATGGCCCTTAGGGAGGATATCTGCATATATCCTTGGTGCTTAGATCATGGGAGCCTCGAACGACATCATTACCCTGGTTGGTCTGCCTAACGTGTAGAGGTGTACTGGAGGTCAGTATGAAGAGAGTGTCGAGATTCCACTACAACGCACAAAGGCGGAGTGTGATGAGGACTGCGCAACCAATGTTCAGAGCCTGAAAGAGCCGACATGGCGATCAAGGACGTTGCTGACCATATTCCCAACACAACATCCGATCGCGTCAGCCTAAGACGGGGCAAGCAAACGAGCATCGACCGCTCAATCGCATGATTCATATCGATTTGCGGCCCAAGACCCGCCGGTAAATCGACCCGGAGCGGTAGGAGAGCACTGAGGCATCGTACCCAAACCGCTAACGAGGATCCCTTTGAGTGAAGGCTCGAACAAGAGGAAGCGCGGGGCCTGACAAGCAACACAGGACTTGTTGGGATTGAATCTGACACTACGAGTCATAGACCGAAGTACCCAAAACATGTTAACAGATCACCGGAAAGGGTCGGAGGACTCACCCTGAGAGCAACCAAAAGAGGGCAGATCCCCGTGATCAACCAAGAGACGGGGCTGGACCTGAAACACAAGCGTCCAGGCGGTCCTACGTATCCCATAAGGATGGGAATCAAGCCATACGTAGTTCTTGAGAGGTAGTTTAACGTCATGCAGGACGATGAGAGGTGTGAGGTGGTCCCACACACGGGGGGAGGCGTACGGCACGACCAGTAGACCGACGTGAATGAGGACATGATCCCCCGCTCACGCGATACGCCTCGCACAAAAAGGAGGGGAACTTGGGCCAGAGGCCCAACGCGGGATAGAGATTCCCAGGAAATGGGGCTGGGCCTGAAACATGTATGTCCAGGCGGTCCTATGTATCCCCTAAGGATGGGAATCAAGCCGCACATAGTTCTTGAAGTGCAGTTTAACGTCATGCAGGACGAGAAAAGAAGGGGGGAGCAGAAGGCATCCCCAAACGTGGGGGGCGTACAGCGTGGCGAGAAAACCGACATGAATGAGGGCATAGCCCCGCGTTCACACCATACGCCGCACACCCGGAGGCAACTGGGCCAAGGGCCCGAGATGGGATGGAAATTCCTAAAGGATGGGGCTGGGCCTGAAACATGTATGTCCAGACGGTCCTACGTATCCCATAAGGATGGGAATCAAGCCGCACGTAGTTCTTGAGGGGCAGTTTAACGTCATGCAGGACGATACGCTGGGCAGTTTAACGTCGTGCAGCTTGGACGTGGTGCAGTTTAGCGTCATGCAGGACGAGGCACTTGGCAGTTTAACGTCTTGCAGCGCGGACGAATGCTGAACAATTTAACGTCTTGTAGCCTGGACGAATGCAGTTTAACGTCGTGCAGGACGTATGCTGAACAGTTTAACGTCTTGTAGCTTGGACGAATGATGATTGGCAGTTTAACGTCTTGCCGCGCGGACGTGGTGTACTCAGGCAAAGTACTGCTTGAGGAACCTAGCGTTGGTGGGAGGAGTGACACGCTCACCATCCATAGTCGCTAGGGAGTACGCGCCATTGGGATAGACCTTGTGGACAACAAAAGGTCCCTCCCACTTGGGCTCCAACTTGGGCGGCTTCCTGCCGGGGATCATCGGTTCTCTTAGGGCTAGCACTAGATCACCCTGCAGGAAGGAGCGGAGGCGAACCTTCTTATTGAAAGCTCGAGCCATTCTGCTTTGATGCCTCTCCATGTTGTGCAAAGCACGAAGTCTATTCTCATCCAGTGCTTCCAACTCGACTAGACGGGCTTCAGCAACTCTGTCCGGCGCTTGCTGGTCGTAGACCGCAGTGCGCAAGGACGACAACTGGATCTCAATGGGCAAGACGGCCTCAGCTCCATACACCAGGGAATAAGGGGTCATCTGGGTGGAATTGCGAGTCGTCGTCCGATAAGCCCAGAGGGCGTTGGGGAGCTTGTCCGGCCAACTCTTCTTGTTCTGACCAACCATCTTTTGTAGAATGTTAGAGAGGGTTTTGTTAAACGCCTCGATCTGTCCATTCGCCTGCACATGATAGCGAGATGTATGGTTCGAGTGAATGTTATACTTGGCGTACAACTTCTTCAACTCGGCTGCTCGGAAATTGGTTCCGTTATCCGTGAGGATAGCGTGAGGCACTCCAAATCGATAGATGATGTTGGAGGTCACGAAGTCAGCGATCGAACAGGATTTGACCTCTTTGAGCGGAATCGCCTCTGCCCATTTGGAGAAGAAGTCCGTGGCGGTCAGAATGAACCGGCACTAGAGAGCTGTCACCGGTGGGTAAGGTCCCACAACGTCCAGACCCCAGACTGCAAAGGGCCAGGAATACTTAGTGGTATGGAGAGGCTCTGGCGGCCGATGCACAAAGTTCGCATGAACCTGGCACGCATGGCACCTCCTGGCATACTCGATGCAGTCATGGATCATGGAGGGCCAGAAGTATCCCAACCTCCGAATCTGGTGGGACAGCTTCGGCCCAGTCTGGTGGGCGCCACATGAACCAGCATGAACCTCTTGCATGACTCGTGGGATCTCAACTCCCTGAAGGCAACGGAGGAGAACACCATCAAACCCGCGTTTGTAGAGGATCTGCTCCAGGCCGGGGCTGCTCTGGAGGACAAACTGCGATGCGCAGCGTCGAACTCGCTCGTGCTCGGCCCGATACGATGGAAGAATGCCATGTTGGAGGTACTCAACCAAAGGCGTCCTCCAATCAGGGGCTGATCCGACTGTCATATCTGGGGTACTCGGGGCTCCGAGCATAGGGGCAACCTTGGTGAGACTACTTACCTACGGGCCACGATCTTCTTCCGGGATAACGGGAGCGATGAGCCTGCGGCGCGTCACGCGGACGATCAGGTTGTCCTGTTCAGGCTCCGCAAGTGACGCAGCAAGGCTGGCCAAAGCATCTGCTCGACCGTTCTACGACCGGGGAATATGGACAATTTCTGGCCGAGGAGGGAACCGGGCCATCAGAAGGAGGGTGCACTCCAGCAATGGCACAAGTTCCAGCTTCCTGACAACATAGTCGCCATTGATCTGCTTAACGACCAGCTCGGAGCCCCCTTTCACGCACAGATGGGGCACGTCGATCTCGAGAGCCAACTCGAGGCCGATGATGAGGGCATGGTATTCCGCCTCATTGTTGGTACAACCCTCTGACAACAGGAAAGAGTATGGCAGCACGGCTTGCTCCGGGGTAATGAAGACGATACCCAAACCCACTCTGTTGAGCTTAGGATTATCAAGTCTTCTACCGGTGGGGCTCCGGGAGGCACCGTCAAAGTGCATCTTCCAGCATGGATCAGCATGATTGACCGAGAGAATGGTCTCATCAGGAAAGCCTAGATCCAGCGGCTGATCCGCGGAGGTCGGGTGAGCTTCCAGAAAGTCTGCCAATGCTTGCCCTTTGATGGCCTTCTGAGACACATACCTGATGTAGAACTGTTGGAGAATCACAGCCCACCGCGCTAGACGGCCAGTCAACATAGGTCGTCTTAGGATATATTTCAACGGGTCTACCTGAGAAACCAACTCTACCTCGTGGTGCTGCAAGTAGTGCCGTAATGTCTGTACGGAAAATACGAGCGCCAGACAGCTCTTCTCGATGGGGGAATACCTAACTTCCGCATCGAGGAGCATGCGACTGAGGTAATAGAGGCTATTCTCCGTTCCCTCGTTGTTCTTCTGGGCGAGAAGGTCACCCAGGGACCGTTCCAGGGCGGTCACATAAAGGACCAGCGGCTTTCCGGATACGGGCGGCATCAGGACCGGAGGTTGAAGCAGGTACTGCTTGATTTCCTCGAAAGCGGTCTGACACTCTTTATCCCATACATAGGTGGCACCTTTCTTCATGAGCCGAGAAAAGGGCTTACACTTGCCGGCCAGATTCGCGATGAATCGGCGTATATAGGCTAAGTGGCCTTGGAACCCTTGAAGTTCCCGGATGGTACCTGGGGGAGGCATCTGGCTAATCGCCCTGATTTTCTCTGGGTCGATCTCAATACCCCGGTATCTTACCACAAATCCAAGGAACTTTCCGGAGGTGACCCCAAAGGCACACTTCAATGGGTTCATCTTCAGGCAGCGAGACCGGAGAAAGCCGAACACTTTCTCAAGATCTTTGAGATGGTCCTGACGCTGGCGCGATTTGACAACCAAGTCGTCGACGTAGCATTCTACCAGTGTGCCGAGGATTGGATTGAATATGCGGTGCATCGCCCGTTGATAGGTGGCACCTGCATTCTTCAGGCCGAAGGGCATGACCCGGTAGCAAAAGGTACCTTGGGGGGCCCTGAAGGCAGTGAACTCCTCATCCTCAGGGGCCATCCAAATTTGGTTGTATCCGGAGTATCCATCCATGAAGGAGAGGGCTTGGAACCCTGCCGTGGCATCAATCAACAGCTCTGTCACTGGAAGGGGAAAATCATCCTTCGGACAGTGGCGGTTGAGATCGCGGAAGTCGATGCAGACTCTAATCTGCCCGTTCTTCTTCCTGACCGGCACAATGTTGGCCAGCCATTTGGGGTACTGAACATCCCTCATGAAGTTGGCTTTGATAAGCTTGTCAACTTCGGCCTCAACCATGGCACCGTGGGACGGGTGCATCTTCCTGGGAGGCTGCTTGAACCCGCGATGGTTCGCCGGGAGACCAAGGCGGTGGACGGCTACCTGAGGATCTAGCCCCGGCATCTTGTCATAGCCCCAAGCGAACACATCACGGTGCTGCCTGAGAAAGTCCACGTACTGCTGCCGCTCCTCAGAGGGCATGGCGGCACTGACCAATGTGGGTCTTGGATCGGCCTCGGTTCCAAGGTTCACCTGTATTAACTCATCGACCGTGGCGGGGACGCCCTCCTCAAAGGCTGGGGGTGCGTCTTCCATATCCTCTCCACTCGGGGAGGGATCGTCCACGGGAGAGACTGCGTTGGAAACTGCATTGGGGCTACCAGATCCTGCTGGGCCACTGGTGCTGGCGCGGGCGGTCGCGGTCATCTCATCAGGAGACTCGCGGGCCGTCGAGACCATGGCGACGTCCAACCGGTGAATCGGGAGGACGTAAGCGTCATCCAGACTTGCCCAGGGATCACTTGCAACAGCGACAGGCTCAACCTCACCTGCCAGGATCTGCTTATCCTTGCTCTTGTAATAGTCCGCGTCCAGATAGCGGGCTTCACATGAGGCAAAAGGAGAGGCATCTCCTTGAAGCACGCCTACTCGACCATTAAGGGAGTATTTGAGGCATTGGTGGTATGACGAGGGAACCGCCGCGTGAAGGTGGAGCCATGGCCTGCCCATCAATGCGTTATACGCAGTGTCCTGAGAGACTACCATGAATTCGGTGTTGGCAACCAAGTCACCGAACTGGGTCTTCAAACGTATCTTGCCGACCGGGGTTTGCTCGGTGCGGTCGTACCCCTGGATCCTGAGGTCGGAGGGAATCAAGTCATCCTCAGACAACCCCAATCTCCGGAGCGTCCAAGTTGGAATCAGGTTAATCCCGGACCCCGTGTCGACAAGACAGCGCCAGACTTCAAGGCCATTGAACTGGCCAGTGACATACAACGGACGAATGTGTCCCTGTATAGGAGGGGCTTCATCCTTACCAGAGAACGAGATAACTGCCTGACATTCGGCGTCCTCGATCGTTTCGGCGTGAAAGGCCTCTACAGCCGCAACCTCTGTCTCAAACTGGAGGGGGCTTTTCAGGGCTTCAGCGAGTGCCTCGCGCATCTCAGATGACATGCGCAGAGCCTCAAGGATGGAGAGCCTTGCTGGGATGTCAGCCAAGTGCTTCAGGACATCATACTTTTTGGCCAAGCGTGAGCCCCTGGTTGCAGGAGGTTGCTCTGCGGTTGGGAGCATGACGGGCCTTGCCGGTTGGATCGTCGGCCGACTGGTACATGGCGCATCTCGCTGTTCACTGGCTGCAGTCCGGGAAATGGTCACCGTACTGGGGTCAGGAGGCCGGGATGGACTCGTGGTAGGGCGGAGCTGGTCGCGACGCGGATGAGGCGGTTCTGCCTGGTCCCACACCACAAACAGCGGCGAAGGCGAATCCGTCATCCCCGAATGGGGGGGCGGCGCACGTTGTGCTCGGTTTTGAGCCTGCTGCCTAGTCTCAGTGGCGTGCACGGCCTGGCTAGAGGTACCAACGGCTGTGCCCCGACGACTCATACTGCTGCGGTTCTTCCGACGGTGGCGATGTCCGGGGACACTAGGGAGGTCCACCTGGTGTTCTTCAACGTCGGGAACCGAAAAGGGATTTACCAGCTCGAAGGTGTTAACCGAAGCGTACCCAATACCCGCCATCTGTGGGGGGGAACCCAGGCCATCGATGTCGTGAGACGGAGTTCCCGATTTCCCTTCCCCAGGCCCTGGCGGGTAAAACTGAATGCTCGGCCGGGCAACATGCCGGTCTTCCAACACCTCTGAAAGCCATCGGTCTTCGTATCGAGGAGAAGAGATTCACGTCGGGTTCACCATTTTTCTGTTTCGGTGCGGATGTGCGTCGGGTTACGCTGTTCCGCCAGGACGCGTTCGCGCGTGCACCCGTCAACCCGAGGGGATGGGCGTGCGGCTTGTGGTCCCGCAGTCCCGCTTTCCAAAGGCGGGCGGCATCCGTCCCTTATTCAGGGGCGTCTGCTCCTTGATCGAAACCGGGATGATGGGATGTCGGCTCCTACTTCCTTGGACGTCTCCTCGGAACTCGTCGCCTAATCCGGGTCTCCCTCATAGATTTAAGACATGCTCGTGAATCTCGTTCCCGGCGCCATATCTTCATGGACACCGGTTAATTACGCTGCTTCCGCCCGGACGCTCCAAGGAGTCTGGTCGGGGCAGCAACCTGCAGTGAGGAGACCGGGTGGCTCTGGGTGCTGGGGGCGTGTCGTAACACTGCGGCTCTGCACGTCTGTCTTCCGTCCCTAATAGGGCTTCTCGAAGGCATGATGGCCTGAGGCATCCCGCACTGGGTGCGGGGAACTGTGTCACCCGAGGTTTTCCTCGGCTTCCCATGTTTAACACGGGGTATGCCGCGAGTTTAACGTCCAGCGGGGACGGCATCGGACCGATCAACACGAAGAGTGGATCAGATGACAGAACCCCTTGCGGGGAACCTCCGACGCTGGGGCCAACGCATGGGCGGCTTCCCAGGTGATGTGGAGTGGAAAGAAGTGGCATGACCCCACCGGGATGTGGCGGCCCAGGTAAGGATCAGGATGGATGATGGAGTGAAGAGCTTGGACCCCGTAGAGGCTTCCTACGTACCGTGTGTTAGCACGGATCAAATTCAACGTAGTTCGGGTATACAGTTTAACGTCATGCTGGACGTCGGCAAGCCGACTCACGAAGAGGTCGAGGCCGCCGGGCGGAGGATTGAACCGAACCACCTCACACAGAGGGGGATGGAACGGCCGGGTGGATCACAGTTTCACATCATGCTGGACGATAAAAGGAGAAATGGAAAAAGGGGCTGTGGGGAGGCACAGTGGAGATACACACGGGCAGTCTCCCACAGGGGCAGATTCATAGGTGAATCGGCGCAAGCGTGAACCCTGGAGGGGTCCACTAATGGACGAACCGACCTGAATACGACCGGGACGACCAGGTGGTGGGCTTGAACCTCAGGGAGGCTTCCTACGTACCCTGTTTAGAAGACAGGGATCAAAGTCCACGTAGTTCATTCTGTCAGGACTTACGCACTTGAGGCAACCCGGATGCGGCAAAACTCAGTTGGAAGGGACTTGGACCGAAAGTAGGAGACACCTCGATCCCAGTCACACCCTCTACTGGCTTCGGCGGTGGGGGAGCGCAATGGAGATACACATGTGCAGCCCCCCACAAGAAACTAGGGGTTTGTAATACCCTACCCCCGTGGGGAAAAGCCGCTCCCATTAAATCGTCCCTAAAGAGGGGCAATCCCGACATCCCTGCAGAGACGAGCGGGTGGGGGCCACATCCAAACCGGGGGGGGGGGACCCTGCGTGCGAGGCATGGGATCGGGTGATGCGGACGGTTTAACGTCTTGCCGGACGAAGTACAGTTTAACGTCTTGTGCTGAGGACGAAGCGGACGGTTTAACGTCTTGCCGGACGAAGTACAGTTTAACGTCGTGTGCTGAGGACGAAGCGGACGGTTTAACGTATTGCCAGACAAAGTACAGTTTAACGTCGTGTGCTGAGGATGAAGCGGACGGTTTAACGTTTTGCCAGACGAAGTACAGTTTAACGTCGTGTGCTGAGGACGAAGCGGACGGTTTAACGTCTTGCCGGACGAAGTACAGTTTAACGTCGTGTGCTGAGGACGAAGGTACTTGGCAGTTTAACGTCTTGCAGCACGGACGATAGGGGCTAGGCAGTTTAGCGTCGTGCAGCTTGGACGTAGTACAGTTTAACGTCATGTTGGACGGATGCAGTTTAGCGTCATGCGGGACGAATGTGCAGTTTAACGTCATGCTGGACAAATGTGCAGTTTAACGTCATGCTGGACGTATGCAGTTTAACGTCATGCGGGACGAATGCAGTTTAACGTCATGCAGGACGATGGATTGCCGCTGATGGGTCCGTGTCACTTCGCGTGAGCCTGGAGGGCCGCACGGGAAGACAACGCACGGTGCGGGCACCCAGGATGAAGATCATCGGGCGCCACGCAGGCGGGTACCCTCAGGGGGTCAAGGGGGGCGACCCTGGCGGATTGCGCGCAAAAGAGGAGCTTTGCGCGCAAAACAGCAGGTCGGCGCGCAAAATGGCGGGCTGGCGCGCAATCGGGCCAGCCCTTTGCGCGCGGATGATTGAGATTGCGCGCACCGGGCTTCGGGTAGCACGCGGGGGCAATGGCTCATTCTCTAACGAATGGCCACTTTGAAAATGGGGGGTGCGCGCAATCGGGCTGGATTGCGCGCACCCGGGGGCAATTGCGCGCAAGAGGCTTCTTTTGCGCGCAAAGGCCTTCGGGTTAAGGATTATTCAAAGGAAAGGAGCCAAGGGGATTGCGCGCGAAGGCGAACCCCAAGGCTCTATTGCGCGAAAGAAAGGAGGTTACCTGAAGATCGGCATTGCGCGCGGAAGGGGTTGGATTGCGCGAACGAGCGACGCTTCCGATTCTGGCAACCTTCAAAACGTCGGGGGTCGCCTTATATTTATAGGCAACCCCGAGCGCAAAATCCGGTCTCGGGCGCGGAATTCCCTTCGCGGGTGCGGAATCAGGACCCGGTGCGCAAGGGAGCCGCGCAGGCCACGGGCGCGCAAAATAGCGCGCCGGCCCAGCGCATTGCGCGCATCCCGGGAGGATTGCGCGCCGCGACTCAACTTTGCGCGCGGGCCTCTGAAATTTCGCGCAAGTCCTCCGGGCCCTCCGGAACGTGCCTCTGACTCCAAATATCACTTCGCTTTCTGCATCCGGAGCTTCGTTTGGGAACAACGGACTTTTCCAGTGTCTACAATATCCTATGTGGGTCCGATAGCTTAGCTGGTTTAGTACCCTACCTGGGTCCCAACATAGATGAATCAGTGGCTACATTCGATCATCTCTATTATCTTACGAAGAAGTTTACCTATGTGAGCTGCGTCTTGACTTTAGTTTATTATCATGGATATGATTGTCATGTTTTCTTATGTGGAATTGAAGTGTTATCTTGTGTGGGCTATGTTGTGCTCTCCTATGTGGACTTGGAGTGTTCTCCTATGTGGACTGTGTTGTTCGCCCCTTCATGGACTTGCAATGTTCTCCTGTTTGGACTGAGTTGTGCTCACCTATGTGGATATGTTGTGTTCTCTTGTGTGGGATGAGTTGTGTTCTCCGGTGTGGACCGGGTTGTACTTGGGATATGAATCTAGAGCCGAACTGGATTTGATGACATGGTATATGTATGGGAATATACCTAAGTAGAGTAGGTTGTTACTTCATGATTGTATCTTTTCTTTGTGGTTTATCCTTTGTGGATTCAGGGAGACCTTCGAGGGTCTCGAGGTCCCTACTGAGTATCGTATACTCACCCCTGCACGGGCTTTGCCTGCACTGCATTGTGTTGGTTGTAGATGACGGACATCACTAATCATGTTTGAGGCTTGTAGAGCTAAATGGTACCTGGAGGAGGATATCACGACAAGTCATTCCCCAGAGGTGGATATCACGTTGAGTCGGTGCCTAGAGGTGGATTCACGACGAGTCGGTACCCAGAGGATACGAACGGATGTGGAGTGCTGAGGAGGTGATATGTACCTACCCTTTAGGTAGGAAACCAGAGGATGATCAAGGAGCAGCTTGTCACATTCAACTGTAGTTCTTTTGTTGTACTTTACTTTCAGTTGTAGTTTTACTTTTCAGTTGGGTTTGTATTCTGGCCCATCTACCTTTCAACACCTTCTTTTTTGACTTAGTGTTGCTTCCGCTTATACTCTGTGGTGTTTGTTACTTTTATAAGGCAATGCCTTCCTTTTTAATCTAAATTTACGCCTTTGGTGCTAGTCTCCAGCCCCTGGCCTATGGAAGGCAGGCTTGGGGTAATCATGGAACGGGCCCCGAGGATGGGTCGTGACACATTCAACCAGTTGAGTGCTGATCATGCTACATGTCAGGGAATGTGTATAGGTTCTATATGAATACTTTATACATGGGAACTAGTGGTGGATAAAGTCGATGAAGAATATATGATGGGGTTGGTTACCCAATATCAAGAAGTTAGTTGGAGCATTACAAGATGTACTAATCATGGAATTCTTATGGTAATCTAAGGTGTGAGAATCCATATCAGTAGGGTAGTGCATTGCTCGAAGCTTAGGCTAGATCCCAATGAAGGGGGAAATTGCATCTTCCTACAGTTCAACCTACACTTGGAAGTGTTGATTCGGGGCCATCAAGAGTTCAAGTTATGATTCATGTAGAATATATGATTTCTAGTGAATTATTTGATTCAATTCCTCCCAATTAATTTATATATTCCCAACATGTGTGTATGTTGAGCCTAGTGGTGGAACCCATATGTGAGGTTTTGTCGATTGATACACTGTTTGGGGTGAAAACAAAAAATATGTGGTAGTTGTAGGGGTGTCCTCATTAGGTTGGCGGGTACCATCTTTTATGGGACTAGTTTGAGCTCAAGATATCGATTTTCATCTGAATATGGGCATGCATTGGCTAGTTTTTTAGGAAGAACATATTTATTGTTACTTCCATAAAGAATTGTTCACGTTCCTAAGTAATAATTACTATGTTCATTGTGGGGAATGAGATATCTGAGCAAGACATGAAAATACATCTTTTAATCTGATGTGTAAATTCACAGTCCATGTGGTCAGACATATGCTTGATGATGGGGGAGTAGATGATAATTTATTTCCTCTAATGGTAGATCCGTTTTAAGATGTGGTTCCAGAACTTTTCTCAGTAATTCAACTAGAGAGGTTATTGCTTTCATAATACAGTGGTTTTCGGGTGAAGAAAGAATTTCTATTGAACCATACACAATCTCACCAAAAGAACTCCCATAAAACAAAACAAATTTGGGAATGATTTATAACAAGGGTTTTATTCATCAATGTATAGACCATTGGGGGTATCCAATTTTTTTTTCCAAAAATGATGATGGATCATTACAGTTTATTATTAAAAATATGAATATTAATCAGATGACAATTAATAATACTTACACAATTCCTTTAATCGATGATCTTTTCAACTAGCTTATAGGTTCTTTAGTGTTCTCCAACATTGTTTTGAGATATTTGTGTCACCTTCTAAGGATGAGACCTTCTGAGGGTCTGTAGACTGCTTTCAAGAGCATGTATTAGTTTTTTGAATTTAGTTTCATGACATTCAGGTTGACCAATGCATCATTAACGTTTACAGCTCTAATGAATAGAATATTTCACCCATTATTGGACATGTTTTTAGTATTTACTATCGATGAAGCCATAGTGTACCTCAGTACTCATTACAATTAGGACAATTTTTTACAACTTCTTAATTACACTAAGAGAGCATAGCATGTACGTCAATCAATCCATGATTCATTTATAGATTGAATTGATCCATTTCATGGGTCACATCATCTATGAGGTAGGATTTTTGGTGGACATATAAATTTTAAAAACCATTTTATTTTAGTGATAACTATTAAATATTTTGAATGTGAGGAGTTTTTCAAGTTTAATGAGCTATTACCGAAGAATCGACATGCAATTTTTCCATTTTTCAGGACCACTCTCAATCTTCACCGAGAAGGTCATCATGTTTTATTGGTATAAAGAATGAAAACAAATTCTAGGAGGTGAACAATTAGCTGAATTCTACAACAATCATAGTCCAACGTATGTCAGATAGGGATTGTACCTTGTTTTGTGATGAATCCATTGTTAGTCTCGGGGAAGTAATAATGTATAGTGACTAGATTTTTTGGAATTGTTAACAACAAGTGAGGGATAAATAATTAAATTAGCATATATATGATCATTAATTGGATTCGATGGATTTCAATTTAATGTTTTGTGGAATTATCTACTGGGAGAGTGGTTTAATGTGTAGACGAAACATAAATCATTAAGTACAAATTATCTCTACATGATTTGAATATTTTCCAGTTAATATGTGAGGAATAATTGTATTCTATATATTTTTATATTGATTAAACACGAGGAAAGGGGAATCATGTTGCAGATAATTTGATTCTTATGAGCCAAAATCAGGCTGTTCAGGAATCCAGTTCTGAGTATAGAATGATTTTGTAAATTATTGTGATGAATTTGGAGGTTTTGGATTGATAAGGGTAGATGGTCCTTGCATCCTAGAAAGTTGAGTGAAAACTTCTAAGCTGGATTATGGAGGGGTAGTATAAAGATCCTGAGTTCCTGGTTCTAAGGGATATTATTAAATGTGGGGAGTCATAATCTAGTTGGGCGGTTGGTGACAATGAGAACATTGATGTATGCACTCATGTTTGAATTCCAACATGTATATAGGAAGAGTTTATGCATTAGGTTTATGCATCAATTTGGGTGATGCACCGTGCTTTATCTCAAATATATAATATCATTGCTGAATTATTGGTTTCTAGGGATGATGATGCAGGTCACAAGATTCATGGAATGATGTTATAATTTTAAGTATGTAATGGCTTACGACCAAAGCCATGGGTGTTTATCACAACCATTTCCCATTCCAGATTGTAAATGAAATAACCTGAAAATGGATTTTTTGTTTATTTTTCATGGATTCCTCAAATGTAATATGCAAATTGTGTAGTTGTAGATCTAATTCCCAAGGTGGTACATTTATTTCCAATTAAAAAAGCCTTAACCATTGATCAATTGGGTGAATTCTATGTTAGTGATATATTATAGTTTAATGGGGTTCCACATACCATAGTTTCATATCATAGTATGCGGGTTACATTGTGATTTTATTTATGTTTACAGAAAGCGATTGGTACCTAGTTGTTTTTTTGTAGGTATTTCATTCTACAAACAAAAAGGAAATCAGATCATACTATTTCTATTCTATATGAAATGTAGAGGTATTTGGCCTTAGATTTTGGTGGAACATGGTTGAAAAAACACTTTTATTTTTTATTTCTATTATAATAATAGGTTCCCCACAAAGATTAAGATGGAAATATATGGGGTGATCAATAGGTTGTAGTGTATATATCTCATATGTTGGATTGTGTATGGGAACATAGAGTTTTTGGGGTTTGTTCTCATAATAGAGACATCAATGAAGGATGATTTAATTCAAATGTTAATAACTATGGCTTAGAGATGGATAAATTAGTTTTCAGATTGATATATTCAACCCCCTGAGTTTATGGTGGGTGATCATGTGGTTCTTCAGATTTCTCCATTTTTGTGGTAGCATTGGATTTTGAAAAATTGAATGTTAGAACCTAGTTAGTTACATGGGGATGTTTGATATAGTGGTGAGAAATAAAATGGTGGCATACTTATTAACTTTTACAAAGAGTAAAAATTTTATGGATGATATTTTTAATGTGTCAATGATTTGGTAGTATTACTTATACGCATACCAAGTGATTGATGTTGATTTTTGGTGTATGATGTTAATGGATCCTTTAAGGATCATCTAGTTTGTATTGGGGTTCATAGTGAGAAATTTTTCCGAGAATGGGTTTTTCTTTGTATTTGGGTATTATAGATGTGTGGTAATGTACATGAAGATATTGTTTATATAGATATGGATCTATAAACCCATTGGCTTAATCCCATTTCATTTGATCTCAGTAATGCTTGGGAATTGTGGCTTCAGGAAGATTTGCAATCAAGATTAGAGGTTGTAAGATACTAATCATTTAGTGAGTCACATACATGATTAAATTATGGACTTAATATCTAAATAATGTTTAATTAAATGTTTTTAGATGTATTTGGAGGATAGGTTGGGTCCTGGGGGTTCAGTAAGGGAATGAAATAGAAATCGGACCATCCTATCAGTCTCTCGTTGTAGGCACAAATTTATTTGTAACAGTACACCCAAATTGTATTATCCATGTGAGGGGTGTATAATTAAGTAAACTATGCATGGTATAGGGAAAACCATGCATGAATGTACTAATGAATTAATCATGGTTGGAACACTATTAGTTAAACCATGTGGGATCACTAGATAACTGTGATATCCATCCCCTCTTAGAGTGATGGAAATGCATAATTGGATTTCAGTTTTGAATACTATGTATCCAAACCATGATCCCTAGTAAATGTTGAATTTTCACCCTATCCAAAATTAAGGATTTATGAGTTCTAACATATTTATAATCCATAATTCTTCTCCAGAAACCCAAATGAAAATAAAAAAACCTCAAGTATTTTAAATGATTGATCTTTTTTGTTTCTACATAATTTGGAGTGCTATTGGATGCATATCAAATATCTGAGTAATAGTAACACTACTCTTTCTTTTATTTTTTGGTTGTGTTATTATGTATAAATTATTCATCTTCTGATGCCCAAAACCCTATTTTTAGTGGATTTTGGTTGGGGTATATAATAGTGTCTGAAAATGAATCAAAGTCTAAGGTTGAGCATGTAATTTCACATAAAATCAAGGTAAGTGGTATATATGTTAGATACCATAGTCTTAATGATGGTTTATGTGTTTGTTTTTGCGCAATTTGTTCCATATTATTGTGATTTAATTTTAGTTGGTTATATATTTTAATTTTATTTATAAAATGTTGAATTCAACCACTGATAATCCCCAATGGAATCCTTTTTGATTTTTTCCTAGGTTGAGGGCCTACCATGGGTTGTGAAACTTCAGGAACATCAATTTGAAATGGAATGTTTTGAAATGAATTAATTTAAAATAGAGAACCTAATAAATGTATAGACATGTTATCTAGGGTAATGGAATGAAACTAATGGAAAATAAGTTTAATTGATAACATGGAATAAGGTGTTGTTTATGATAATGTGAACGGGTTAAATGAATGAAGGTGAACTTGTTAATTAATATACAATCTATAATTTAAATATTTCAATGAATTATGGAATTATAGTGATAATGTGTTAATGGGGTAAGGAATGAACTTGTATAATTCACTAAATAGTAAAATTAATTTTGAATATGATGTGTGTATTGATTTGTGATTAGTTGTGAATGGGAGAATGTGGAAAATAAATAAATAAACATTGGCACATGGCTCGATTGTATGTGGGATAATGTACTAAGTTACTTCCCATGAGTTGGGTTATAATGATGATATGAACCACACTCCTAGAATGCATGGGTTAGTGAGTGACACAGAGGCTATATTCCACTAATGGTTTTATTGGGTGACACTATGTGGACTAAGGCTCCAATGAAAGTGTGACATAATTTTTCTGCAAATTTATTTCCACCGTGAGATATGGAAAAATATGTATCACATTATTAATATTTGTTTTCCAAAATAGTCCATTGTGTTATAAAAGAATTTCATATCCCAGGGTATAAATTATGTATGTGTTGTAAGTAAATATTGTTAACTAATAGAACATGGTTTATCTATGGTTTATATTTTAATTATTTTAGAACATCAATATAGAATCTTTGTAGAATGATTACATTTTAGACACCATTGGTGTAGAAAAACCGAGTTTTATGACACATTACCATCGATTCCATTTGGAACCCAAGAAGTTATTATGGATGATGGTCAGGATAATTGAAAAGGACCTATGCTAGAGGGTTAATTGGTCATAGGATGTGCATGGATGAGGGATTCATAATTGGTTTAGGGACATGTTTTGGAGATACCTCAGTTTTTTTCTTTATATTTATCCTTACACATGACATAGAATTGACATTACATAGCGTGATAGCAATTGGTTGTGTTATTATACAAAATTTTGGAAAAAATTGGTAATGCATGTTAATTATTTATTAGTAGTTTCTTTATAAAATTCATTTTTATTTGATGTGATTGACTCTGAAAAATAGGATATAGTATCCCCACAGAATCTACTTGACCGTCATCGCTATTCAGTTGTGTATAGCCTACGAGGAGGCACACCTGATGAAATGTTGTCACCCGACCAGTGGCATCAGTTTTATGGCCATCATGATGGGAAGAGGAAAACATAATCATACTCATCAAGAACACAGTACAAATGAGTAATAATATTACGAATGATATCTAAATATTGAAAATGAATATATATAAATATATATATAACATGGAGACAAAATATAATTGAATTAATAATGAATAAAATATTATGTATTTATAGAATGTTGGGAAGTTATATGATCATTAAAAATCATAAAATTGGAATAAAAATCATACCATCAGAATCATAATGAGAAAATTATGAATAATAATGTGATAATTTAAATAGTTACCACAATTATTGAAAGTTGAATAATATTCAGGAATATTATAAAATTAGAATATGACATATTTATATCATGATATATGTAAATAAATGTTTAAAAAATAAATTAGTTTCTGTATTATTTTAGAAAATATATGTTTTATTTAAATTTTAATCATAGATAAAATAATTAATAATAAATATTTATTTTTAGTAAATTGGTTTTTAAATAATCTTGTTTTGGAATTAGTGTGTTAAAATAATACTTTGATACATTTAGTAAATTTTCCATTGATCTGAAAATTGATCATAATATTGATAATTGATTTTTTCAAATAAAGAAGGATTTAAAAAAATTAAATTTCTCTATATCAGGGAAACAGTTAGGCTAAAATTGATTTTAATTTTTGAATATAAATAATGAAAAAAAGGGATAGGAATAATTTTTGTATTTTTATACAGTACTTCAACAGTTTGTGAAAATTTTAATACCGAAAAATAAGGTATTTTAAATAGAAGAAGTTTTTAGTCATGACTGATGTATGATACGACTATTTTGAACTCATAATCACAATTTTATATGTATATTCATACCAATTAATAATAAATAAAATCATTATCTGAAATAATAAACTGATGAATGAAATATTAAAACACACCCTTTTATCTGCTTATAAATAAACTCATCACCACCCCTTTTATCACCTTTTATTCTCCAATCTATTCTCAATAATATTCCCCGTGTCCTTATACTAATTTTCATACAAAACAGAATTTTAACTTGTCTTAAGGAGTATTATATGAAATGAAATCCAATGGAAGAGGTAAAATTCTCAATTAAACTCAATCAATTTTTTTCTTCTTCAATCAACCACTATTTTTTTCAGCACACTAAGAGATAGTAAAAATGATTTCTAGAATATAATATATTTTTAATTATTTATGATTGTTCATATTATAATCTAAATTAATTCATTTCATAATCAAAAAATAATTGTTTTAATATGGTTGGTTTGTCTCTTCCATGAAGAACGTAATTCATTATTCTCCACCACCTATAAAGGTTGTCATAAAGAAAATATTATTTTAAAATATAGTGATAATAATTATATTTTACCCTTTTAAATATTTTAGAATAATTATATAATTATTATATTAATTAAAATGATATACCATCATGAGGGTTGGTAAAACATATTACATGAACTAACAATATTACATTATCATTTTTAGTAAATAAATATTATTATTTGATGAAAATACAATATTATTTTGGGAAATTGAAAATTATGGAAGGAAATCAATGAAATATGATTTAAATATTTTAATATTAGTCTGATTTAAAAAATATATAAATAATTATACACATGAAATCTGACCATGGAACTATTAAACAAATAGTTTCGCGATAAAACATTAAACTGTATATATCAATTATATGGTTGTATTTAAATATAATATAATTATAAGAAATATATATATATATATTAAAGAATATTAATTTTTTAATTAATTAACAAATTTATAATTTTTAAAAACATTTTTTATAAGGGAATATTTATTCCTTACATAATATGACATATTTATCTGAAACACCATTTTTTGGTTATCATCTTTCCCACTGTAACTCAATTTATCTATCTCTCTTTGATGATATGTGTTGGTCGGAGTGGTTTACTCAAGAGGGGGGTGAATTGAGTACCAATTAAAATTTCTATATTTAAAAGCAGTGTCTTAAAGACCCCAAATAAAATAATAAATTAAACTGTAGTGAATTTATATTAATGTAGAGATTCTGTTAGGTTCTCAAGGGATTGATTAATTCAAAGTTAATCAACACAGGAGTGTGTGATTATCTTTTGAAACTAACTTACTAATCTACACTTAACATAAACACTTGCTAATTTAATTATCAAAGTAACTTTAAAAACAGTATTGGTTTTAAAGTGATTAGCAGCGGAATAAAACTTTGAAATAGATGGCACAACAATGTAACCAAGAGGTTCAGTCTCAAGCCGAGACTTAGTCCTCTCAAAAGTTTATATAAAAATGATCCACACCCTGGATCGGGGTTCAACAGTTTACAACTGTCCAGGTCCAAGACCTCTACCACTGTTCTTCGTGGGAAACGGTACAACATCAACCAGCTGTCCAGGTCACACACGACCTCTACCACTGTTCTTCGTGGGAAAGAAAGAATGAAAGAGTTTTGTAAGGATTTACAGATCCTTCAGTTTGAGTACAGGAGACAGTGTATGTGTTAGATATAGCAGATAACACACACTGCTCGAAATGAATGGTAATAAATCACAGAACAAGAGATGTAGAGTTTAGAGATGGTTCTGGTCATTTCAGTATAGCTCTGGACTCCTTTGGATTCGATTAGAAGTGAGTCTGAGTCCTCTTCTTGTTTCTGTTGAGAAACAGAGTGTCGTATGCTCCAGGTTCACAGGTGGTGAGAATGTAGTCGATGAAGTTCTTCTTGTAAGCACAGAACACTCCTCGAGTATGCTTGATTTTCTGTGAGCTTCTCTGTGTTCCTCTTGTGCTTGTGTCGCTTTTGGTATAATGGATGCACCGCACTGTTCGCTTCTTGTTTTCTTCACACGTTCGCATTTTTTTTCTGGTATGTAGTCTTCTCGTATTTATCTCCCATCAGGGGACAGAAGAGATTTCTTTTCAGCAGGTACGAGGTACGGGTTCCTGACATCCGACAACCTTTATCAGGTATTTGAAAAATCATTAAAATGTACATGATATGACCGTTAGATAGATTAAATATATGAAATAAAGAAATTCAAACAGTGAGTTGAGTGATCGGTAGGTAATCAGCATCGGTAGCTTGAACATCGGTGGCTTGAACATCGGTAGCTTAATGTCATTAGTTGCTTTGACTCTATCGGTGGCTCTATGCATCGGTTGGTACATGCATCGGTAGCTCCATGCGTCGGTAGGTACATGCATCGGTAGCTCCATGCGTCGGTAGGTACATGCATCGGTAGCTCCATGCGTCGGTAGGTACATGCATCGGTAGCTCCATGCGTCGGTAGGTACATGCATCGGTAGCTCCATGCGTCGGTAGGTACATGCATCGGTAGCTCCATGCGTCGGTAGGTACATGCATCTGTAGCTCCATGCGTCGGTAGGTACATGCATCGGTAACTCTGTGTTAAGTCTGTCGGTAGCTGTCTGTCGGTAGACTAAGTCTATCGGTAGACTGGTTACCGGTAGCTCTTTATCAGTAGCTATAGGCAGATTACTTATCTGTTTTAGGCAGAACACATCCGATTGTGTTAGAATCAATTTATAACTTGTATGAACATGGATAAATGATGATTAACATATTCCAAAGACTATTTAAAAAAGATTTTATTGGTTTGATCACAGATTGGAAAGAATTAAAGTATATATCAACAATACTTAACAATATCATAGAGGATGAAGACATAATTGGGATTTTCAACACAAATAAATACATGATTGAGATTATCAAAACAGGTGAGGTCAACAATCTCCCCCTTTTTGATAATCACAATTTATGATATTGGCATTTAACATAGTGAAAAAATAAGAGTAAAGAGTATAGTATTGAATTCAATTTTCTCAGAGAAAACAGCATCATAGATAATAGAAATAGTATGATATAGACATAAGTTATCAGAGGTAAAAAATAATAAGGTACTATATAGACATAAGGTATCAGAGATAAAAATGGAACAAAACAAAGGATAATGTGTTCCCCTTATGCCTTATTTTTCTCCATTGAAAATATTTCTCATTTTGTTCTCCTCCTTATTCTCGCATAAAAAGTTTCTCCCCCTCTCTTATTGTTCTCCCCCTTAGTGATAATCAAAAATTGGGAAAGCATATATATAGATATATATAGAGGAGAGAAATAAAACAAAGAGAAGTAAAAAGTGGTCTGTATTATAGTTAGTCAAAAAGTACAACAAAAACAGATTACAAAGGAATTCCTATCAAAAAGCTTGGCCACTGGTTCACTCCGCATCTGCAATGTGAGATTTGCCTTTAGGATCAGAAGGATGCTCGGGTGGTGAGGATTCAGGTGAAGGTTTGGGAATGCCAGAAAAGATCAAAGGAGGCTGGGCCACTGACACAGAGTCAGGCTTGTAAGTTGAAGATTTTTGGGTAATCATTGGTTTGAGGCTTTGAATGGCTTGAGCAGGAGTCAGCTGGACTGAGGGAGCAGCTGAGGCAGAAGCAGGCAAAGCAGGAGGGATGATGACTGGTCTAGCATCAACATGCAAGAAGGGCAGCAGCAGATTTCTAAAATCCATAATAATTCCCCCTCCTCTTTCCATAGCAGAGAGGAAATCATCTTTGTTCTCCATGAATTTCTCTAAGGCAGGAGTCAGTTCTCTCAGCTTGCTCACTTGTTCTTTGAAAGCTTGGGTGACGGGAGGGAGCTTCATGTGCTCCAACATTAGCTTGAAGTGGTGTTCGAGTTGATGCTTGGTGAAAATCTTGGAGAAGTAGTAGTCCACTTTGCTTTTTATGGCTTCTTGAGAGGAAGAGGCTTCTCTCATAAAATCTTGAACTATCTTCATGATTTCTCTGGCAGAATCCCTTGTAGAAAGCACCACTCGGCTTAACTCTGATGAGTCCCCAGAGCCACTGGTAGGAATAGAACCAATCTCCTCCTTCAATATTGCTCGAACTGAGTTCATATCAACTGATGGTTTGGATGTGAGAGGGCCAAGAGAGAAGGAAACAGTTTCTTTAAAACTCTTTGACAAACCACTGATTAGGCTTTGAACTTGAGAGTCTTGTAATTGAACATGATCCTTCACTGAGGTTTTGAAACTTTCAAACACTGAGACAAACTGGCTAACTACACTCTTCACATAGGCTAGATCCTTGTCAGCTTGAGACTTGGAGCTCATATAGGAATCCAAAGCAACCACTGATGTCTTGAGAGCTTCCAGATCAGCTTCGATTCTTGAAGACTGAGTCTGGCATTCTTTCACTTCTTCCATAAGCTCAGACATAAAGGAAGATAAATTACAAGCCAGAGATAGCTCGAAGGATCTCTCTAGCACTTTCATTTCTTCATAAAAGCTTTCCTTCATCTCAGCAACTGAAGCACTGAATGATTCTTTTTATCTCATCCTTCATGGATTCAAGATCTGATTTGGAGACAAAATCACTTGAGACAACTGTAGCAGATCCCCTTGCTGAGGCCAAATTAACTACAGAAGTAGTCATTAATGAATTAATTGAGGATACAAGAGAGGTTTCCATTAGCTTCACTTCTTCAACAAAACTGGATTTGAGGTCCTCTTTCAGCTTAGTCAATTCATGAAATCTGACCACATCGTCTGTGGTCATCTGGCAACAACTCAGCAGCAAGATCATAATTGGTCTTTGGTCTATCCACAGACATCTCATTGTCAGAATCTGGATAATCTAATCCACAGACTATAAACCCTGGGTCTTCTACCCAGTCTCCAATCTCAACAGCTACTGTTACATTCCCAAGCACAGACCGATGCTCCCCCTCTATGGGTGCATTCTCATGTATCACAACAGCCTTTTCTGCTGGCCGTTCTTCATCAGAATCTTCTACCACAAGTTCTACAGGTGTAGCATTTAGAAGATCTTCTGATACAGGTACAACTTCTTCTCTATCTCTTTCTTCTTCAGCAGCAGGTATAGCTGAGTTTCCAATTAAGGGACTCATACTTAACCTACCAGAAGCAGGCGATTCAACTGCATTCTCCTTTTCCTCTTCTTCTTGGTGAGGTACAGACTGGTCTTCCTCATAAGTAGGCAAAACTTCCTCTACTTTTCCTTTCCTAGAATAAACCAGTTCTGCAACAGGACTTGGGGGCAAGTCTGGATCTCCTCCAACATCCATAGGAGTTTCTTCTTCCTCTTCTTCTTCTGTCTCATCACTATAAGCAGGTTCCTCTTCATCAGGTCTTAGACTCGGATCTCTCATATCCTTTGGTCTTGAGGGATAATCCACAGGATTAAACCTATCATAGATCTTCTGATCATCACTGACCCATTCTCCCTTCCATGGGTTCCAGTTAATTTTCATATACTTACATACAGTCGAGGTGATACAGAAATTGTTCTTGACTACAACTGTCTCATCCTGAGGCTCAGCTATTTCTTTCACTTTTATCATCACTGAAATCAGCTTGGCAAAGAACAAAGCATTGGTCTTTGACTTTGGTCTAATCATGTCTTCCATTTGAAGCATCAACAATCTGCACAGATTGACTTTTACACCATGTCTTAGCAAATGAAGAAGATAGATATCTTGATATCTCAGATTTGCAAAATCTCCTCTCCTCGGTATCAACACATGCTGAACAAATTTGAAAAGAAGTCGATTCTCTCCATCCATTTCAGCAGCTACCACTTGCCTTTGATTTCCATTCCCAGTCAGCTCTTGTAAGGCGGTCTCATAATCAAAAATGTCACTACTAGGTGGCATTGCTCTTGACACATACCCAGAGACACCTTCATGTGGTACTTTTAAACTCTCAGCCCACTCTACTGAAGAAAAAGACATCTCTTTTCCATTTACAAAAGAGCTTACCCGATTCTCATTCTCAGACTTCTCAAAGGTTACAAACTCATAGAACTGCTTTACCAATTTCGGGTAGTATGGGCCATTGTTATTCGAGAAACAATCCACCCATTTCTGGTCTTCCAGAATCTCGAGCACTAAGGATTTGCTAGGCAGTAGCCATTCCACGCACAGTTCCTTCTCGATTACTATATCTCTATTCTGCAAGTGAGGATTCACTGGTCGCCTTCCCGATCTAGTTTTGACTTCACTAACACTGGCTTTATGCTGTGTCTTCTGCTTCTTGGCATTTGGTTCTGCACTTTCATCTCTGACGATAGGAAGCTTGGTTTTTGCCATCGCGGGTTTAGGGTTCTTGGTCGATTTGGATGCTAAGGTTCGAAGGTGAGAGATTTTGAGCTCGGTGAGGTAAGAAGTGGCTTAGACTTAGTTTTATCATTTAGGAATTCCAAATAAACGATTAAAATAGAGTAATAAAATAAAATAAAACGATTCGTATTCTTGGCGGCAGACAGAAGCTTTAAACTTTGCATCGGTGTGAGTTAATCATCGGTGAGAAAAACAAATCGGTGAGTGTTGTACACCGGTGAGAATTTCTATATCGGTGAGAAACTTACATCGGTGAGAATTTTCACATCAGTGAGAATTTCACATCAGTGAGGATTTTCACATCGGTGAGAATTTTCACATCGGTGAGAATTTTACATCAGTGAGAATTTTCACATCAGTGAGAATTTCACATCAGTGAGGATTTTCACATCGGTTGTGATTAAACATTCCCAGTTCATGTCTTATGAAACTTAGCCTATCCGAACTTAAAGGTTTAGTGAAAATATCAGCCAATTGATGTTCAGTGCCAATAAATTCAAGAGAAATGTCACCTTTTTGATAGTGATCTCTTAGGAAATGGTGTCTTACATCTATGTGTTTGGTTCTAGAGTGAGATACAGGATTCTTAGAGATGTTTATTGCACTGGTGTTATCACAGTTGATTGAAACATGTTTAAAAACGTATCCATAGTCCAAAAGAGTGTGTTTCATCCACAGAATTTGTGCACAGCAACTACCAGCAGCTATATATTCTGCTTCAGCAGTAGATAATGCAACCGAGTTCTGTTTCTTACTACACCAGGAAACTAAGGATTTTCCAAGCAAATGACATGTTCCTGATGTGCTTTTTCTATCTAGCTTACAACCAGCAAAGTCAGCATCTGAATAACTCATTAACTCAAAGGATTGTCCTTTTGGGTAAAACAAACCTAAGTTAACCGTGTGTTTGAGATATTTAAAAATTCTTTTAACATCAAGCAAATGAGATTCTTTTGGGTTAGCTTGAAATCTAGCACACATACACACACTAAACATAATATCAGGTCGACTAGCAGTAAGATAAAGTAAACTACCAATCATACCTCTGTAATTTGTTTGATCAACTGGTTTCCCAGTTTCATCTGTGTCCAATTTACAGGTAGTACTCATAGGAGTTTCACTTTCCTTGATACTATCCAGACCAAAACGTTTTAAAAGATCCTTTGTATATTTACTTTGATTCAAAATAATACCATTTTCATTTTGAAATACTTGAAATCCAAGAAAGTACTTAAGCTCTCCCATTAAGCTCATTTCAAATTCATTTTGCATACTTTTTGAAAAATCAGTACATAAAGAGTGTTTAGAAGATCCAAAAATAATACCATCAACATATATTTGTACAACTAAAACATCTTTAGAAATTCTTTTAATGAAAAGAGTTGGATCAGCAATCCCTTTAGTAAAACCTTTTGAAATAAGGAAATTGCTAAGTCTATCATACCAAGCTCTTGGTGCTTGTTTTAAACCATACAAAGCTTTAGAAAGTTTAAAAACTTGATTTGGAAAATGGGGGTTAGCAAATCCAGGTGGTTGTTCTACAAAAACATCTTCAATTATAAAACCATTTAGAAATGCACTTTTTACATCCATTTGATATAACTTGAAATCCAGATGTGCAGCATATGCAAGTAAGATCCTAATGGCTTCTAGTCTAGCTACAGGTGCAAAAGTTTCCTCATAGTCTATGCCTTCTTCTTGACTATATCCTTGTGCAACTAGTCTAGCTTTATTTCTAACTATATTTCCAGATTCATCTACTTTATTTCTAAAAACCCATTTTGTGCCTATTGTCAAAGTGTCCTTGGGTCTGTCAACTAATTCCCAGACTTTGTTTCTTTCAAACTGATTTAATTCTTCCTGCATAGCTATTACCCAGAATTCATCATTGATAGCATCATTGATATTTTTGGGTTCCAGCTGTGAAAGAAAGGCTTGATGTTCAACCTGGTTTCTTAGAGAAGCTCTAGTTTGTGTTCCTCTATCCAGATTACCAACAACAGCTTCTAAAGGATGATTCTTTAGAATCCTCGTTGATCTAGTAAAGGTTGGAATAGAAATTTCAGGTTCATCTATAGGTTCGGGTTCAACAGAAGCAGATTCTGGAGAAAGTCCAGAACTGGATACTTTTATAACAGGTTCTTTAGATTTATCATTAAGGTCCAGAATAGATAAGTCTTCTTCAAGATTTTCAAGAGAGGTTTTAGGCTCATGTGGATCAGTTTCATCAAACTTGATGTGAACAGATTCTTCCACACATTTGGTTTTCTTATTGAATACTCTATAGGCTTTACTTGAAATAGAGTAACCCAGAAAAATTCCTTCGTCACTTTTGGAAGCAAACTTATCCAGATTATCTTTAGTATTCAGAATAACTACTTTGCAACCAAAAACTTTAAAGTAATTAACCTTAGGCTTTCTATTGTTCCACAATTCATAAGGGGTTTTCTTAAGAACAGGTCTAATCAAGACTCTATTAATAACATAACAAGCTGTATTTACAGCTTCAGCCCAAAAATAAATAGGCAGGTCATATTCATTGAGCATGGTTCTAGCAATTTCTTGAAGAGTTCGGTTTCTTCTTTCTACTACACCATTCTGTTGGGGTGTTCTAGGGGCAGAGAAGTTATGAGTATAGACGTTGTGTGAGCAATAAGATTCAAAATATTGATTTTCAAACTCACGACCATGATCACTTCTCAGGGTCTTAATCTTGAGTCCACTACGATTTTCTACAGACTTGGAGTATTTAACAAAGTAAGAACAAGCTTCACTTTTGTGAGCTAGAAAATATACCCAAGTATATCTAGAAAAGTCATCTACAAGAACATAAACATAGTGCTTCCCATTTAAACTAGAAACTCTTGATGGTCCAAACAAATCCATGTGAACCAATTCAAGTGGTTGAGAAGTTGAAACTTCTTTCTTTGATTTAAAAGAAACTTTGTGTTGTTTTCCCTTTTGACAGGGGTTACACACTCTATCATTTGGGAATTCTAACTTAGGTAGGTCTCTAACTAGGTTTTTCCTAGAAAGTTTTCTAAGTGAGTGAATGTTGCAATGTCCTAATCTTCTATGCCATAGCCAAGATTCTTTATGAAAAGCATTCAAACAATTAATATTCTGCTTAGCTAAAGAATTCAGATTAACAGCATAAACATTTTCATTTCTTAAGGCAGAAAATACCAAAACATTCTTAGAATCAAAAACTTTGCAAGAATCATTTTCAAATTTAACATGAAAACCATCATCACATAACTGAGAAATACTTAATAAATTGTATTTAAGGCCATCAACAAATAAAACTTTAGAAATCAAAATTGAATCAGTGTTACCAATCTGGCCTAGGCCGATGATTTTCCCTTTTGAGTTATCACCAAAGGTGACAAAGCCTCCATCAACTTTTATTAAACTTTTGAAACAAGAGAAGTCTCCTGACATATGTCTTGAACATCCACTGTCCAAGTACCATGTCTCTTTACAGGAGCTCTTTAAGCAAGTTCCCTACAAAACAGATTTAGATGGGAGATGATTTTGGTACCCAGATCTTCTTGGGTCCAGACAGGTTAGCCAATAACACTTTAGGTACCCATATTTGTCTAATGGATCTCATATAATTTGTAGAATTGACATGCTTTGAAAGATAAACTTTATTAGATCCATAGCTATGTATATAACTGGTTGAAGCATATGAAGTTCCAGAATTACCATCATTCTGTCCAGATTTAGAAATGAATCTAGTTTTAGCAATTTTCCTTTGTCCAGGTTGGTATCCTATACCAGTAGTGTATTTAGGTGCTACTTGCTTTCCTAGCATCTGTGTTAGAGTATTCTTGCCATTGGTGAACTTCTCTAAGTCTTTTCTAAGTTGCTCATTTGACAGTTTCAGTTCTGTATTTTCTTTTAACAGTTGAGCATTTTTCTCTCTTTCAATAGTAAGTTCGGTTTTAACTGTAGTGGTGAGAGCATGCTGTTTCTTTAATGACTTGTATTTATCCTTAAGTTCATTACATGTCTCTTCCAGCATATCACAGTATTCAAACAGTTCAGATTTAGACATGTTATCACCTTCAAGAATCATCTCCAGAATAATATGACTTTGAAGCAGGAGTTTCAGCAGTTACCTCAGAAGTGTTTGCCATAAAGCACATGTTGGCTCGATTCCTTTCAGAGTCTGAAGATTCAGCTTCACTTGTGCTGTCTTCTGAAGCACTCCAAGTAGCCTTCATAGCTTTCTTAAACTTATTGTCCTTATATTCATATTTCTTTTTATATTTCATCTTTGGACAGTCGGCTTTAATGTGTCCTTTTCTCTTGCACTCATAGCAGACAACATCATCTGACTTGTCATTCTTCTTCCAGTCCTTTTTCCATTTGCCTTGGTGATCATACTTACCCTTATAATTTGTTTTTCTGAAGAACTTCTTTTTCCTATAAAATTTCTTAAATCTTCTAGCAATGTGAGCCATCTCAGCATCACTGTCAGAGTCACTTCCACTGTCTTCACAGCTTGAACTTTCAACTACAGCTTGAAGCTTTTCCTTGTCCTTATTCTTTGAGGTTGAGGATTTGAAAGCAACAGACTTTCTTGCAGGTTCATTGTCTTCCTCTTTGTTCACTTTAAGCTCTTCTTCATACATCATCAGCTTGCCAATTAGTTCCTTGACAGGTAGAGCAGCTATGTCACATGATTCTCTGATTGAGACAGATGTGCCTCTCCATCTATCAGGTAGAAATCTCAAAATTCTCAAAATTTGTTCCTTCGATGAGACATCCTTTCCCAGCGAAATCATTGTATTGACAATTTCATTGAACCTGAGATACATGTCAGAAATGGGTTCGTCAGGCTTCATTTTAAAATTATCATACTTGATGGTATAAGTGTTCAATCTCATTTCTTTAACATTAGTTGTTCCTTCATGAGAAACAGCTAAGGTATCCCAAATTTCAAAAGCAGTTTTACATGCAGAAATTCTATTAAACTCTTCATCTCCTAGAGCACAATACAAGGCATTCATAGCTTTACAGTTGTTATTGTAGGCAGTCTTTGTAGGTTCATCCCAAGTAGATCTAGCAGTAGTAGGAATTTTGTATTCTGATTCAATTGCAGTCCAAATATCAAAACCTATGCTTTCTAGATGGATTTTCATTTTCAGCTTCCACTGAGCATAATTAGTTCCATTGAAGTAAGGTGGCCGGTTAGTAGCAGCACCCTCAAGTCTATTGTCCATGATGAGAAAATTTTAAAGAGATAAAAATTTAGGAATAACAGAAATTTTAAGAACTTTAAAATACAACTAAAATCACAGTTCAAAAGCAGAGTACTTTTAGAAAGTATTTTCAACCTCTGATACCAAGTGTTGGTCGGAGTGGTTTACTCAAGAGGGGGGTGAATTGAGTACCAATTAAAATTTCTATATTTAAAAGCAGTGTCTTAAAGACACCAAATAAAATAATAAATTAAACTGTAGTGAATTTATATTAATGTAGAGATTCTGTTAGGTTCTCAAGGGATTGATTAATTCCCAGTTAATCAACACAGGAGTGTGTGATTATCTTTTGAAACTAACTTACTAATCTACACTTAACATAAACACTTGCTAATTTAATTATCAAAGTAACTTTAAAAACAGTATTGGTTTTAAAGTGATTAGCAGCGGAATAAAACTTTGAAATAGATGGCACAACAATGTAACCAAGAGGTTCAGTCTCAAGCCGAGACTTAGTCCTCCCAAAAGTTTATATAAAAATGATCCACACCCTGGATCGGGGTTCAACAGTTTACAACTGTCCAGGTCCAAGACCTCTACCACTGTTCTTCGTGGGAAACGGTACAACAGCAACCAGCTGTCCAGGTCACACACGACCTCTACCACTGTTCTTCGTGGGAAAGAAAGAATGAAAGAGTTTTGTAAGGATTTACAGATCCTTCAGTTTGAGTACAGGAGACAGTGTATGTGTTAGATATAGCAGATAACACACACTGCTCGAAATGAATGGTAATAAATCACAGAACAAGAGATGTAGAGTTTAGAGATGGTTATGGTGATTTCAGTATAGCTCTGGACTCCTTTGGATTCGATTAGAAGTGAGTCTGAGTCCTCTTCTTGTTTCTGTTGAGAAACAGAGTGTCGTATGCTCCAGGTTCACAGGTGGTGAGAATGTAGTCGATGAAGTTCTTCTTGTAAGCACAGAACACTCCTCGAGTATGCGTGATTTTCTGTGAGCTTCTCTGTGTTCCTCTTGTGCTTGTGTCGCTTTTGGTATAATGGATGCACCGCACTGTTCGCTTCTTGTTTTCTTCACACGTTCGCATTTTTTTCTGGTATGTAGTCTTCTCGTATTTATCTCCCATCAGGGGACAGAAGAGATTTCTTTTCAGCAGGTACGAGGTACGGGTTCCTGACATCCGACAACCTTTATCAGGTATTTGACAAATCATTAAAATGTACATGATATGACCGTTAGATAGATTAAATATAGGAAATAAAGAAATTCAAACAGTGAGTTGAGTGATCGGTAGGTAATCAGCATCGGTAGCTTGAACATCGGTGGCTTGAACATCGGTAGCTTAATGTCATTAGTTGCTTTGACTCTATCGGTGGCTCTATGCGTCGGTTGGTACATGCATCGGTAGCTCCATGCGTCGGTAGGTACATGCATCGGTAGCTCCATGCATCGGTAGGTACATGCATCGGTAGCTCCATGCGTCGGTAGGTACATGCATCGGTAGCTCCATGCGTCGGTAGGTACATGCATCGGTAGCTCCATGCGTCGGTAGGTACATGCATCGGTAGCTCCATGCGTCGGTAGGTACATGCATCGGTAGCTCCATGCGTCGGTAGGTACATGCATCGGTAACTCTGTGTTAAGTCTGTCGGTAGCTATCTGTCGGTAGACTAAGTCTATCGGTAGACTGGTTACCGGTAGCTCTTTATCAGTAGCTATAGGCAGATTACTTATCTGTTTTAGGCAGAACACATCCGATTGTGTTAGAATCAATTTATAACTTGTATGAACATGGATAAATGATGATTAACATATTCCAAAGACTATTTAAAAAAGATGTTATTGGTTTGATCACAGATTGGAAAGAATTAAAGTATAGATCAACAATACTTAACAATATCATAGAGGATGAAGACATAATTGGGATTTTCAACACAAATAAATACATGATTGAGATTATCAAAACAGGTGAGGTCAACAATATGAAATTTGTATAATTTATTTATATATTCCTCTTATGTATATTCCAATATTATCCATATATTTTTGGGGAAATATATGACTTTTTTTAATTTTCAAAATACATTATTTATAATTAATCTTAATTATTGATACCCATTCCATTTACACATATTATTGAATGATTATTTATAATTATAATGTAATACGTAAAACCCAATGAACATAAATAATATGTTAGGTTAATAATAAATTTAATGTAAACTAAATTAAAACATAATTAATTTAATCTATAAATTATCATCATAAATCTAGTTGATATACTAATAATGAAAAAGATAACCTAGGGAACCATGAAATAAAATAGTTAGCTAAAAATCCATGTAAGGAAGTAAAAATGATATATATGAAAAATGTGTGCTAATCATACAAAATTAAATCCAAAAATAAAATCATAAGTAGTAACCACATACGAGAATAACATTTTTACCATTGTATCACAAGTTCTTGTCATCAAATGAAATGTTTTAGGATCATATGACATGAACTAAAAAATATTAAATGAAAACATCCTTTAAAATATATCATTATGGGTAATGTCCAATAATTGATTAAGTTTACTCAAAAATCCCATAAATAATGTCGAATCACACAAGAAAAAGAAACCCAGTTCATTTGAGTTATATTTGGTTGAACACATCCTAACATGCCCCTAATGTTTTTCCCTCAAAATGAAGAAAAATCACTGATAATAAATTTAAGAATTACTCATGTAAAGAAAATGTGTGTCATAATATTTCATCACATCTTAGTCAAAGGTAATTGTATATTGAATTAATTTGAGGGATGAATATTTTCAATATAATACCCTAAAAATGTCATTTTCCTTAATTTATTTATACATGTGAGAGAAATAATTTTTTTTGATTTAATCCATAAAATAAATGGTTGATATCATTGATTATAATGAATTTATATGATTACATAGAGTATTTTTCTAGGAGAATAAATTTTTTACATAAAATCACTTCATTAAAGTATTAAACATTTCATAATATTATTGGAATAATTATATTTAAAAAAACATGTGTTATTTCAAAAAAAACTCAACGTTTTGAGTGGTCATGATAACATGAAATTCTATACATTTATTTTCATGAACTAAGAGAGATTCCATCCAACCATGTATGTGAAGAAACTGAAGACATGGAATGAAGGGCATTCCTAGTCCCCACAGGTTGGTAACTAGTATTATGAATCAATGTAATCACTATGGTAATGATTTTTTCTCAAATAAACAAGGAAAAAATAAACATATTGGGCACAATGAAATAATCAACATTAACTTAATATTGATAAATATTCATATAGATCCAATTGTATCAACTATTGAACAAAACTGATACTAAAAAAACCAAAATATGGACTATAGAAACAATATCTCTTTATGACCTATTTTTCATCACCATCCCCAAGACCAAAATATTCCACAGGAATCTCAATCTAGAAGTTATAAAATGGAACATGATCATGAAAAACTAGTCGGGTCAACCGACACCGAATGATACAAGTACAATGTGAGATTAAAAAACTCAATACGTAACCACCATATAGTCTGATCATTTATTTTCAGAAAATATTCCATTAAATTGATGTTTTAAAATACATTAGAAAACCAGTTTTTAAAACATTTCCATCATGTAAACATATCTTTCCACATATTATAATTTCAAAACAATGCACATATATTTTCTTTTCAAAAACAGTTTTACATTCCCCAACCCATATCAATACCAAATCGCATATAAAATCAAAATTATATAATTAGAAAGGGGTTTTAAAAAATGTAAACGAAATGAAATAAAATAGAAAAACTAGAAAAATCCAATATAAAACAAGTAAAATAAACAAAGAAAACATATAATTAGTAATTCATGATAATTTACACAACATCTATAATTGTTCTTAATGGACATACATTTTTAGGACTAACCTAATGACATATGTTTCACCTCCATTCTCCATAAGAACCGGGGGTCTCTAAATTATAAAATCAAGTGGTATATTCTACTAAGCCCCATCAATTAAATGGGGGTACCAATAAATTCAATAGGGGTATCCATGCAACTATCACTTTACAATATAGATGATGCTAATGAATTCCATGATAATGATAATAATATATGAATAAAATTCTATATAATCCATAACCAATAACATTATCATTCATGGAACACTAGGGGGACACATCCAAAGGTCTATTAGACTCAATATCAATTATTTCCAACACATGAACCACTAGAGGGAATCCCCTACCACGGTCTAGAGGTTCCCATCTTTATAAAATCATTAAAATATAAGAAAACCCATTTAATTAAAAATAACATGAATCTCACCTAAAACAACCAATCTCAATAGTCAAAACCATTTTAGACCACATCTTAAAAAAACAAGAAAGTGTGTTTTTGGTAGCCTTGTTTTCAACAAAGTTTCAAAATCCTACCAACATTCCTACTAGGGAAATAGTTTACATGAGTTAAAAAACAATATTCCATTTCAAAATAATGTGCCACTTTTGAATTCAAAATAAACATGTTTTAAAAAAGACTAAAAAGCATCTCAAGTCCCAAAAGAGCCTCTAATTTCCAAAAAAAAACCCCATTTCCAGATCTATTTCCAAACCAGGCTACAAAAAATACAACATATATAAGGTTTCCAAATAAGACCTTATAATCCTTATAATACAACCATGTTACAAAGTTACAAATGGGATATAGATCCATGCAAAACATAATTACAATCCCTTATATAGAAAATTACAAATGGTCATTAGTAAAAATTATTCACTCATACATATTTCAAACTTCTAAGAGATCAATGATTTAGAAAACACATTTCAAACCACATTTTAATTTAAAAAAATCACTATCGCCATTTTGAAAAACAACAAAGATGCTTTTATGGAAAAAACTAACATTCATTATGAACCCTTATTTGAACACATTTATTTCTAAAAACCTATTTAGAAATATAGTTCTCACCATTCAAACAATAAATTAATCAGATTTATAATGTTATATAAGGAGGAATATATTAATCACTATCAATTTGTTTTATATAATCATATTTCAACACATTTGTAATTCAAAACACATTCACTGAAACGTATTAAAGAAGCATAATTGTTTTCTAAACAAAAACAACAATCCATATATATGTATTATACCACGAAAGTCAAAAAAATGTACATTAAGAGTCAAAATCAATATAAAACAATATTAAAAAAACAAATCCAAGGCCAAAAATCAACAAAAACACCAAATTTCACATTATATAATCAATTGGAATTTAATCAAACACCTTCCATTCATTAAAATTAGGCATAATCAAAGAAACCCATCTGAAAATCATTTTTCATCCATTTTCAATCATTGAAACCCAAAAAAATTATTCCAAGAAATAATAGGAAATATTATAAAAGTATAGAAAAAACAACGGAATGATCAAGCATCAACAGAATTTCACATAATGGAAATGGATGTAAAAAAACTACATTTGTGATGTGTTAATGAAACCAAAAATTGGGAGGTGGAAGAAAAAATACTAAGAGACAATCTGTATACACTTGAACCAAATAAATTTTTCCACACATCTTCCCATGCATCTAGGGTTCAACCAAGAGAAAAACCAAACAATATTAAAAAACCAGGAGAGGATGAATGGAAGAGGGGAAAATCAACTAAAAACCCAAAGAATCATAATAATGAACCACTGGGGATATTCAATGAAGGATGGAGAGAATTGGAGGAGGTGTTTGGAGGACCCCCTGGTGAACCTATGATGAGAAATGGGAGTAAATCCAGAATTGAGGTTACAATATCATAGGAAAAAGAGGGAATATTAATATTTTAATGATCATGGAAACATACATGGTTTGGAGACATGATTTTCCAAACCATCAACCAACTATGTTCCTCACACTTGGCATGAATAAAACCCTTCATGGTTTAGAAACATGGTTTCACTAACCATGCAACAACTATGACAAATTCCTTTCAAAAGTTATAAAACCATGTCATATTCACTGTCCACGGTTTCCTTAACAGTGAACAGGTCATGTACACTAACTCTATAATGAACCTCAACTACAAGGTTTCTTGGGTGAAGGTTCATAGTTTCCCATAATTGTGTGACACTTTATAAAAATCCCAAACCCCTAATTTTCCATAAAAAACAAAAAAACACCATTACTCAATGCAATCCTCATCCATGGGTTCCCATATCCTTAAAAGAGTAAAATAAAAGGTTTTTATTGTTGGGATTTACATGTTATATAAGTTAAATGAAATAATTTATTTCAAAATATTTTGTAATTCTAAAAGTACCTAATTATTTGAATGATCGAAGGATTCACTTAAAAATAAATTATTTCAAGTCATATATTAGTAAAAATTTCTTTAATAAACATTTATAGAATCGTAAAAATACATTATGGAAAATATAGTCATGGAAAAGATTGATTTCATTGAAAAAATAAAATATATGATTTATATAATTTATAAACTACATTCTTGATCCTTATTTATTCAATAAGGTAGGAAATGGATTCTAACCATATAAA
Source organism: Viscum album (assembly GCA_963277665.1). Taxonomy (NCBI): domain Eukaryota; kingdom Viridiplantae; phylum Streptophyta; class Magnoliopsida; order Santalales; family Viscaceae; genus Viscum; species Viscum album. Next base: position 1,084,035,831 of record OY728163.1, on the reverse strand, counting down.
CCACATTAATAAATAAAGGTGAAACACAATTTGTGGAGGTTTTTGAAAATAATTTTATTCATATTATAGTAGATGATTTATAAACATAAAAGTTCATGAAAAATATTAAGATCATAACAAAAATCCTATATTACATTTGAAAAAATAAAATCAAATCATCTTTGTTGAAGATAAATAAATTTTCACAAAAAATATTTACCTATAAAGTATTATTGATATCACATGTAATATTGGAATTATATACACCGTATATATGAAATTGGTGCATTACCTTAATATATTCATTAATGAAAGTATATTGAGATTGAATCCCTTAACTCATGTATGAATTATCACATAAATTCATTATCATCCTAAATAATAAACTAATTTTAGGTATCTTAATGATTTATTATCATTTTCATGATATTTATTTTTTTTATATTATTTATTTCAATGTTATATTTAGCTATAAAATCAATTTTGATCATGTTAAATGTTTTTATGTTATTTGACTCATCAGACTAAAATGACATTCGCAGGTTGACTACGGCTAATGATGTCATTATTTCTACATCTAAAAAATAAAAAACAAGATATAATTATCATTTTATATTTCAATTAATCTTTTAAAAGAGACATGAAATATTATTATTAATAATAAACTATATTTCAATCATGGAGATTATAATCCATGAATATTTATGACTAATTTTTCCATTACTAACGATCATTATGGAAGGAATGAAATTATTATATTATCTTCCATTAATAATTATAATATCATAAATACCATATTATTTATTTAAATATACATCTATACATCATCATTGAGGGGTAGTTGTGGATAAATAATCTCATTATTTCATATGGGTGGTATTCCACAGAAACACACAAATGACATTATTATTTATAAATTAATATAATGTTAAAAAAATAAAATTACATATTATATTTTTTGAATGATAAATATTACATAAATATAATATTTTAGCATTAAATCTATCATTTTAACTTGTTATAATAGGAGCTTAATGAAAATAAATATCAAAAGTTTGTGAAGACTTTTTCTTCCATATATACAAATAACTATTTTATTTATCATCTAATATAAAAAGAGATATATATGAGGAATTTAATTAATATTAATATATTTCAATATATGGAAGATATATTATTATTATTTATAATGGTTGATTGACATATAACATTTTTGTAAAAAGAAAAAAATTAAAAAATATTAAAAATATAATACACATTATATTTGGAAAACCCCTTATAGATTACACTAAAATCACCCCTTGGATGTTCTTTATAACATTCCCAAGGCCTATAGAACATGAGTCGAGAATTGAAAATTGTATTTGGGATAGGTATTTCTAATACAATAATCTAATGACACATATAGAGGAAATTAGGTGAGGTACTTTTCTATATGTTCTAGAGGGAAATGAGTATGGAATTTCCAAAAAAGAAAACAAAATGATAATGTCATTATAAATCCAAAAGTATTCAAATTGTAATAGATTTGAAACATAGATAGGATAAGGCCAATATATGTCCATATAAAAATATTTATGCATTTAAAAACGGTAAAAATACAATTCTCTTTTGGTTTACAAAATGGTAAACCAATTTTAACAATAATCCTGATAAATAATTATTAAAAAATGAATGGGTATAAATTTTACAAAAAAAATTACATAAAAATGGAAAAGGGTGAATTTTTTACATATAATCATCCTAATTCTTTAATTTTGTTATTTTGATGTCTTTTAATGATTTAAATAAAAAAATAGTTACCATGAAAAATTAATAATGCATTTTATGACACAATTAATTTTAATTGACATCAAATAATGATCACAAAAATAAAAATATAATTTAATAATCCCAAAATTAAATAGTATATATTTATTAACTATATAATTCTCTTTTATTCAATAACACATACCAAATAAATTAAATTTAATTAATTGAAAATAATTACATTGATTTTAAACTTATTTTCAAAATAATTTTGTTGGTATTGTATAATATTTATTGTTAATTATTCAATCAGAAAAAAATAAAAATAAATAAACAATATGAAAACAATCTTTTTATGCTGAAAATACCATCTAAATTTTTTATAAACTTATTTTATGCCTATGTTAATGTGTAATTGATATTTACAGGGTAGAGAGTTACTTTTTGTATTATACTATAACTGTATTATTATATTTCTTATTTTCTGGAATGGTGTCCATTAAATAATTTAATCTCAATTCTATGTTAATTATGAGTGAAAAAAAATCACCAAATTTTTATTATTACGAAAAAGTATGTCATTATATCTTATTGTTATACTAGGTCACCCTAATTTGTACTTATAATATTTTGAATATATTAATTTATTATTTATATTCATTATGACCAAAAATTATGTTTAAAATGGTATTAAATATTCATTAATATTATTCAAAATGGTTAAGCTATCATAAAAAATACCATTCATATAAATTACATAATTTGATTTAAAAATAAACCCACACAACATGTCGAAATAAGGGTTTTCATGAAATGTATTTTCCATGCATATGTTAATCTTAAATTAACATAGGGAAAACTAATCATCATTATAAGAATTTCAATTCATATATATATATATAATATAAATTTGACAAAAAAATTAATATTACTGGTTATTTTGATTAATTTAATTGGATAAGAATTATGCACTTAAAAACAATTTTTAGACAATTAAATATAAAAAACACAAAATAATCTTATACAAAAAAAATGAATACTACTGATTCAAATGGAATAAATTTTATTAATTTAAATCAAATAGGTAAACATTAAATTTAATGAAAAATCCAAATTATAATTAGAGTTATAAATTACTTTATTTAATTAAAAAATAAGACAATATTTTTAAAATACCTAATTTTAACTATTCTCTAGAAATATACCATTTTAGAAAATTACAAAAATATTACCCTATGATAATTCTTATATGATGCTTGAAAAAAATTCCTATTATAAAAGTGTTTTCTAAAAGTTCAAAATATTAATTATAATATTTTCCAACAAAAATGAATATAAACCATTTTGAAGAAAACATATTTTTGTTGAAATAATGACTACTATAATTATGATGATTTTTTAAAATGTATTTATCAATAAAATTTAATTGAGTATACCATGTTCAATTACTTCATAAATTATTTAATATTTTTCATATCCACTAATTTAATGGCTAGTTTATATTATTCATATTTAAATAATAAAATTTTATATTTTTTTGGTTTAGTGATTCATGTTGTATATGTTATCGAAAATTGTATTAATTTTAAAATATTATGGTGTTACCATTTCAATGCTTTCATAAATTTTATCATCCTAATATTAAAGTATCTTAGTAATTATATGATTCATTATTTTAAAATACATTGTTTGAAGCCCCACTGTTTAAAAATATTAGGTATGTCTTTCGATTGAGATGAGAGAAAGGAAAACAAATTTGTTTTCTCGAATAATAGAAAATATATATTATGAATAGGTTATCATTAGTGTGATGTAAAAATATAGTCATGCATGGAATCTACGATACACAGATAGTGATACCGAGTGATAGTGAACAATTATTATAAAAAATTAAATGATCATGAGAATGTTAATGAAAACGAAAACATAAAATAGCAATGAGTGAAAAAAGAAAATGATTTATCTATAATAAAGGTAATAGTATAAAATTATTATTTAAATAACCATTCCCTAGTGTTTTTGAATTACTTAAAATCTCGAAAGCTAATGCAAGGAAATTATACATATATTATAAGTATATTTTAATCAATTAATCAATTTCCACTACAATATACGATTATTATATAAAAAATTATTTATCTATATAATTTTTATTCCGAAGGCACTAATATAATCCTATAATACATCACAAAATTCCAAAAAATGATAATAATTTATTCCTTTTGTGTCATGAAATTTAAAATAACATAATATAGTTTTCATAATGCATGATAACTACCAAAATTAATAAACATTCATACCATGAAATACAACATTTTTTTTCAAAATCATCAACTAAAACACACACATATTAACATAGATAATATGATAAATAAGAAAAAATAAGAGTCATCTGAATACTTCAACTATGGTTGGAACATGAAAATTGGAATTATATTATCACATTTTCAAGAAATAATAATTTAATATTTATTTCCAAATAATATTAAATTGACTTAGTGTCTAATTAAAAAATTTAGACACATTAATCATATGTGATATTGATTCCATAAAATAACCATAATTTCCATAACACCAAAGTAAAATAATATATATTTCCTAAAAATAAATCAATCCTTAGATATTTCATGGGTTATATAATAAAAAATCATAGATAAAATCACATTTATATAATTTTTATATAATAATTATTCAAGAATTCATAAATATGTTCTCATAATATATTGGTATACCATTGGTAAAACCGTGTTTTTTTAGAACCAATAAATAAATTAATTACCAAAAATTAGGATTTTATTCAACAACTATATTTAACTCTCTTATTTTTCATTATGTTCTCTAATTATAGTTCTTAAAAATAGTTAGACCCTTCATGATACACACTATAATGACCCATTTTTTTACACATACTATTAGATGAACTTTCAGTATAAACCAAAAATCTATAAAATATAATTGTCATAAATCATTATGTAGTTGAAATTCATGGTTCGTAATATATAAAAAATTAAATTAATAAAATAAATCAATATTTTATTATCATTAATGAGATCCTGAATCCATTTTATCTCATACAACAATATATGATAACATGGACAATTTATAAAATGAAGGCATGTGCTAATAATTTCAGAAATGTAATAATCATTATAATGAAACATAAAATGTGAATCAATTTTATATCATGATATCAGGAAAGAAATTTCTAATCAGTAATCACATCGGAGAGTAAAATAATTAACATTTTATCATAAGATATTATACACACAATAAATTTCGAAGAAACAAATAACATGTCATAAACATGATTCCAGTCTAACTTTCTATACAATTACATTTGTTTGAAAACTACCCCTAATATATTGGTTTTGCTCTCTAATCCAGTACATGATGTCTATTGAGATAGAAATATTACAAAATACATTGGAGAAGTATTTGGACACACCCATAATAATGTGATCATGATAATGTGTTACATAAAACAGAATTAAATCATGATCTATAAAAAATATAATTAACGATAGAATTAAAATGGGATGCATAATATAGCCTCAAATTAGAATAAATGAAAATTTCATTATGAATTAATTTGAGAGACCAAAAAATAGAACATATTACCATATAAATGGAAGTAAAAATAACATATAATCTTATTTCACATACATATAAAATCAATTCTTAAACAATACTAGAGATGAATTGTTGTTTCCAGTGATGGAAATGTATTTAATTTAATACATATATTATTCTTGGTAAAAAATTACATTTAGATGTTGAAATAAATTCTATAGAAACACATATATATATATATATATTATTGTAACGTTTTTAAAAGAATCAAGGAATCTAAAAAATGTGGCTTCAAATAATTTAATGGCCATGTTAGAAAACATATATATTGTTAAATAATAGGTTAAATTTCAACATTTATTTAACAAATTTCTAAAATCTTAAAAAGTATCATATTGGGAAAATTTTAGAAACATTTATTGAAAACCATTTTCTAAAAAATTTATAATCAGTAAAAATTCCAATTGTAAATAATTAAAAAATTGTTGATGAAAGTTGTTATTTTTTTAAAAATACACATAAAAGAGAATGATTTCACATCTAAATGTAGATACATGATTGGTACTACATAAAAATAACATGATTCTTCATTAATCAAAAATGCAGTAAATATAAAATACTTTTAAACAACATTCCTCCCTACATCATAAAAATATTATTTGTATTTGGATGATAATTTTATACTATTTCCCCTAATACATCCTTGATCATAAACTATCTAAAAAAGGAATGATATCGTAACATACAAACATTCCCTCTTTGGTATCATTTAAATCAAATCTATATGGAAGAACTAATATTAATGGAAACATAAAATAAAATTAATTATTTAAATTCATAAAATAACATGTTTAATGGGTATTATATTTATTATATTAATAAAATTGGTGTACAACATTGATGTATTCCTCAACTAAAGGAAATTGAGACAGAATCCCTAACCTCAAGTCTAACTTGTCACATACATTCTTTATCCTCTAGAATAATATACTTCTATTCATTGTTTAAATAATTAATAAAATTACTCGTGTTTATTTTTTTATTTTAATTTATTTATTATAATTTTATATTTAATAAATTTATAAATTCATTTTGTATTGTAAGTTTTTAAGATAATTGATACTGATGTCCAAAATGACATCAGCAGGTTGACTAAGACCAACATGTTCATTATTTAATAGTAGAAAACAAAAAAAACATATCTCTCATTTTCATACATCAAATATTATATTATGACTATATAATATAAATTATTTTGAAAAAGGAAAAATTTTACAATAATATATGTGGTAATCCATTTGTACAGGTGTTTAATGTTTCTATTTTTCAATGAACATTATAGAAATAAGGGTTTCATTGTTTTATCTTCAAATAATTGTCAAAATATAATGAATAAAATTATATTTCACATAAATATAATTATATAAACTATCTGGTATATATGGCCATAAATAGTGAATCACATCACATTAAAGAGGCGGTTTTCCACATGTACAAAATAATATGTGTTCATTTTTCATTAATTGAACATTTATGAAATTAATGAATTTATAATCCTCTAAAAATTATAAATATTAAATGAATAGCATATATATATTAAATTAATAATTACTAATATAATTAAGATGAGGATATGGAAAACTAATTACATCGATTTGTAAGGTAGTAGTTCCGTATACACATGAATACCAATTTTAATTCCCCATTGATTGAATAAGAGATAAACATAGTGTATCAGATTAACAAAAAATATATATGTATAATCTATATGGGCATATATTTTTATATTGGCATGCATTGATATTATATTATGAATATGGACCTAGAAATAATATATAATTATTTGACTAAGAATTGTACATCTTCTTCGGACCACCTCTTAATTATTAAACCAAAATATTCCCTATGATTATATTATGTTCAAACCAAGGACTATAGAAAAAGGAGTGTGATTTTTAGAATTTATTTGCTAATGAAATTTGTTATCCAAAAGACTATTGATGTGGGGAGTGAATATATGGATGTTTCTATATATAAGTAGGGGTGGGAACCAACATGGAAATTTACTAAAAGGAAAAAATATGATAAATTCATTATCAATATAAATTCATCTAACATGATATATAATATATTTTTTGATTGTATAATCTTTAAAAAATTTTATCCAATATTAGTTATGAATTCTTTATCTGCATACTTATCATTGTCTTCTATTTTAATGGCTGACAAACTAATTAAAACCTTTATTATGATAATAATTTTTTAAAATTGATATAGTTAGAATATAAATTACAATATAAAAATTGGATCCTAAATTGATAAGGTATGAAATTATATTCTATTTATGAAGGAATGTTTTCTCATTTAATATTTGATTTTGTTTTTTACAAAACATAATGAAATATTATGTAACAAAAATATTTCATTAAATTCGTTTAAGAAACTATTAATATAATTTTTCATTAAAACCTACAGATAATAAAGAAATTAATATATAATCAGTTTCACCATGAAATAAAAATTGTTATATACTATTTTTTCCATCCCTAACTCATCCAAAATACATTACATTTAATGTTTTTTAATTTTTTAAATTTTAGTGTTCAACCGTTTTCAAATGCGTTGTGTCAGTGTTGTATAAGATTTTATGGAAAATATATAATCTCTAAAAATGAAAAATACATTATTGTAATTAAAATGATATCATTATACAAAAAATTATCTTTATTTGTCATTTACCACGTATTATTATCTCTTTGTGAATAAAAAATAGATATTTAAAGGAAAGAGAGTGACATTTTCTTGTTTTACATGAATTATTATATAGATCACATTTATGGAAAGGTGTCACAAATTTTTTTAATATAATGAATAATTTGTTTAGGGAAAATAGAAACTCATTCAATAATAATAATTGATATTAACATTGTTTTCTTTCTACATAGTTTTACTCAATGTTAACCCAATATACCCTTTTACCGTGTTGATAAATCATTACCGCTTTTACTATTGGTATAGTCTTAAACATACTTTACCTGAAATAATAATGTAATATTTATTATTACAAATATATCATACAATTAATTTGTTTTTCTAAAATATATTATATAATTTAATTTAAATAAGAACCCACAAATCATGTTGAAAACTGAATATTTGATAAAATTATTTTTCAATCATTAAATAATAATACATTTACTCAATCAAAAGTATTCATCATTAATTAAAATTCAATTTATATATACGAATATATGATATATAATATTAATTTAATTAATTATTTATTATTTGTTACTATAATTAATTAAAATACAAAAACCTTATGTATATAAATATTTCCTTTAAAAAAATTCATTTTGAAGCATAACATTAATCGTACACGATAATCATGAAAATTACATATTCAAATAAAAATGAAATATATTATTAAATATAAAATGTATCATATGTAATGTTAATAGAGAATAAATAATATAATGGGACCACAAATAATGTATTTAATGAAATTAAATCACATTATTTGAAAACGTGAAATTTTGATAGTAAATGAAAAATAAATTATTTTAGAAAAAACCATAAATTCTATCCTAAGTATGTTTTTATATTATGATTGAATGATATTTTTTTATTAATTATATTTTAGTTAATTTATATTAGTAAAATAATATATTTTCTCACAAAATATTATAAAACCCATTATAAATGATAATTATTTTTGAATAATAAAATTACTTAAAAATAACAGTGATTATTTGTTAAGAATATGTAAATATACTTATAATGAGTTGGACATGAATAAATTTATTCCACAAGGTCACTAATATTATTAATATCTTATAATTTAATGGTTTTATTATAATGTTCATATTTTTATAATAATATTTTGTAATTATTTTACTTTTTTTGTGTAATGTAAGATATCAGATCATTGTTTTTTAAATATCAAGGTGCTACATTAATTAAATTGAAATTTTTATCTGTTAATAAATTTATGAAATGATAATTTAATATCATTATACCTATCCATTTTTTCATTAAATTAATGAATATTTTATATATATCAATTCTTATTTTCCTGTGATTGACATACTTTTTCATTCTTTAGAAGTCATTATGTGATTCATTAAGACATTATTTTGAATGTTCATTTCTATTCACAAAATTAACTTACTCTTGATTCCTAAAATCATCTAACTAAAAAAAAATTAGTCAAACCAACCAGGGACTTCACGTAGTCTAGTGGTAGGCGATAAATACCAGTCGCACTTTGGTTATGGGTTCGATTCCCGCGGCTTTGTCCGACGCGATGGGTTGTCACATGGTCTGTGTGTTGTTCGTTTTCCCAAACTATATAATTCTTAAAACATTCACCAAAATGAGATAAAATCTTAAATAATAATCATAACATATTTTAACCTCAAGTTTATCTCATGCCTTTCATTTTCCATCATAACATATAATAACCCATAATTACCTCAAAAGTAAGGATCATATAAACCCTAATGGTTACCTTTATAATTATTACCTGAACTTCCACATCAATTGGTCATCTTGTACATGATTCATTATAGAACATACCAAGGTACAAGTGGTTGATCATGACTCCTGGATAGTTGGTTTAGAACAACCATGAGTTTCCTCATTGAATCCCCCATTTCATCCAGTCTCTTAATCAGAGAACCACCACAATTTCCTTCAAACCTATTATCACTTGGGTGCCTGCTAGATCCAGCCATTTACTAAAACCAAAAAGGTCAATGTGAGTAAATCAAAAAAATCATCATGTACTAATGAAGAAGATATACTTACTCATTCACTTTATCTAAAAACTATGACTCTTTCTGAAATCCTAACCATTTTGGTAATGTCACTTATGCTTAAAGAATACCCTAACCACTAAAGTTATCTAAACCGACATCTGATACAAACTATAAGGCCCCAGCCTTAAACATTACTTAATCTTGAGATATTACAAGATTACACATTGATGATCTTTTTAGGTTTAGAGTTTTAGAGAATTAGATCAGAAAACATGCATTACATTCCACATTTAAACAAAGTGGTTACATAAAAGATAGTATTCTTTTTTTCCATCAATGGAAACATATTTAAAAATAAAGCATGGATTCTTTATTGAATCTTCCTTGACACTATCATCATATCATGTACCTTTCCCTTGACCAGTGAAAAACATTTAAAAAAACATGGGATGAGCATAAAAAGCTCAGTAAGGGTTATAAAAAAATAAAGAATGGAAACATGAGTTCATATATACATAAGAATGAAATCATACTTTACCCATAAAACATAGGCACTTTAACATACCTCATCAAATCATGAGTAAATCATAGGAATAATAAGACATAAAAGGTAACTTGAGGCATTCATAACATTCTTGTGTAGGGAGTAACCCTCTTGGTTACGTTTGGAATACCCACCACAATATATTCCCTAAATCTCTTCGGAGAAACCTTAAAGTTTCACTCCTTCGCATTACCCAATGCATTGAAGAGCTATATCGGGCTCACCCGCCCTTAGTTTATCATGGAACCACCCATCTTCATAACAATGCCCAAGAACCATAACATAATCGTATCACATAAAACATGCATAAAGGAAACATAACATTTCCACATTTGAATCACAAGATATCAATAAAACACATTGATATAAAAAAACTTATGAAAACCATTTTCAATACCAAAATAAAATTAAAACATGGTATTTATTTTTCTATTAAAAATAAGGTATGTCTTGTAGAGGAAGCCGAAACTCAAATAATGGTCAAGGCGGCGGAGAAGTCATTGTCGCCGCATACGTATGACAAAAACATTCCCATTTGTCGTTTTGTAAAATGATTCGTATAACAAAGATTCCTTTTGGATAAATGTAAAAGTCAAAGGGGTTTATACACCGTATAAAAGAAAGTCTTATATAAAACAAAATATGCCTCAATGAAAGGAGATTGAGACGAAGTCCCTTACAAAGACGATATCCTTGGTTTAAGGAAAAATCAATTACATAATTATGTGTGACAAATGAATACACCAAATATAATTGAATATTAAGTGTAAAACAATCATAGGTTATTCACACATATTCATAGAACGACATATTCAAGGAGTACATGTTTATCCCAAAGAATCAAATTTGGGTTAAGAAGTTCCCTTGCAAAAATTTGACAACCTAATGGCGTCACTACAAAATTCAGGAAAGGAGTTGATGAGAGATAAAAAAGGTATCTCATCACATGGACATAAAATTTAAATCAATAAGGATATAGAAGGATATATCCCAAAATAATATTATGTCAATTGAAAGACATAACAAAAGATGTCTTTTAAAAAGAGGAGGGTGAAAGGTTCCCTTACCGACATGGGTATCTTTCGAAACATACGCCCCATGAAAGAATGACAATACAACATTGATGTAAATACTCATAAATGAAATTATATTACACAATGAGTAAAATAATGGGAATTACATACACCACTCAAAGGAAATTGAGGAAAATGAAGCATAAATCTCACGGAAATAAAAGTGAGATGAAAAACATCTTACGAAAACTCGGCAGCCTAACGGCCCCACTTAAAACTTCGAAAATGGATTGATGAGAGGAAATAGGGTCTCTCATCATATCAGCATAAAGTTTACAGAAAGAGGAATATAAAAGAACATCCCCCAACATAGCAAAGAGGATATTAAAATAAGTGACATAAAGGAGAGTACTTAAAAAGAAATAGAGAGGTTGGATCTCTTACGAAAATTCGGCAGCCTAACAGCACCACTCAAAACATCCAAAATGGATTGATGAGAGAGAATATGGTCTCTCATCATATGAACATAAAAATTACAGTAAGATTAATATAAAATAATATCCCAATATCAGGAAAGAAGAGATTTAAAAGGAATGACATAAAATAGTGTACTTTTAAAGAAAGAGAGGAGTCGGATCCCTTACCTCAAGTCCAACTTGTCTTGTTCATTTCTTTATATTCCTGAATAATAAACTTTGGTCAATTTATAATTTCCTAAGGACCTCCTTTAATGATTATAATTCAGTTTATATCACATATTATAATGTTATAATAATTGTTTAATAATGTTAGTTCATATCAGACGTTTTTGCTGATGTTTGGTACATGAATCAAAAATGAACTAGTTTCAAAAATGATTGTCCATGTAGTTATTAGTAAATAATTTCAATAATAGTATTAATGATTAAAATATCATATATATCCATTACATATTCATTTTATACTATTCCATATCATTTGGAGATAAAAAACGAAAAGCACCGTTCATGGAGACGGTAGGCCGTACGTACGCATGAACGCTACTTTCATTTTTTCTTTGTCATATTAACAGAATTATAAATAAATGATATATATATATATTTACAGTATAATATATATTTTATATAGGTCACATATGTTCATTAATTTCATTCTTTATAAGTTCCATGTATTGCATGTACGAGTCACATCACTTGAGGGGGCGGTAGTCCACACTTCCACATATGAAATTATCGCATTTACACAACATGAAAAGAATAAAGGTATGGTTTAAATATAAAATACAGAATCATATAGTAAACATAAATACCATATATATCATATATAAAATACAGTGACATCATAATGGACTCCTTTAAAGGTGTTAAAAGAATATTTAACAATCATCATTTCGTGAGGCAGAATATCGCCAACCACAGAAAAAGTATGTTCTTTAACCATTAGACGAAGGTGTGTGTAAGTGTAGCTCGAATAAATCTTATAAAAACATCCTAGTATATTGAGGATACAGGAGGTGTTACAAAAGAAATTTATAAAAAGAGTTCATGGGGTTGGAGAAGAAAAATAAAACAAAAGGACACAAGTGAAGACATTACCTTAAAATCGGGTAACTCACTTTGGTTTGAGCTCAAAGGCTTCCTTGGGAAGACTTCTGCACAAAGTGAGGCTTCAAAGTGTTAGAGAGGAATGTGGAGAGAGAAAATGGGCAGGGTTTGGCAGAGCCAAAGGCTTTGGAAGTGTGGGTATGGAGGTAGAGGTGGGGGCCTTTTATAAGAGGAGAGGAGGGGCATTCTTGGAAAGTAAAGAAATGTTACTTTATTATAGAATGAGTTTCAGATTTTAATGGTCCCAAATTGATGTGTTTATAGGATAAGGTGATAAGGGTTCAAAATACACCCATCCAATCGGTTTTTGACATTTTTAGGTCTTAGATTTTACATTATCTTTCCATTTTATTTAAATCGTTAAATAATAAGGCCATCGCTGCATCATCTTGATGTCATAAATAATTTAAATTATTTAATGTCTAAAACTTATAAACAAAATACTATGTTGTAGAAAATCTTTTTAGATTTCTATTGATTATTTATAGTCAAAAATATGACTTGAATAACCCAATGTAAAAATTGTTTTAGTAAAACATCTCATGTTTGTGTCATTTTTACTTTAACATTAAATAAAAAGATATTTATGTCATTTTCCAACCAATGTGGCTCCATGGGGTCCCCATGTTGACCCCTGGATTGTCCTGGTCGGCCATGACACATCCAATGAGGGTAGGACATGTGTCTAGTGCATTTCGTTTTATTAAAACATTATTTTTACCTTAAACTACACTAATTACCTCTAATCGCGATTAAAAACTTATTAAGTTACTATTCACCAAAAAAATTATTTTAATCCCATTGAACCACATTTTACTTATTAATTACAACCATGTATGTCGGATTTTTGAAATTCAAAGAAAAAAGATGGAGAAATTTCATTTAAACGGAAAATCAGTTTTTATAAGTACCACTTAGTGGTTTCACTATTCATAAAAAATTGAAGTTTTTCCGAAAATTACCAAAAATTTACCCTAAGCTATATTTGATATTCCGAATTCAAAAATGATGTCTATTTTACAAAATTCAAAACATATAAGTTGCATTAATTAATTTAATAATTAATTCCCACTGTCAAAACAAATATCGTGTTTTTATGAAATAAAATGTATCAAAAGATTGACACTAGTTTATGTCCGATGTCAAAGTGAAATTAATTCCAACGAATACTATTGGATTAAATGGTAAAAATATATTCTAATTTAACTTTAAAATCAATTCAATAGATAATCTAATCATATAAATAAAATAGATTAAAAAGAGGTTTTGAATTAAAATACAACATTTTTCACTATTCATTAAAAATTGAACTTTTTCGGAAAAATACCAAAAATTTACACAAAGTAAATTTTGATGTCTTGATTCTAAAGAAGAATTTTATTTTGTCAAATATAACACATAAAATTGTCAAAAAGTGGATTTAAAAGAGGTTCTCCAACAAAAGGCGGTTAATCGAATTTTTAAAGAATATTATAATGTTTACGCTTAAAATTGAATTCATTCGCATTTTTAATCCTCTAACATTTATTGAAAAAACAAAAAATATTTGACAAACATATATAATCATTTTGTAGTTATTTCTCTTCATTATCGCCATTACAATGGATAAGCGTTAACTACTATTTAAAATAATATTATTATATTATTAGAGTGCAACGTATGATTCCCACGAAACTCGTTGTTGCGTATTGGGTATGCCAATGAGCATAGCGTCCCCTTTAAAGTCATATTAATATTTTATTCACAAATATGGATAAATGTGAAAATTTCATACTCCTTATTTACCTGGGGTGTTACAGTAGATATCCATTGCCCCTAATCTGAACCCTTTGTTCTAACTGAGCATATGGAAATCTACTTGATGAATTTTCCATTGCATTGAAATTAATTAAAATATAAATCATGTAAAAGTAAAAAATTTAGTAATTCTACAACCATATAATCTATCTCAGATTAAAATCCTATTGTGAGAAAATATTTTTCAAGAACTTCTGATCTATATACATAATAAATCAATAGTGACGTAATGATTCCATGCCTTTAGACAATGGAATACAATAGCTAAATTAAAATTTTTTATTGGGTAGTTCTTCTCATGGAGCCATAACATAGATGATATATATGTGAAAAAATGATCTCTTTTCATGATAGAGTATACTCTCTATAATCATGAAGCATTGTCATGCACCATATACACTTGTTCTGATTCTGGAAAAATCCATATTTTTTTTGAACAAAGAAAAACACTAATCTCTTAATATGACTTCTGAAATTCCTCACTCCATTAGAATGGAATATGTATCCCTTTTAATGTTTCGATTTGTTAATGTAGCCCTGATAAACCTTGAACATGAATTTTTTAATAACCTGCTTTATTGGGGAAACAATTTATCTCGAAGACATTCTTCAATAGATTCCAAGAGATAACATCCTCAATGTTATCTTTATCTATATAAACACAACTTCCTGAAATTATATGGACAATAAAATATAATTGTTATATAACGAAATTTCACTTTGATAATCTGGCCTATAAAAGATCATCATGTATGGTTCCCATCATTGTCTTCAAGTGGTGCTAATTCTTAGCCATTTTCCTTCAATACATCAATATTCTGTTGACAAAAACCATGTCGAATGAATCTAATGATCACTAAAATAAAAAATTCATCAATTACATTACAACTACTAGTTCATTCATAATACTGAAAGGAATAGAAACTTGTTAATATTTTCCATATGTTCTCTTCAAATATTGTTTTGGAATATCAACCATTAAAAAATAAAATTGGTGATATCTGAATCATAATAAAATTTTTTAGAACCACTTTTCTACCCTCTATTGATCAAATAGATCATAAATTCATGGATGTAGATACTAATTAATTATCATGATGTGGTTAAGCTTATGATAATACACACACTACCAAATATTTCCATCCAACCTTAGAAAAAACATGACTCGAGCTACCCAAAAAAATATTATTTGCCAAATGAACACTTTTTGTCCATATTTTCCTACTATAATTTAAATTCCCAGAACTATGAATGTTCTATTTGAATATATTGAGGTGAGATAGGACTAGACCCCAGAAGAAGATCAACCATAAACTTCACATCCCTTATGAGTGGAAACCTTGAGAAATTATTGAGAAAAAACATCTATAAACTGATCAAAAATAATTGGATAACTGTTTTTTATAACTTATATTGATTCCAAATCCAATGATTCTATATTCTTTGAGACAGTACGAACTACTGAGGCCAATAATCTTTTTACACAATCACTTACATTCCATTCCACTCAAATGAGATTCATTATGTTATCATTAATAGTAAAACTAACCTATCAGTTATTACCATTGAATTGAGCCTTGAAAATTTTCACTTAATCTATACCTAGGATTGTATCGTAAAAACGCATATCATACAAAGAAAAATAACATATAATCTCTGTTTTATTGTGATTTATAAGAAACTATATACCGATAAAGGCTCTAAAATTTGTTGTTCAAAGAGGCGTTACATAATATTTAAATAGATGGAATTATATAAACATTTATATCATGAAAATCAAAAGCTTAATAAAGAATAAATGAATGAGATGGACCCTTATCAATCGAAGAATCAATAAATATAGAATTAGAATGAATCACAAATATGATGGTATAAGACTGATAATCGTCGAAAACATTCTCAGCTACATATAACTGATTCATTTTACATATTGATAATAACATCCATATAGATATTATCCTTATTAATGAGTCATGGTATTCTTGGAATTACCAGGGATAACTATATTATACAGTAATTAGGTATTGTACTACCATCATCCTGTCAAGGAATATAATGCACGATAATCCTGAGAAGTTTTTCAAACACTCTTCCTCAAAGTACTGTGCAAATAGCTCTGAATTTCCACCATCTAATTTAATTTTTGGCATACTCTAGGTGGTTTCATAAATTCTTTATTCATGTGGTCGAATGAAACAAAATAAAAAAATCCATCATTTCTTTTAGTTCTAAAAGTATGTTTTTCTGATCTAGCAGTGTGATTTTGAGTCATCCCACTACCTTATAAATAAATGTCCATTTTATTCTTGATTCTAGAATTATATTTCCAACCATTTCCAATAGTTATCAGCTTGAGTCCTCTTCTAATAGATCGAATATATCCTGATCATCCATTATCTCTCTATTAACCATAAATGAATAATCCATAATACAAATCATTAAGATTATTGAGTAAAACATGCCTCGTCCTTGATTAAAAAATTTGTACCTTCAATGATGTACTAGAAGAAACATCAGGTAAAAAGAAAACTATATACATGAATTTAGCCACATATTTTTTCACTGAGAGGTTCACCATCATCAAGAATTAAAATAATGTCATTCTTGGAATCTTGAATGTAGGAGAATAAAATTTTTTGTTAAAAAATTTCTTAAAATCCTCTCATAGAAGGTATTTATCAAGTTTATCATGATCATATGAATCCCTAAACTATTGAGAAAGATCATCAATAATATTCATCATTATCCTTACATTCATCTATACTAGTGTGCTATGGATATTGATGATTCGATTCATCCAATTAACCACACCTTTTCCATCTCTGGTTCCAAATCACCCAAAAATATGTATGGATTATAGTTCATGAACTAGTCGAAATGATCCACATGTCTTAGTTCATCCCTCATGATTCTCTTATCCATATTGAAAAGGTCTTGATCTATAATCTCAACACACTTTTGGTTCATCTGTGGATTAGGGAAAAAAAATTATTAGATACTTATTATGATTGGTTTTTTCTATGCCTACCATGTTCTATTTCCTATAAAATAATAAACACCATAAGTCTTACTCTCTAGAAACTGGTGGTTAAAAACTATCAAATTATATCGCATCATAACAACTACCATATTTCTTTTCCAAAATTCAACAATTTTACACTTTATTACCATTTATTGATACATAATTTACCATGAATTGGAAGATCAACCAATTTTCAAAATAACACAACCGTGTACATTTTCTAATTTCCCATTTAAAATCTATTTCATTATTTTTAAAAAATCTACATTGTTATTAAAAATCATAAATCATTACATAAACATTGATAAGCACTACTATTGGGAGGTCATATCAATAATTCCTTCCATGCTCATCTCATTGGCCAATCCGATGACAATGATATTTCTCTCCTAAAAGTGTCTCCAAAACATTTATGTACCAAAATCCATAGTATCATTAAATTCACTAAAAAAGTGATGCTTTATATTTTTATTCTCTATATTTCATGTCCTCACAATACTATGCCTTTTACCATCCAAACAATAGGAATATATCATAATTTATTTGAAGTCCAACTCAATGAAAAAGTATTATGAAGAACCACTAAAGAGTTGTGATACAATAACATTAACTACGCCTAAAAAAATATCTACAAAATCCTGAAAGTTTCAAAGTTGGGGTTAGTAAAAAAAAGAAGGTTCCCCCAAATGACTTCTCTATAAACACAACTAGGATATAACATGTTAGAAAATTTATATAAAATAATTTGTATAAAAAATATATCATTTGACCAATTTATCTAAAAATATAAATAACATTCCATAACAATATTGATTCAATGAAAAGTAACCAACCAAAACATAAATCCATTTCACATTAATTTTTATCATTCCAATTATATGATTCTTGCATACACCTATACAAGCATTCTACTAGGATAATTCTGTACTCATGATTGGTTTTTCATGAATAAAGTAAAAAATCACTACATAGAAAATCACCAAATTTCCCAATGACACATTCCCTATATCCAAGGTCACATTCGTCTTTGTACACCCTAGGTACAAGATATTAATTTTCGGTCACATCGAAATGATAAACTCACACCTCCCGTGTTTCGGAAAAACATTCAATCCAACAAATTGAAAAATTTCCATAAGACCATTATTTCATTGAAAATAATTAAAATAAACCATTTTAAAAAAACTGGAACAACCATATTTTAAAATTAGCATTTTAAGATCAACAAAACCATGCTTTTTTCATGTTTAATTTTCTAAAATCCACCAAAAAAATCCCAAAATACTTTTCCTATCATGTTTTCCATTCCAATTAGAAAATAAATTTCATAAAATATATATAATTTGAAACTAATAATTCATGATTTAATAGTATTTTTCTATTGTGAGGATACACAAATATATTATTATAGAAAAAATATAGAATCTTATAAAAATGTTTATGAAATCGGGATGAATCTCCAAAAACACATCTTAGATCCCATACGCTTACATTGAATACGCCATATCTCATTAACATTGGTATAAAAAACCCACAATCAATACAAAACATACTACATTTATGAAACCAGGTTGAGGTAAGTTGAGTAGATCATAGTAGAACTGCAAAAAATGAACGAAAACATAGAATTTTTATGGGAAGAGGGATTTAATGAACCATAAGAAACATTAGATTTATTCGGGTTTGATATGGAGTAATTACAAAGCCTTTGGAATGTTGAAATCTTTATTTGGGGATAAATTGGTAGAAAAAGACGGTATTACAGTTAATCATGACCCATATTCACTTTTTAAGGATGTAGTTTTCAAAAAGTGCAAGGATAGTTGTAAAGTTAGGATGACCTGGTAAAAACCATGCGACATCCTCTTACTCAAGGGGGACCTTACACGGTTGTCCCGCAAGGTTAGAAAAACCATGAATGAATAATGTAAAATCTATATTTCACAAATTTCATGGTTTCTCATGGGTGACCGCACGGTTTGGGAAACCCATGATCCTAATAGTGTACCTTCCCAAAAGCCCATGTATCATCATATATTGTTTACTGTAGGAGTTTTACAGTTTCTACATATCATTTTAAAAGAGTAAAAGTTTATAAAATCCCTAAAAAAATGAAAAAAATTCTTCCAAACCCTCCCACACATCACTCAAAACATTAAATACTTATAAATAATAAAGGGTTACTTACATGAAATTGTGGGTGTTACATGTCATCTTATAGATTTCAGGATATCAGTAATTATGTTGTGTTTATTGGATATGTATTTTTAGAACATTGTAATGTAATTTATTAAAAGATATTATTTTCTATAATCACTAATTAATATGTTGAAAAATGGACTCTGAATTACATTGAAACATTTAAATTTTTTAATATTTTGATGAATTACACTCAATATGGTTTAAATAGAAATGAATTTAATATGTTCTCAACATGAATAAATTCTAATTTAATTTTTAAATATCATTATCTTAATAATAAAGTAACTACTATATTTAGAGAAAAATGAATCATAGGAAAACACATGGTTTTGAATGTTTATGAAAGGACTTATATAATAAATTAATGAAATATATACTTCATTTACTATCAAATTAAATAGAATACATTCATGTGATTATGTTGTAGATACAAAAAACCCTATTAAGAAGATAATATTTGGTCATCTAATTATATCAGATCCCATGGTAATAAAAGTCATGAATCAAAATATATTAATAACATTTCTATTGATTAACTCATTGGTTCTCTCATTACATATAAAACAACCATGCCATTAAATGATGAAAATAATCAATGGATGTGGCGGGTGAGAATCTTTTTTAAAAAATAAATTGATTTGGAAATTTTAAATTCGAAATAAAGGTATAACATATTTAATGTATTGTAAAATAAATTCTAAAGATGAGGAAAGCCATTCCCAATGAAGATTAAATATTATAGGAAATATGATGAGATAAATTTCTATGAATTAAAAAAATGGACTTATCAAGGACTTTACCTTAATCAAAATATTAAAAAGAAAAAAAATTAAACTCTCAATGATTCTAGACCAAAGAATGGGTGAGTAATGAATATATGCCAATGTACCAATGCATGGGTGGTTAATGAAACTCAGTATATTTTACCCAAATGAATTACATATCCATGACACTATGATATACCATGTTATCACATTTATATATAAAATTACATAAAACATTTCCTAACATTTTAATAGTTTATATCAAAATATAAAATATTATCCTTCACAAAATATATTCTTATAAATTCACCAACCAACACTTAAAACCATTTCACATTCTTTTTTGAATACACATTCCATGAATTAGGCACACACCAACACATGCATGCTTCTCTAAAAGTTTCATAATAATGAGTGATTTAGTGTCCATCATCCATGTCATATCATAGTCTCAAATAACATTATGCACTTATGAAACACAAAACATTTCTAGGGTCCCTTTCCTTTCTTCACCCACGATGTACAAAACAATTATTCAGGGTCATGATGAAACCAAGAAATTACAGAAACTATGTATGTAAAAAATAATTCTATTCCAGTGAATTAAATCCATTTCAATAAAAAAATTCATTTATTGAAATCATTAAAAACCCATTTTTAGAAATCTGTGAAATCCAAATTTAAATATCATTATTTTACAATCACAAAATACCTGAACTTTACAAAATATATTTAAAAATCCACAAATTCACAATATAGTAACTACTGAATGTTCCCACCATTATTTTAAAAAAAATTTCACAATAAATTTATCAATAATTATCCAATTTGATACTATTCCTTCATGATATAATAAGTGGAGTTGAGAGTGCTGCCACCAACTATAGGAATTATGGAGAGAATGAAGAATAAAATGAAAATTCCAAAGAAACTTGGTTAAATATAAAAAAACATCCTTAGATATCATATTATGACAATGGAATAGCTATATCTCATCATTATTAGCATGAAAATCCGTAGATATATCCAAAAAATACTATATCTAGGAATATGAGAGAGAAATTTTGTAGATCTAAGAAAAACTACAAAAACAATGGAAAATGAAGAGTTACCAATGGAATCAATCACCAATACACTAATAAAAGCCTTCATATTTCATCTAGTTTAATAGGTAGATTTTTGAAAAACTTTGGTCTGAATTAATATTATGTTAGGGCTTAATTGTGGAGAAATGTGTGTTCTAGATCTATTCACGAATAAGATCCATACTATTCCCCAATTGTAAAAATGAAAACTATCCCACATTGAATGGTTTTTTATGGTTGACACCATATTCATTCTAATCATTGAACAAAACCTTAAGCCAATCAAGAAGCCATGGATTCACAATTCATGGTTCTTTTTAATTGTATCATAGTTTTCACTAATAGTTCTCAAATAGTGCACATTAATAAATGCACCAAAATATTTGAATATTATTCTAAATCCTCCCTAACATCATCGAAAAATATTAAAAAAAATAAAAATCATATAGAAATTACTAATTATATGATACATAAGGAGACAAATTCTCCCCACCATTGGAAATTTCTTCTCTAAAAAGTATAAAACCACTAATGTAAAGTACTATTTTAGAAAATTACTATACCCTTTCATTCTTTTATTTCTAAGTATCATCTGTAATCATACTACAAGGGAACAAAATGAATACTCAAATAATTCTTTAAACACACAATAAATTCTCCAACCTATATGCAATCCATATTGTCATATGTACCAATGAATCATATATCTCAAGTTGATTGTGATATAGTCATAACACATGGTCTAGAACAAGTTGATACATTTTCAACTGAGATATGTGAAACACATTATACACTGCACTGAATCATGGTAGAAACTCCAACTGATATGTCACCTCAGTAACCCATTCCAATGTCTCAAAAGGAACTATCTACAAAGGAGGTATCTATCTCCATTTTTGAAAATGGAAATTTCCAAGGCATGGATATATTCTTATGAAAACATGCTAATTCACAGGTAATGACAATTCATGTGAATGATGATCCACATATGATTGTTTATGACTCAATGCTATATCCATTCTCATCTTGATCAACCAAATCCTAACTATTGTCTCTTGAACCAGGCTCCGAACAATAATTGTTGCCCCTCCTATTTCCTCCCAAAAAAGTGGGGAACATCAAGGAAACCCATACAATGATTCAAAAGGATCCATACGTATCATGTCCTATTAACATTTATTATATGAGAAATAAACTAACTATATGTGATCATCCTATAATCCACCAAAATAAATTTCACAGGCCTACAAAATTTCATCCAACATCTTTGTCATCCTTTCTGATGGTCCAAGCATCTAAGGGTTATACTACACAGTCATTTTCAACCGAGATCTCGGGGATTACTGTAAGGATTTCCAGAAATGAGAAGTAAAAAAAATTATTTTGCCTAAAACTATTGAAATTATTATTCCATTACATATTTAACCTTCTCTGATATATATTTTGGGATATTCCTCTAGCATATGAAAATCATGAATATGGTTGAAATGGGCTATAAATTCGATCTGATCCAATATAACACATATGGAATTGTGTTTTTTCATTGTACTTTAGAGAAAACAGAGAATGTACTTGAATATATAATCCAATTTCCAAATAGAATTTTTTAAATACTACAACATATATGATGTCCTCTGTTATTCATCTTAATATGTTGAAATGTTGTGTATCTTAGAAAAGGATCATACACTTTCCTTTTCATGTTGTCCAACCAAAACCGTGATTTCAATATCATATACATCTTCTGTATTACATGACAAACAACCCATCTCCTATGGTTGTATGCATGTATATGTTTTTCTTCATAAGACAATGGTATATCCATTTGATTATGAATCTAAAAAACACTTCACCCCTCAAGATTTTATCCCTCAATTTTCTATACACCATTGAGTTTTCCCTCATTTAATATCATAAAAATTAGATTTATATGCTACTTTATCCATATTTAACCTACCAAGAAACAAATAAGTGATAATGAAAACCAAAATATCATATTAGTATTCACATTCCAGGTTCATATCATCTAGGACAAACATCCATTACCACTGATCTGAACCCTTTATTCTAACTAACCATATGACTTTCTACTTGATCAATTTTCCATTTCATTAACATTATTTAATGTATACATCATGTAAAAGTCAAAAATTTTGAGATTCTATAATCATATCATCTATCTCAGATTCAAATTTTTTTGTGAGAAAATAAGTTTCGAGTACTTATGGTCCATATACAAAATAAATTTATCACTAATGAAGTAATGATTCCATGACATTAAATAATGGTCTATAATAGCTAACATAAATTTTTTATTGGGTATTTATTCTTATGAAACCATAAAATCCATGATACATATGTGACAACATGATCTATTTTTATGAGAACAAACACCCTCTATGAACTTGAAGCATCATCAAACACCATATACGCTTGTACTAATTCTGGAAAAATCAATATTATCTATAAAGTAACAAAATATTTATTCTCTTCAAATGGCTTCCAAAATTACTCACTTAATTTGAATGGAATATGTATCATTTTTAATGTTTTAATTTTTAAACTATTTTAGATAAATCTTGAACAAAATTTCATTAATAACCAGTTAGACTGTGGAAATAATATACCTCGAAGAAATTCTTCAGTAGATTCCAAGAGATAATAGCCATAATCATATGTTTATCCATATAAACACCCTTTCCATAAATTATATTGACAATGAAATATAATTGTTATATAAAGAAATTTCACTTTGATAATTTGTCATACAGAAGATCATCATGTATGGTTCCCATCATTTTCTATAAGTGGTGCTAATTCTTAGCCATTTCCCTTCAATACACCAATATTCGAACGACAAAAACCATTTTGAATGAATCCAATTATCACTAAAATACATAATTCATGAATTCCATAACAACTTACAATGAATTCTTAACACTAAAATGAATAAAAACATGTTAATATTGTCCATATCTTCTCCTCAAATATAATTTTGAAATATAAAACATTCAAAATAAAATCAGTGATACCCAAATCATAATATTAATTTTTGGGAACCACTGAGCTCCCCTCAATTGATCAGATAGATCATCAATGCATTGATGTAGATTCTTAATCATTATCACAAGGTGGTTAAGCTTATGATAAAATGCAAAAAACCAAATATTTCCATCCACCCTTATGACAAACACGATGCATACTATCCAAACAAATATTATAGGCCAATTGAACACTTTTTTATTTATCTTCACATTATAATTTCAATTCCCTTAACACGGTTTTATTTTAAAATATTTACATGAGATTATAATAGTCCGTGAAAGGAGATCAACCATATACTTCAAATCCCTTATGTGTGTAAAACTTTAGAAGTTATTGACAAAAAACATTTATAAACTGATCAAAAACAATTGGAAAACTGTTTTTTATATCTTTTATCGATTCCAAAGACAATGATGCAAACTTCTTTGAGATCATCCCAACTAGAGGGGCCAAAAATCCGTTTTCACCTTCCATTATATTCCATAAAATCTAATGAGATTCTTGATGTCATCCTCAATAGTAAATCTAACATATCATTTATTAAAGTTGAATTGAGCCCTGAACATTTTCACCTAATCTATTCACAGGATTGTATCGTAGACATCCATATCAAAAAAATAGAAATACCATATCATCTCATATTTATCATGATTTATATAAAATTATATACCTATAAAGGCTCAAAATTATGTTGGACCAAGAAGAGTTTCATAATATTTAAATAGATAGAATCATATAAACATTTAAATATTAATAATAAAGTGATCATTAAATAATAAACGAATGGGATAGATCCTTATCAATTGAAGAATAAATAATTATATAATTAAAATGAATCATACCTCACACATTTTATGGACTATATTGATCATGAACAAATACTTTCCCAACTCCATATAACAGTATTCATTATGCATATTGATAATAACATATGTATCAATATTAGAATTATTAATGAGTCATGGTATTCTTGGAGTTACCATGGATAACTAAATTCTACAGACATTAGGTATTGTTCTATTGTTATCCTGTCGAGGAATATAATACATGAGAAACTGAGAAGTTTCCCAAACACCTTACATTAATGTACAATGAAAATAGTTCTGAATTTCCCCCATCTGATTTATTTTCTAGCATGCTCTAGGTGGTTTTGTACATTCTGTATTCATGTGGTTGAATGAAACACAATAAAAAAATCAAACTTTTCTCTTGGTTTTAAAAGGGTGATTTTATGATCTAGAAGTGTGATTTTGAGTCATTCCACTACCTTAAAAATATGTTCCCCTTTTCCTCTGGATTCTAGAATTATATTTCCCACTATTTCCAATAGTTATCAACTTGATTCCTCTTCTGATAGCTCACATATGTCCTGATCATCCCTCATCTCTCTATTTACCATCAATAAATAATCCATAATACAAAGAATGAAGATCTTTGAGAGAAATCATTCCTCACCCATGATTATAAAATGTGTACCTTCAAGGATATACTAGAATAAATATCACGTTAAAAGCATACTATATACAGGAATATAGCCACATATTGTTTCACTGTGAGGTTCACCAACATCAAGAAGTAAAATAATGTCATTCTTGGAATCCTGAATGAATTAGAAGAATTTTTTTTTGTTAAACATGTCCTAAAAATACTCCCATGGATGGAATTTATCTATTTTATCATGTTCATCTAAATACCAAAACTATTGAGCAAGATCATCAATAGTATACATCACTATCTATTCATTCATCTATACTGGTGTGCTAAGGATATTGATGATTCGATTCATCATATTATCCACACCACTTCTATATTTGGTTTCGAATCACCAAAAAATATTAGTGGATTATGGTTTTTGAACTGATCCGAATGATCAACATGCCTTAGTTCATCCCTCATGTTTCCTATATATATATTGAATATATCTTAATATAAAATCTGAACCCATTGTTGGTTCACCTATAGCTTAGGGGAATCCAAATTCTTAGCTACTTATATGGATTGGTTTCTTCTATGCCTACCATGTTCTATTTACTATAAAAATAATAAACACCATAAGTCTTACTCTCTGGAAACTGACATTTTAAAATTATCATATTATATCACATCATAACAATTGCAACATTTCATTTCCAAAATTTCTTAATTTTACATTTTCTTACAATTTTTTTATACAAAATTCACCTTGCATTGGAAGATCATCCAATTTTCAAAATAACACAACTGAGTCCATTTTCTAGTATCCCATTTAATATATAGTTCAATATTTTTCAAAAATCAACATATTTATTAAAAATCATAAATCATTATATAAACTTTGATATTCACTCTTTTTGGGAGGTCATTTTTATAATGCACACTAAGGTTATCTCATTAGACAATCCAATGATAATGATATTTCTCTCCTAAAAGGGTCTCCAAAACATTTATATACCAAACTCCCTAGTAACATGAAATTCATTATTAAAAGGGTAGCTTTATCTCTTTATTCTATACATTTCATGTCCCCACTATTCTATACCTTTTTACCATCAAAACATTAGTAATATTCCATAATTTATTTCATGTCCAACTCTATGCCAATGTATCACAAAGCACTACTAAAGAGGGGGGATAAAATAACAATACCTATGCCTCAAAAAAATATCTACAAAATCCCAAAATTTCCAAATTAGGGGCGAGTAATAAAATTAAGAATGTTTCCCCCAAATGAATTCCTTAAAAACACCACTAGGATATAACATGTTAGCTTATATATATAAAATAATTTGTATAAAAACTAATTTTCATTTGAACAATTTATCAAATAATATAATGAAATTTACATAACAATATAGATTCCATAAAAAGTAACCATCAAAAACATAAAACCATTTCACATTACTTTTTCTCATTCCAATTATATAGTTCATGCACACACCTATACGAGCATTATTATATTATAGTTTTGTAATCACGATTGGTTTTTCATGCTTCAAGTACAAAATGACTACACATAAAATCACCAATATCTCCAATGAGACATTCCCTGTATCCAAGGTAAAATTCTTCTTTTTACCCCCAAGGTACGTGATCCTAATATAGGGTAACATCGAAATCATAAACTCTCACCACCCGTGTTTGGGAAAAAAATTCAATCCAATCAATTTAAGAATTTATATAAGATGATTTTTTCATTGAAAATAATTAAAATAATCCATTTTCAAAAAACTGGAATGGCCATATTTTAAAATCACCCTTTAAAATCAATAATAGAATACTTTTTTCATGTCCAATTTTCTAAAATCCCCAAAAAAATAACAAAAGACTATTCCTGTCATTTTTTCCATTCCAATTACAAAATAAATTTCATAAAATATAACTAATTTGAAACTAATACTTCATGATCTAAGATTATTAGTTGTGTGTGAAGCCACATACATTGATAATTATTGAAAATATAAATAATCTCAAAAAAATGATTTGGAAACCGGGATGAATCTCCAAAAACACATCTTAGATCCCATACCCTTACATTGAATAAGCCATATATACTGAATATTGGTAAAAAATCCATCATCAATCCACAACATACTACATTTATGAAACCAAAAGAGGTAAGTTGAGTATATCTAAGTAGAAGTACCAAAAATGATGGAAAAAAATAATTTCCATGGGAAGAGGGATTCAATGCACCATAAATACACATTAGATTTATTCGGGATCGATATGGGTGCATTCAAAATACTTTATTAGTGTGAAATATATATTTAGGAAGAAATTGGTGTAAAATAGGGGTTTAGAGTTTATCTCGACCCAAATACACTTTTTAAGGATGTAGTTTTCAAAAATCATGAGTTTTGTAGCATAGTTAGGATGACCTTGAAAAATCCATGTGACATCCTCTAACTCAAGAGGGACCACACACAGTTGGACCACATGGTTAGAAAAACCATTAATGAATAATGTAAAATATTTATTTTCCATATTTCTGGGTTTCTCTTGGGCGACCTCAGGGTCTGGAAAACACATGTGCCTAATAGTGTGCCTTCCAAAATTCCCATGTTTCATTATATATTGTTTACTTTTGGAGTTTTACAGTTTCGACATATCGTGATCAAATATAGAATGGTTATAAAATCCCTAAAAAATTACAAAAATCTTCAAAGCCTCCCACACATCACTCAAAAATATTAAATAATTATAAATAATAAAGGGTTACTTACTTGAAACTGTGGGTTTCCCAAGTCATCTAATGGATTTTACGACATCGACAACTATGTTGTGTTTATTGGATATTTATTTTAAAATTTCTTAATTTAACTTATAAAATTATTTTTCTCTTTATAATAACTAATCATTATGTTGAAAAATGGACTCCAAATTACATTGCAGCATTTGAAAAATTTAATATCTTAATGAATAACACTCAATGAAGTTTAAATTGAAATGAATTTAATATATTCACACCACAAATAAATTATAATTATAATTATAAATAACATTCTGTTATTACTAAAGTCACTACTAAATTTGGAGAGAAAATGAATCATATAAAAACACATGGTTTTGAATGTTTTTTTAAGGTCTTATAGAATAAATTAATGAAATAGGTTCTCTATTTACTATCAAATTTAATGGATTAAATTTTTGTGATTATGTTTTAGATACAAAAGACCCTAGTAAGAAGATAATTTATGGTCATCTAATTATATTATATCCCATGGAAAAAGAATTCGTGAATCCAAATATATTAATAACATATATGTTGACGAAGTCACTGGTTCTCTCATTACTTATGAAACCACCATGACATGAAATGATGAAAATAATCAATGTAAGTGAAGGGTGAGAGGATTTGATTCAAAATAAATTGATTTTTAAATTTTGAAATGTGAAACACAGGTACAACATTTAGGATGTATTGTAAAATAAATTATGAAGATAAGGCAAGCCTTTCACTATAAAGAATAAAAAAATGGAAATAGGATGTGATAAAAAAATTTCAATTCCAAAAAATTGACACATCAAGAAGAATTTCACCTTAATCAAAATCTAAAACAGAAATGAAATTAAACACTCAATGATTTTAGTTTGAGTGTAACATAAGATTATATCAATTATTTTTTGACTTTTGAATAATGTCCCAAATGTATCATGAAATAAATTGAGCTATGTGGCGATGTTAATTCTCATACTTATTAATCTTCAAATTCCCAAAAATTTTATTTTTGTAAAATCCATTTAGAAAATGATTAATTATATTATATTTTTGTGATCTCATCAAAAAATTGAATGATCTATTGAAGAAATTTAATCAATTGGATTTTTTTAATGTTTCATCTCTTTAAAAAATTTGATGAGGTATAAATTAATTTAAATTATCGTTCAAGTACTGAAATTCTAGAATCAATAATTGAATATCATAAAAATAATCATTATAAGTTAACTGATAGTGAAAATGTATCAAATAAACTTTTTGGTTATCATATATATGAGATAAATCATTTTGAATATAGATATTGTAATTAAGTAGTCACAATAAAAAAACATAAAACTATTTTAAAACGATTCTATTGTAATAAATGATCCAATTATTATATAAAAATGAAAATATTATTTATGATTTTGGTTAGAAAAAATGATATTATGGTATTATATTGACATTTCATATATCTTATAATACCATCAATAATAATTTTTATAAAAAAATGATATGATAAACTATTATGGATGGTAAAATATATATTTTCTATATTTAATTGTCCCAAATTTTTGGAACCAAAATCATTAGTTTCATTATTATTTTTAGAAAAAGAATCTCAAAAGATATACCCAAATGAGCTTCATGGTTCATGGACAGTCGATTCTCATTGAACTTGTGTGCTTTATCCTATGAGTGTTATAATCACGAAGTACTCAATTTATTCCATGTAACATTTTTTTGACATGTAATGGATTATGGATATTGTTATTTGTAATATTTTTTATTTAAATTTTTAATGGTGTTTTCTGTGTTAATGACTTAAAAAATAATTTCTTATATGTTAGATAATATTTTTGATAATGGATATAGTGTATCTCTTAAAAAATATTTTTTTATAGAATTTTATTCCAATAAAAAAATATTTATGACATCCCATATTCAAACTGATTATATAACTGATTTAACATTCATTTTATTTAAAACAAAATGTAGATTATGTGCATATGATAGATAATCTTCTCTTTAGAGATGGTTCCTTTGTAATTCTGGAACACACACTCTTTTCAAAATTAAATGAATTCATATATCATGAAATTTAGAAAAATGTATTTTATAAAAAAATGTTTTAAAAATTTCAACTAAATATGAAATAAAGGGAATATATTTTTGTATAAAATGGATGCATACACATTTTGGTGCCTTGAAATTATTCCAAATTATATTTTTGTAACAACCTATGTTTCAGGTATGAGAAGTAAATATTAAATATAATATATATCGATTATTTTATAAGATATACATTGGTTTATTTCTTAGATCCTAGAAATGAGGCATATAAATCCATCATTAAATATTCCATCATGATTAAAATTGTAAAATTTTATAAGATTATACCAATTTTTTGAAATAACTAGGGAGAGATTTATAATAAACTTTTTGATTATATTTTTAATTAACATGGTTACAATCATTATTTTTCTACACCATGTACTCAAAAACAAAATGTACTTGTTGAGATATGAAATAAAAATCAATAATTAATTTCACAAAATAAATGAACTTAACTAATAATACCAAATATTTTTGGGCCAATTTTGATAATTTAACTTTACATAAGTTGAATAGTGTTGTCATAAAATCACTTTTTATAAAATCCCATTCAAAAATATTAATCTTTTATTAATGTTATCTTTATTTAGGGATTCCTATTTGAGTGTAGAATTGCAAGCACAAAAAAATAATCCTTATGATAATTGACCCCTAATACATTATTGGTATTTCTTTATGGTATTCAAAATCATGTAAATAATATTTAATCGTTAATAAAGGATTCATGATAATTAAGGAATTTCATGAAATAAATTTTGATGAGAACTTTCTAAATTGTAATGAAGAAATTAATGATATTAAGGATTAACAATAAAATGTTAAATTAAAAATGCACCTAAATAAATAGTTTTTATGTCTTATAAGAACCACACGTATCCATTTACATATGACTTGTGTAAAATATATGGAATATCCAATATATAATTTTATAAAATGTTTTCAATTGTGTTCTCATACTAGAGGGTTGGTATAAAATAAGGGTCAGAATCATGAATTTATTTCAGAATTAGAAACTCAAAATATAGATAATAAATTATTGATATGAATTGGTTAAATGAAATGAATATAGAATAAACATAATTATAAATGAATAATTTTAAGATTCCTATTACAAATCTATATTATTAGAAAAAATTTACTATTAAATGGGTTATTAGAAATAATTTGAATGTGAAAGGAATCATCAATTGTAAAAAATCAAGACTCATATCCAGAACCTATTATCACAAATAATGAATTCATTATTATGAGACATATTCAATAATATTTAGGATTCAACCTGTTTTTATTTTTAGAAAACCTCAATTATTTAAATTTTAATCTATTTAAACGATATTTAAAATTTCATTTTTGAATATTTTTTATTTGCAAAAAAATCATTTTCTAACAACCACTAGGTTTTGAATATTGAATATTTTCAAATTGTATAAATATAATTACTATGTATTAATATAGTTTCATACAATAACCTTTATCATCTTATGAAGGGTTAATTATATTTATATTAGATACTAAAATTAATATATGAAAATCCCATTCATAAATGTTTTTAAAATTATGTTGAAATGATGTATTAATGGATTTTATTTATATCAACGATGATGGTTTTAGTTCCACTAATAAATATATTTATACTGAGCTTTCATATTTAATTTGGATGTAAATTTTAATTTTATTTATTTTGGTACTTAATATTTTTCTTCACTTTAAACATACCAAAATAAATATATTTTTATTAACATAAAACATAAATACACAAATAAAATTCTAAACAATTTAGAAATGGATCATGTAATGGATACATGTTCCCTTTTGAGTACTTTTTGTATAATAATTATGGAATATTCAAGTAAAAAATCTAACAAAAATATCCTTATAGGTTTGATTATGAGCATTATTTTACTTTAAAAAAATGGTCAACTATATTTTTTTAGACAATTTTATGTTTTTATTCAAATACTATATAATATCATTTGAGATATGAAGATATTATTTTTAATTATTTTTATGTTTTCAATAATCTTATATTACATTATCCCAAATACAACAATTAAATATAATTGTTATTGATGAGCCAATTTTAGTGGAATTCAATTATATAGGAAACATACAAGTTAGACTGTCATATAGAGAGAAAATATCTAATCATTAGGAGTTATAAGAAGTAAAAATCTATTTCATTTTCTATAGATTATGTAGAATATAATGTGGTGTGGATTTTTTACACCCTCATTATTTAATGAAACCCAGTATCTTATAATAAAGGATAAAATAAAATAAATTAACTATTATGTTTGATAATAGTAGTAAAAATATTCATCCTAGAAAAAAAATTCTACACTCTCACACTAGAGGAATTGATCTGAGACACATATTTTTGATTGATTACTTGTAAAAATATATTTATATCTAGATTTGATTATCATCATTCATCAATTAGAGTATTTATTTATAAATATAATTTTTTATTTTCTTATGAGTTTATTATGTTTGATTAATAAATAATATTATGGTGACACTTAATCATTAAAATTTAATTTATATGTTATTTAAAAAATTTAATTGTTATATTATATTTTTTTAAAAAAATTATTATTTTAAAATATTCTAACTGTACAATTTTTTTTATTTAAAGTGAATATTATATTCTAATAAAAATTTACTTTTTCTATAAAAATATGTGAATTTTGTTCTAGATAAAATAATCCTGGAGGATATAACCTTTAAATGGGATAGTTAAGAAATAAATTCAATATTAACCCATGGAATGAGTAGTGATATTTTTATAAACACCATGTTTATCATTCCCATGCAATATTCTATGGATTATTAAAATCAAATTTTATAGCCTTAATAATGTAATTGAATTTCTAAAGTTGATATTTAAAATTCATATTATACGTGTTAATTCAGTGTTAATCATAAATATTAATGATATTATGTGTTATTTAAAAAATAATTCATTGATTTTAAATTTATTATAAAATATTAATTATGTATATATTTTTATTATTTTATGGATACCTAAAATTTTAATACATCATTCATAAATGAAATTTTCTTATTTATGATAAATATTTTCTAGAGGTTACAACCTATTCAAACCATAAAAAATTTTAGTAAAAAAAATTTATATATCAATGTTTTATTTTAACAATTTCAAAACTCATTATCTACCTATTATATAAAACATTGATATTTTTTTCAATTTTCTATATTTTTTTATCTTTTTTCCTAAAAAATCATTTTTCATAAATTAAAATGTTTCATACTACTTCCATATTCTTAAATTCCAATTTTTCTTCTATAAAAAAATAATTTATGTTGCGTAACATATTTTATTTTATTTATGTATTATTTCATTATCCTTTTTTATAATTTATGTTTTATAATTAATTATGGGATGATTTTTTGTTAAATGTACATTGTTTATGTATTCATTAAAATGTTTCACAAAAGGTGGTAAATAATCATTCAATTATATGTTCTTTGAAATATGAATTTATTTGAACTTAAAATTTTTTCAATTTATTTTAAAAAATGAAATATTATATTGAATATATAATTTTTTTTCTTAATGATTTAACAATCTTATTTGAATTTAATTTTTAAAAATTGAAATTACATTTTATATTTTCTTTCTTCTTTTTTATCATCAAAAATATGAACTATGGTATAACGAGCTATATTAGAATATAATAATTTTACCTTTACCTTTTGTTATTATAACCATTCCATTTAAATTTAATTGGAGTATTTCTGTTTATAAATCAGGAAAGGGATTAAATTTTCCAAATTAAGAAATATAAATAGTTATATTTAGGTAAATAAATTACTCACACGAAGTTATGGAATCATATTTTTTGTAAAATCAAATTGGATTACAGATGAAACTAGATTGAATCATCTTATAAACAATAATTAAATAAAAAAACTAGTTAGAATATTTATATCCTTTTTCTAATGTCTATAAATATGTAAATTATTCTCTGTATACCACTATATAGACATTGGATTGTATTATAACCATGGTTGAGTTTGAAAAAACCCGTAATTCTCTATAAATATCATAGAGAAGCCAGTAGAATTTAGTGGCATCTAGTGGCATCAGGTTTTTAATCCATGAAGTGTATAGATGATGGTATGAGGGGAAATCCATGACACTATTTCTCCTCCGACACATCAATTGGACTCCAATATCCTATAAATAAAATCGTGTGTTGTTTCGAATGTATAGAAAGTTAACTAAAATGATTTTAATTTATATATAGGGAAATATATAAGAATCGACAAAAAAATTTCTTCCATTGATCCTCCATTTGATATTTCATAGTAATTCATTGTATAAAAACTTTGACTTCTCATCATTATATCACTCATGATATCAATTTTATGATCTTTCCCATTGTAGAATATAATGATAATTTAATTAATGGTATTGTTCAAAAGAAATAATTATATTTAATAAATATTGTTTTCTTTGTAGTAAACTAAATCCTAGGTATTGATTTTTTGTTTCTTAGTAATTCATTGAAACCAAGATCTTCCTTTTCATACTCCTTGTTTCTATAAAAAGAATGGTATTTTTACATGTTTCATAACTATTAAAATGTAAAAAGACATTTTTTCTAGTAGGATATCATGGTTACCACTATATTTAATATATATTATATCATAAACCATAATGAAATTTGGATTGGGGATATACAAGCTATAATTATGCTAACTTCGAAATCACATGGAAATTTTTTTTCCTCATTATTTATTTAGATTAATGATAATTTAAATTTTAGTCAAATTTATTCAATTAATCTATTATTGTTTCATTAACTCATAAACTTCATATTATTACATAAATATATAAATCTATCAATCAATAAATATATCTTCAACACTGCAATTTTTTTGTCTATGCGTTAATTTATAATATTATTAGTAGATTTTTTATAATATTATTTCCTAAAATCTAATATTACATTACCTTAATTTAGTATTCATATTTAAAAAAAAATCCCCCACTCCTTCGATCTTACTCTGAACAACATTTACCCCTATCATTAAAAAATAAATATGATATGTAAATTTTTATAATTGGAAATAATAATAGATTTTTATGTTTGGATATTATATTTGATAGCCATAAAAATTAATCTATTCAATATAAATCAATTAATTGATTAGAAATAACTTTAAAAATCTAATATATATTATTAGGAAATAAAATTATCTTTTCTCATCAATTAATGGTATTAAATATACCCTCAATTTAGAGGTGGAGATTCAATATAGTCACTAAATTCTTAAACCCATGAATCTTTGTGAAGCAACCATATATATATATATAAAATTTTCATGAATGTGATTAAATATAATTATCAATAATTTTTAAATCATTTTTTTTGATATTTATCCAAATATTTTTAAAATATTTCCCAGTACCACCTCATAACAAATTTATAGAGAATAATACCAATTTAATTATTTTAACTAAAGCCATATAAATTATAAAACATAATGTTATGCCAACTAGAATGAGGTACTAGAAAATCTAATATGAGGGGGACTGTGAAAAAAGGTATTATTCAATGATGAAACTATAATTAGGGATCTTATATTATATTGATGATGACAGTCGATGAATTTATATATCTATGTTCGGACTGTTTTTGGTTAAATCATGTAATAATAAAGAATTATTTCCATTTACATAGGATTTATGATCTATTTAATCATATTCAAGGGTAAATATACCGACCCTTATATATTACACAACTATTACATTAATTTAATAACAAATGAAATTAATCAATGGGGATCCAAATTCTTTATTGACTTGTGAAAACTAAGACCATACATTACATTTTCAACATAAAACTTACAAATTTACTAAATTCTATATTCTCTACATTATAAGAGGCCTTCACATTATCCTTAGTGATTGTACTCACATGATGATATATATAAAAATTGGTGATCTAAAAGTGAAGTAAGAGGATAGAAAAATACATGAAACAATATAACATGAGGTTAGTATAATCATTATCATTATAACATTGGCATAAGATCATTATCATGAGAGTCAGCATTATGAAATTTATTGGAGTGTGGAAATGCATAAAAATGAAACATCATGTCTTCATGGTTGACTAGAACACATATCTTTGAAAAAAACAACCATCATGTTCACATATTTTTCTCTTTTCTCATGAGATACATCACATTATACAATGTATTAGAGTGTTAAATAATTCCAAGATCCCCCGTTACATAATAACATTTACATTGATATATATAATTCTAGGCATAGACGTTACATCAAAAAATATATATTATAATGGATGAAACATATAACATATATCAATCTTTAACATATTATAACCCATGGAAAGGAATGGGTTTTATTTCATTAGCAAGCATTCATAAACATTGAGTTACTGAATGAAAGATGGAATAACAAACTCAATATAAGAATCATCAACATTGACTGAATAATAATCCAATATCAAATATTTTTGTTATATCTCAAAAAAATTTATATTAAGATGATGAAATTATATTTATTGAATATCCATACAAAAAATTGGGAGAAAGAGGTAAAAACCAATAAAAGGGAGTTGGGTTTGATAATTCCTCATACCTTGAGTCTGAACACTTTCATCACTTTAATATTATGTATAATGACATTTTATTAATTAATTAATTATTAAAGAACCATTTATACATGATTATAACTTATTATGGTCTTATTATGTTTTTTATAGTTTTGTGTATGAGTTATATATATTAATTTCTTAGTTTGAGAGTGTTCGTCTTCATAGTTATCCTGATCGGTTCGTTTGTACACATGAATGGATTTTCGTTTAAAATGAGGATGAACTTATTGAATTATTATTATATTTTATTAATTATCATACATAAGG
This sequence comes from Viscum album, assembly GCA_963277665.1. Taxonomy (NCBI): domain Eukaryota; kingdom Viridiplantae; phylum Streptophyta; class Magnoliopsida; order Santalales; family Viscaceae; genus Viscum; species Viscum album. Next base: position 1,083,997,506 of record OY728163.1, on the reverse strand, counting down.
ATGAATGATATTATAATTGATTTTATTATATACCATGATGATGATTCATTGGATAAAACTTAATGATTATCGTTTGAGGTTATTTTGGCATTTTTTCAAACACAATTAACTCATTTAGTTTTATCATTTAGTATAACGATTATATGTTTTTACTGAACATAAAATGAAATATACTATAAAAATTGAAATAAATTTTTACCATTTAATGGTATTATAAATATACTTTAAGGTGTTCTGGGAAAATTAAATTTCAGCACCCACGATGTGAGTAAATCGAACCATTATGTTATATGATTTTATTTTTAAGATAAAGGGGAGGGAGAGAGGGGGGGGGGAATATAATGTTGGATATCCTATTAACATGATATAAAAATTGTATAATTAAGGTACTTATTTATCATTTCTTTTTTATGAAGGGTAGTGATAATAGAATACAAATATATATTAAATTGTATGGAAATTAAATGAAAAATACAAAGGATTTACCTATTGATTTTTCCTACTGAGATCCTTCTCAAGGAACCTAGGATTGGTATTTTTATAATACCAAGAGCTTGTTTACATGGTGTGGGGGCTAGGGAAGTTTTTTGGATAGAATATTCTAATGTCTCAATGCTTGATAGGTGAGGGGAGAAGAAGTTGTTATGGGTGGTATTTATAGAGGAGGAGATGAGTGCTTTGTTATTATTTTAATCATTAGATTATTATTTTTCTCATTACAAGAAATAGTAAGGATTAATGTGACTAAATATATTAATTAGTGATTGTGAGTTCCAACCAACGGTTACCGACATTATCCATGAATGATGCATGATAGAATAATTCATGTTTTTTTCATTTATTGTAAAATACTGTATTTTACTTTCCCCAAAAAATCAAGTATTTCAGAAAAATACTAGAGATTCACCCAAACCAATTTTTAATTTTGAGAATTATAAAATGGAATCTATTTTGTGAATATAATTTTCTATATATTATTGATTTACTTTTTATTTGAAAAAAACATTTACTTGGTAAATGCAGATTTTAAAATTATAACAAATTTTATAACACTTTGAAAATTTTTTGTGGTCTCATTAAATTATCTTAAAATGAGAATACATCAAAATATTATTTTATGAAAACATTTAAGGAAATTAAATTTTCTTTTAAATTATTAAATTAATAATTATATTGTAATTAAGAATTTATGACTTATAAAAAAACCAATATTCAATTAATGTTTTTTAAAAAATTACATATATATATATGATATAATTATATCTTATATAACTTTAGAGATTCTAAAATTTAATTTATAATTTCATGGGTGTGGTTAATATTCATTTAGATGTTTAATTGTTCATACGGTTTATATTACTATTCCTAAGGTCGTGTTACTATTTCATTAGTATTGGATCCTCTACTTCAAGAAATAACTCTCATTTCATCAATTATTTATTTATAATGTTTTTATGTTTTATCAAAGAGATTTTATATGATTTATAATATTTTAAATTAATATAAGAAGGGATAAATTACATTGATAAAATTTTAGGCCATTACATTCTTCCCAACATTAGAAATTTCACACTCAAAATTTCATTTTACATAAATAGGCGAGGGTAATTCTCATTGGTCACCTCCTATAGAATGTTGGTCGTCATATTTATGGTTCCTCCACAAAACTATGAAAATGAGGGGTTTCTTATGGCACGAAACATTATCTCTCATATCTAAAATCATTACTAGGTTGTCATCATAAGAGAGATAATATTCCAGCTATACCACATCTGAGTTTAGTACCTATGAGGGATTTGGTATATGATTCCTTAAAAGTGATACAAGTAACACATAATGAACATGTGACATATTTGGTGATTGTAAAAGCTAATATAAAAACAACTCATATTCGATCATGGATCTAAAAGGTGCCAATGTACATTGGTATTAGCTTCCTATTCTATTTAAACAGCACGAATCTCTTCCATCGTGATATTCAATGGAAAACATTATCTCTAATGTTAAACTCAATGTCCCTTCAACCTTTTTCAGTATTACTCATTTTCCAACATTGCAGAGCATTTATTTTCTCTGGATGGCCTGAAAAGTTTCTATTTTCTCTAGAAAAATATCATCTCCATGTATCTTTTATTCACCAACTTCATCCAAACATGTTGGAGTTTTTCATCGCTTTTTATATAGATCTTTTCATGGAGACATCTAAGTAATCGAGTGTAATATATTGTTTTATGCGAAATCATACAATGGAATATGATTACACCATACACCATTATGTTCTAAAGTGTAGGATCTTAGAATATCTTCATGTGTTTGAATAGTCCTTTCTGAATGAATATCAGTTTTGGGGTGTTAGATCATGCTGACATTCAACTCAGCTCTCAAGGAATGTTGATGACTACTCCATTACTTTGATGTGAACCTTGGATCATGATCAGAAAAAATTTAATGGGAAAACCCATGAAGTCTCACTACTTACATAAAATTTATCTTGAAATGTTTTTCAAGTGATAGATCTTCATGAATAGAGATAAAGTAGGAAGTATGAGAGTTTTGGTAAACCACAACCCATATCACAATATTTTCTTTATTTTTCATTAGGAGACCCATGAAAATGCCCATAGTGAAATTATCCCATTTCCACATGGGTATAAGAAATGGTTGCATAATCCCTTTTGACATTTGTCTCCCTACTTTATCATTTTTTAAATACCAAGTTCCATGAGATATAATTCAAAATATCCTTCATTATGTTATCCCACCAAACGTTTTATCAGAGATTATGGTGAATCTTGGTACTCTAGGGAAGGATAGAGAATGTTGAACTATGTACATTGTCAAATAGCTCATTCTTTATCTCAGGTGATTAAGGCACACATAGCCTCATTCCAAACTAATTCAATCTATCATCATTGATAAGAAACTTTTTCAGAATCCCTTCCATTAATGAATTTGAATTCTTTTGTAACTACAAATCATCGCTTTGTGCCACATTAATATTCAATAGGATAGATGTTTGGGTAATCTATTTGAAAAGTAAATATGTATTCTCAATTGTTGTATCTTCAAAATCCAGTATTTAGAAATCCATAATGATTGGTTCTTTCTCAATCTGCAACATGGATAGAGTATTATGTTATTTTCTTCTACAAGCATCAGCTATATTGTTTTCCTTTTCGAGATGATAGTGAATAGAGAAATAATTATCTTTGATTAGATATAACAATTTAATTTAATTAATTTTGAGATCCTTTTGTGTGAATATACTAATTAGTCTCTTCTTAATGATATATATTTCAAACATCTCAACATAGTGTTAGTAGAGCCATATTTTCATGGATAAAATCATTGCTTCTTGACCCAGATCATGTGGTAGGTATTTTTTATCATGGATCATCAAATGTTGTGAGGCATAGGCTGTCACATTATCATTTTTCATTAGTAAAAAACTCAATATTTTCATGGAAGCATCACTATATATAACAATACATTCACCAATTTTTTTTTTGTAATGAGAGTATAGGTGGAGTGATCAGTCTTATATTATGCTATTTGAATCAATCCTCACATTATTCTATCAAGACATACTTTTCCCCTTACCTTGTTAACGTAGATAGAGATATTTAAAATCATTATAAATTTATCATAAAACATTGAATGTACCAAACTATGCCATGAAAACTGTAGATTTATATAAACCTAGAGGGTATGGGCCATTCCTAAAATGCCTTTTTATGTTAAAGGGTCTATATAAATTTTCTCACTTATGATCACATGTCCAAAGACTATGACTTTTTTAATCCAAAAGTCATACTTTTGAACATGGTTTACAGCTTCTCATTCATAAATTATTCCAAAAATATCCACATATTTTCTTCATGATCCAAATTTATCTTAGAGTATATTAGAATATAATTGATAAACACCACACCTAATTTGTTGAGGAGATATCTAAAAACTATTTTCATAAAATCCATGTATACTGTAGGAGAATTAGTATGTCCAAAGGCACCACTAGAAAATCATAGTGCCCATACATGGTATGGAAGGAAGTCCTCTAAATATCTTCCCTCTTCCCCTTTAGATGATGATATTCATAAATAATATCCACCATTGAGATGTAATGAGATCCTCGCAACTTATCGAAAAATTTGTCAGTCCTTTGATGATAATTCCTTTTCATTATCGTCTCTTGTAGAGTGTTCGATATTTAATACACATCCGCATTGATCAATCCTTATTCTCAACAAGGAGTATTGGAACACCAAAATGGGATGCACTGGGGAATATAAACCCAATTTCCATGTTCTCTTGCAGCTTCTTCTATAACTTATATTGTTCTATAGGAAATATCCTTTAGAGACAGTTTGAAATAATAATAGCTACAAGTATGAGTTCTATTGATAACTCTACCATATGATCTAGGGGAAGTCTGGCCGACTCTTCTAAAAATAAATCATTGTGTTACCCCAAGATGGAAATTTCCCCATGGATGATAATTTAAATTTACTCAACCCTTTGAGAGAGGTATGCTTCTTCATATGGAATCAACACCCACACCATTGATGGATTTTACAAAGGATATTCATGATCATCCTTTTATTTATATAATTTCATGGGTTAGTTCAATATATGAAATGATATTACCTTTTTCCAATAGTTTATATGTTCTCTAAAAAATGAGAACTAATCCATCCACATAATAGAAAGGAATTCCACCAAATGATGTATTACAATATTTGCATGAAGAATCTTCCCACATACGCCAAAATGAGAAGATTCCAACACTTTGGTTGTAGTGATTTCACAACTAGGTGTTATTTTGGATATCTCTACTTCAATGTTTTGGGGATTTTATTAAATAGTTATATAATACATGAATGATATAATGGAACTCATAAAACCCGAATCAAATAATTCTTTTTATATTCTTGTGTGAATTGGATGTGTACCTTGTATAACATCATTTTCAAGAACCACATCTACAGAATTGATTCTATTATCCTTTAATTCCTCCTTTTTCTATTGTGGCTGATGACACTGATTAACTTTAAGAACATGAGGTTTAATGAACCATCTTGTATTTCTCCCCTTCTCCCTAAAATTGTATAATTAGAACATGTGTGGTTATTCCATGTCTTCTACCACATTATCCTAGTTTCTCATGTATTTTCAAAATTCATGAGTTTTGTGTCCTTCTCTCCCACATTTGAAGAATTTTTTCATCCATTTGAGGTAGTTACCAATATTCTTCTTCCCAAATTTTCACATTTGGGTGGTTGAGTTTTCATTCCCCCTTTATCATGAGGTCCTCCATCTTGAAACTCCATTATCGTTTGTTATCACCATATCCATGAGATCAATCTCTAAATATCATCTCCACATTAAGTGAACATTGAAAAGATACTTCATAACCCCCAATGTCTCAAATTTCAAGAGCCTTTAGAAGGTGTGTTTTTAAACCACTAAATAATATATCAATATTTCTATAATTATTAATAACAAATCCCAATGTGTATCTTACAAGATGTTTGAAATTTTCTTCATAGGAAATGACATATTCTCCATAATCATTATTTAGCTCTATGAATTCATTATCCATCATTTGAGGACAAGTTCAAGAGAAATTATTGTTTTGAAACCATATCATAATTTCTTCCCACTCAATCTCTTTAATTTTGTCCCTTGTATTTGTGTTCTTAATCAATTACCACCAATGATAGGCCTCTCCATTTAGATGATAAATGACCAGCTTCACCTTCTCCATCAAATAGCATTGAATATCAGAAATAATATTATCCATTTAGATAATCCACTATTCCATAACTAGTGGATAAGAAGATCCACTAAACAACGATGGTAGTTATTGGATAAAATAGTCGATATCCGGTTGCTAACTCCTAGGTGAATGCGGATGTTCCACATTATTCAGTTTATTATTCAAAACAACTGAAATATGGGTAATAATAAGAATGATATTTTGAAGTCCACCTCTTATGGAATTGTAGATGATGTTATGGAAATCATTGCATTGTCACTTCCATAGGTTTTTGGACTGCTGTGACATGGTTCCCAATATTTTTTAAAAATATTAAGGTTGTAAAAAAATAAAAAAATTCATGATTAAATAATATATTCCTTTTTAATTCAATACTATATTCATATATTGTGGTATCCTTTTGTTTATCATTTTCTGAAAAAAAAATTAATATTCACAGCTTACATATATACAGTCTCATACTATGTTTTTTCAGTAAGGTTCTATAATTGTAATTCATAAATTAACTAAAACATCCTCCGATAAAAAATATATCAACCCTCCTTTTATTAAATTACTATTACAATAATTAAAAGAAAAAAATAACACAATAAGCACCCATAGGTTTAGTGAATAGGGACACTATTAAAATACATTACTTTTACAACATAAAACATAAACATTTATTTTATTCCCTTTTCTCTTTATTCTAGGAGGCCTTCACATTCTGTTTAGTAAAAGTAATCAGCTGAGGATATACATACAAATGGGTGAGATAAAAACATAGTAAGAGGATAGAGAAAAGAATAAAACCATATCAAGTTGGGTGGGCATAATCATTATCATCATAACATAGTAATGGGGTCATAATTATTAGTGGAATAGTTAAAAAAAGTCTTGGAATATGGAAATGAATAAATGTGAAACATTAAGTCTTAGTGGTCAAATTCCACACATAACTTAGAAAAACGATAATACCATGTTCATGAATATTTCCTTTTTCCCATGAGATATGAAACATTACCCAATTCAGTGGGACGACATATAGTATCAGGTGTACTAGCCACATATTAACATATTCTCTGCGGAAAATAATTCTGGTTTCCCCTCTCACGTCCTGACATTTACATTATCAAGCATGCCACATAGAAAATATACTAATCTTGGACATATAATAACTATGTAAAGTAATGGTTTTCATTTAATAATCATAAATTCATAATAATTTGGTACCCAAATGAAATAGGGAAAAATACATGACATATGAATTATTAACTATGGTTGAAGAAGAAATAATACAGAAAAGTGTGTTTTTTGAAAAAAAAACCTATTTAGGATAACATTGTGATTTTCATAATTACAATTAAAAAACATTTAGATCCATGAAAATGTATGATAATGATAAATATATTATATTTAACAAATATAAATACTGATTATGAGGTGAAGGAGGGAAAATCCAAAGAAACAAAGTTGGGTTCTAGAATTCCTCAAACCTTGAGTCCGAACGCATTCTTCAAATTTATTTCCTATATAATCATAATAAATTAATTAATTAACAAGTAATGAACCTTTAATACATTAATATAATTTATTATGGTTGTGTTAAGTTATTTTATGGTCATTTTTAAGAGATATTGATTTTAATTTCATTGTTTGGGAGTGTTCATTAACTTATTTTTCACAATCGGTTTGTTTGTATAGATGAAGGGAAGTTAGTGTTCAATTAAGATAATCATAAATAATAGTTATTATATGTTATTAACAACCCAATAAACTCTTAAATTATCTTTAGAATGATTTATTTATATACTATGGGGACTATACATTAGATAAAAGTTAATCATGATCGTTTTATTTTAATTTTCTGGTTTTCGGAACACAACAAATCATTTTTGTTTTATCAATTATTATTATGAGTATTATTTATTTAAAGAATATGAAAAGGGTTATAAAATCTAATTTATAATAAATTTTAAAACTTATAATGTTCTTATAAATATCCATCATGGTTTTTAATGAAATTGAAAGTGCAGCGCCCATGATGTTAGTAAATTGACACATCACGACTGACAATTTCTTTTTTATTATAAAAGTGAGAGAGGGAGGAGTTGAATATTTTATATTCAATTAACATGTTATAATACCAATACATTAATTTTATTAGAGTTATCATTCCATTTATATTAATTTTGGTGAGGAATGAATAATAATATAAAATGAAATTGAAAAGAAAATTAAACTAAAAAGGGGGAGGATTTACCTCAAGAATTATCATATTGAGATCCTCCTCAAGGAACCCAGTGGTAGCCTTTTCATGGACTAAGAGATTATAGATACATTGTAGGGGCATGTGATTATTATTTGGAATAATTTGGGAACGAAAAAAAGGTTTATATATGTGAGGTGAAGTAGGTGTTATATGTGTTATTTATACAGGATGAGATGGGTGTTTCTTATTATATTAATCATTAGTTTTTTATATATATTCTCTAGAAAAGAAAAAGTGAAGATTATTGTGACTTAATAGTGTAATTAGTAAAAGTGAGTTTGATAAATTTAACACTTAAATCATCCATGACTCATTAATTACTAAAATATTCATGTTTTTATCATTTATCATAAATTATCATATTTTACTATTCACCAAAATTTTAGTATTTTAGAATAAAATAAAAAATTAATTCTAATAATTTATAAACATTTAGAACACAAAAATGATATCCATTTTATGATATTAATTTTGTAAATATGATTACTTTAATTTTTAATTGAAATCACTAATTACATGTAAAATATAGATTCTAAAATTATAAATGGTTTTGTAACACGTTGAAAAATAAATTAGGGTCTCCTAAAATTATATTAAAATAATAAGACATAAATATATTAGTTTATTAGTAAATTTTACGATAATAAATTATATTTTAAATTTTTGAATTAATCATAAAATTGTAATTTTACATTTATGGCTTATAAAAATACCAATACTTAATTAATAACATCTACAATATTTACTTGCTTATAATATGATATAATTATATAATAATTTCAATTATAATATGAATATATTTTACTTATACTTTCATCAATGTGGTTACTATTTATCCGTTAGAATTAACCTTCATAATGGTTGTATTATTATTCCTATGGTAACTTTACTATTTCATTAGTATTGGTTCCCTATCTTGTTGAAATACATCTTATTTCATTAATTATACATTTATAATGTTTTATTATGGTCTCAAAGTGACATTATGTGATTTATAATATGTGAAAATACTATAATGAGGGAGACATTATATATAATATTTTGGGGCATTACATGATACCTAGCTTTTGAGTTATTACATTAATTTAGGCCATTATCAACCTTATGTAAACATATAATATATTTAAAATATATTCATTTGGTAATAATAATGTAATTTTGAAAATATTCCAATAAATTTATTTTTCAACAATCATGATCATAGAATAGATCATCCATGTATTTTAATGATGTCCATATATTTTCATTATTGCCATTGTGGGTGATATCCTTGTTTAGTCAAAATCATTATATACGAAGAGTTTAAATCAGTACATTTTCAAAGAGACCATTCATAAACAAAAAAAATATATAGCGAACAAGATTTACTCAATTTTTATCTGAGTAGTGAGGTTAATAATGCATTTAATTCCTATTTCTCATGTCACAGTGGATCTGGGTATTATGAATTAGTAATTTCAGAGAATTTTCCATCTAATATATTAAAAATTATGAGTGTAATTATATATTTATAAATAATTTTTTAAAAAATAGATACATAATGGTAACATTTTAAAAAAATAATTAAATTTTATATGGTCTGAGGAATGTGAAGCTACATTTCAATAAAAGATTAATATGTTAACAAGAACAATAATTCTCATATTTCCTTAGATTGTTGATGTGTATTATGCATAATGTGATGTATCATTGGATTTAATAATTTACATATTTATGGAACATTTTATGGTATTATAAAATAGATACATATGAATATTAACTAATTTGAGGAATAATAATATCAATGATTTAAAAATGACTTCTGTTATTAATTATTCAAAATATATGAGATACTAAATATTCAATGAATTATTTATTGTATTAATAGTCCACTGAATTCTTTATTACCTATTTTCTCCAATGGATATGAATTTAATGAATTATTTATATTTTAAATTTCTACAATCATTTTATTTTTCTATTTATAATATTCATTGAAAAATAAATATGACTGTTGATTCTCTCAAGAAAAAATTTCACCCAGAAAGAGTGTAATAGAAAAATGGGGAATATAGGATTATGCATCGTATGATCAAAATCCATAAATATTTGATTGTGGATTGTTAGAATATATATATATATATATTATCATCCTTGGGGTGTGTTAATGACTCATATATCATTAACCACAATTTTACATTATTAGTGATAAAATATATAGAAAATAAATCCTCGATTGAGGGATTCAATACCCCTTTCCAAAAATTTATTTAAATGTTAGATATCAACTTATAACAAATAATAATGAATATGTAATAAAGTTGTATCATTCTCAATAGGCTATATATTCTGGAATCATAATTTTGTACTGTTGTGTGTTTTATCATTTTAGGTGGACTTGTTTGAATAATTACATTTAATGATTTTTTACCAAATCTTGAACATTATGATAGATTTGAACATCATCCAACACCATTGTAGTTTTAAAAAGGTGAACATTATAGTGGATTTTATATGCAATATAACATTATTATTTAGAGACCAAAATATGAATTGGTTGATTTTTGAACACATAACTAATAAATATCACATTCTAATAGTCAATTTGACCACATATATTAAAAAGGAAATAATAATACATGTTATATATATTATAAATATTATAAATATTCAAGAATGTATCATATCTGATAAGGATTTGATTTAAATTTTTCAACACTATCTAAGGTTACCGTGATATTTGGGCTCTCCGATCTAGATAATTATTAATTTCGACACCAAATCCTATGGCATGATCAATGGATGCATTCATAGTATACATTTTGAGACTAAATATTTAATTCCTCATTTGATTGGATCAACGGAGAATAACCAATCTGTATTAAAATTTATCAAAAAACTCATCCTCCAATACATTATTTGATGGTTACTTTATAATATTTTTAGGGAATTCCTTGTATATCTCTACCCTATTAGATAGTTATGGACATTTTATATATAATAGAAAATATTATAATTAAAAAGAGTATATAATAACTGATTAAGATTTAAAAACATTCAAAAATGGGTAAAATTGACCCAAATTCATGGAGATAATAATGAAGGGAACCCTTTTAATTTGATGGTGTTTATATGTATTTCATTGGGATTCATCTTGATTAGGTAAATAGTGAATTTTTAAAATTGAATTTTTTTAAAAACGTGATTCATATCATTGGATATCATGGAATTTTGTAGAAATTTTTCTTATCAACATTTCTTACCTCCACTATTTAGTATACATAAAAATAACATATACGTTCATATTCCAAGGATATATTTATATGATATTACGAATGTGATTTCATATAAATATGTTGATATTTATGTTTATGAATACAATATGGATCATAGAGAATATATAATTCATTAGAGGGTGTTGGGGAAATGAAGGAATCTCAAACCTCTTATTTTTTCTCAGGTGGATTCATGGATAACATCAACATTATACATGATAAATAAAAGATGAAATAATATTTCAGTGGTAAAAACAACAACAATAGTTTTTTATAAAAGTTGATAAGGATGAAAAATATAAATGTGGGGATATTTTATAGTTGTTATCTAATTTGGGTTAGTAGTACCTATAAAAAATTGAAATTAATTATTTTAAAATATATTGTTTAATTTTAGCATCATAAAAATGAAATATGGGAGGAGTAGGTAGGGGAAGGATTATAGGTGTAGGGGTAGAATCGAGTACTCAGTGCACCAAGGAAAAGTACTGAGTAAATCATTTTGTTGAGTACTAAAACTATATGTTCCACTGGGTACCTATTTCCTTGTACCATGATCATAGTTGAATCATATAATTATTTCTTATAATGATGGGGTTCTCAGTATTTTAAACATATAAATTATGTCCCAACAATCGTTCCACTATATATTTCATTATTATATATTCATCATTGAAACCATTTAGATCACTCTCAATTATATCAATCCTATCATGAAAACCCACCTTCAACATTTATCCATGGTTCCTATGAATGGTATATAGTGATAATACTTGAGTAGATAAATATATGGTCATTATATAATCGTATTTTCATCCTATTTTATACAAGTAATTGAATGTGACATTGAAAATAACTAATATAGGGATTCTAGAATTATTTAATTATTTCATAATCAATCTAATTCAGATTATTTGGGAATTTTACCATAGGTAATATATGGTTTCACATTCATATCAATTATTATAATCTTACATCTACTGTAAATGAAATCAAAACCCTTATTCTATCATTTAATAAATTATCACATCTTAATTTTTTATGGTTTTTAATATTCTTATAAAATCCATAGAATTAGAAATTATACTTTTTCAGGAAATTATCTTATTCATCTCATCATCATAAATGGTTTCTCCTATAAAAGCATGGAGAGTAGTAAATTTACCCATCATAAATTGATTTAAATTAATAAAATTTTGAAAATAATTTAATTGAATATTAAAATATTTTCTGTATATAAAAAATAATTTTTCCTCATTCTATTAAGTTAACATATAATTTTTTATCCTTATTAGATAAAATATATCTCTAAATACATATTATACATGTTAATTAAATTTCTGAAAATACTAACCAATTTTTATTAATTTTCTTCAATAATGTTTTAAATGATATTTTTATTATAAATCATGTTTTATAAGTTAATTATGATTACTAATATTGATACATGATGATGATTCATATTTGAATTTATTTATAGCATTGAATATCTACATGAAAATTCTAATATTTATAATTATATTATTTAAAGAATGTGCATGTACCCTTCTATGATTAATTATATGATGATATGAGATGGTATTAGAATGAACTAAATTAGAACCACCTTCCTTTAACCAAAGTGGAAAATGATAAAATTTTAACCTCGAATGTTATAGATTATTATCATTCCCATGATGGTATGATATTTCTCATATACAAATTTATGTTTGATTATCTTACATTCCCATGATAAGCTCAATGTAGGTAGAACATGTATGGATTATCTCATAATTTTATGTAACATGTTTCAATTTATGTATACATCTAAAATCATTAATAATACATTTTTGCTAAAAATAATATTATTTATCTATAAACTCATTATTTATATAAATATGTTAGTTTTTCATTCAATAAAAATGATAGTTTTGTTTCCACCTCGTAAGTATATTATAGTAAAACCCATTGGATGTATATTTATGATGTGTGTAAATTCATTAGTTTTAGGCATATAAACGGTAATTTTCACATATCTTAATATTTATTCACACATTGGAGTAGTTTTTATATGTTATCAAACCAAATAATTTTATGGAATGTCTACATTATGATACTAGGGGTAACATAGGATTTCAGGATGGTAGTCCTCACATATGAAATTTTTATTTTTATTTTTATTTAGAAATTCATGGCCAAATCACCCATTATTACCCATGTTTTTCTCACTATTTTAACATATTTTTTTTAATTTTATGGATATTTTTTACCTTTTTATTATGAAAATAATTTTTATATAGTTTTTACTTATGTTATTGTTTTGGTATCCTAAATACTAGGTACCCTCTTGACGATTACATACTCTTAGTTATTTAATATCATAAATACAAATACTGAATCATTCAGTTGAATTTTATATTAATTATTTGGAGTTAATGATGGAAAATAATACTATATGGATATATCAACCATAATTATATTTTTAAGATAACATTTGGTGGTTGGGAGGTGCACTTGAGGTTCCATGTATAACAAAATGAAGTATTTTTTATTTGAGTATTAATCATTAAACCTGAACATAACAAATTATTATCATTGTTCTATGTTTCATTACATATGTGTCTAACATTAGGTTGAATTTTTATTATATATTGAATAAGTTTTTTGTTGTAAATGTTTTTTATTATTTAATAAATTATTTTTTTGAAGGATATATAAAATTTAGATATTATTTGTTAGAAATTATTTTTCACGTATGGAAGATACTTCTAGAATAAATTATGATGAAAAAAATTATTCTATATCTAAAAATTTAATTATTTTCTCATGCTTTGTGATCTTCATGTGATTCATAATAACATTGAACATTAATAAATTAAACTATAAAATTATTTATTTGGAAAAAATTAATTAATGATCCCACAAATCATAGGTGGGAATTGTATCATGGTAGATCCATATATCATAGTGCATGATGTTTTCACCTATGATGATTTTATTAATTGTAATTATTTGGGTCTATCCAAATCCCATTTAATTTTATTTCTCTATGAATATAATAATATTATTTATTAAGCTTAATTTTTGAATAATATGACTATAAAAAATATAATTAACACAAATATAAGTTATATAGAGGTATCCTATGATTTAAAATTATAACAAATATGACATGTCCTAGACTATTGTAGTTACATGTAATTCAACAAATTCTTATTTCACATATAAATAATAAATTATAAATAAAATTATGATGTAATTTATATTGTTAATCTCATCAATTAGGGTATAACCAGCCAATAATTTCTATTAGGGCCTCACGTATGATGCCTATATGAACATCCATCACTATATGGTTGTTATTTTAAATGTAAAATATGATACCATTTAGATTTATTGAAAATTAATTTCTTCTAGGATTAAGAAAAAAATTATTGATGAGTTTGGAGGCCAACATGATGGAATTAAATCCAATTCTTTTCAAAATTTAAAAATGTAGTGTCATAATTTCTTATGGTTTCTAAGATCCAGAATAAAAAAACATGCCATAGTGGGATCTATATCTTTTAGGTAAGAGATCTTGAAAATATGTTATAAATATGTCCTTTACTCATTGTTTTTCATCTAATATAGTAAATATAGTGATTTTAATTTCCATGTGGTTTATTACATATAAATATAGTATTGATGGACTGTACATATCATTACGATGACATAGTAATGGAACTAGTATTAATAGTTGTGAGGATTTATATATATATTGTTTTTTGGGACATTTTTATTTTAATAAATATTCTACAAATTACTGAATAATGTTAAGAATTCACAATCATTTTATTTTGTTTTGATGTTCATTTAAAATATAATGTCAACTAATTATGGTGATGTTTTTCCTATTGATTTTGGCTTTTTATAAATGATGGAAATTATTTATGATTGATTTTTTTATTTACATTTATATGTTGAATGATTCCCTTTCATTTATCAACTTTATGTGTCTATTCGGTTGTTGAAAAGTGAGAGGTACAAGTGTGTGGTTGTTTTTTTGGGGATTCCTGATTATTTAAGAATTTTTCAATGATGATGATATATTCTCTTCATTATGGTATCATTTTTCAATTTTTCATGACCTAGGAATTCATTATTTAAAATATAATGATTATGTAAGAACAAGAGGTATTTAATCATGGTTTGGAGTTCTACTGAAAAAAAATAAAATATTTATTTTAATAAATTAATAGATATTTTTCCTATCAACTGTATTGGAATTTAGATGGTGTTTTATATCATCAGAATAGGTTATTATTGGAGGTAAAATTGATGATGTATATGGTTTATGGTTTAAAAAATAAATTTCATAAAACACATGTAAAAACAATCAATACCAAATGAATCTCTTCCTTTCATTAATCGAGATAAAAATATAAAAAATTTAAAATATTTATTGTGAAAGACTTCGATGAAAGTAACTCTGAGTAGTCTATATGATATAGGAATGAATTATATCCTTCAGCATAAATGATATGGAAACAATTGGAGATTTTATGGCTATGTTTTTTAAAAATTATAAGATGTGTTCCATGATGAGAAACATTCTCATGATATAGTGGAATTTTTTATATAAATGTGTCATAATTAAGGGGAAATTCCAATCATTGAAATGTTATAAATTCAATAATGACTCACGTAAATTGATATATTGGGGATAACATGCATATTTAGCTACATCATCAAAATATCAGTAATTCATCAGAGCATCCACCTCATTAGAAAAAATCTTACTATCTTCTACGATCCCTTGAATTTATGTTCTTGAACTAGGTCATATTAATAATTATAAAATCATTAAATCATTCTTATATAATTTTACGAAATAAATGGAATCAATTTTTTTAAAAAATAGGTATTGTGTGGATCGTAAAAAAATTCCTATATTTGGGGGATAATACGCAAAAATGTATTTTAAATGTGTTTAAGATATTATAGTCACTTTTACTTCCAAATTAATAAAATAATATGTACAAGTATATAAATATCATATGTAATTGTTCACTATGTATAGTACTAAGTAACCCCTCAAATATAAAAATATATTCATCTAGTGAACTAGTTACATTTTTTGTAACATTCATGATCTCCTTGCAATGATAGATGAAATATAAAATAGTGTAGTAATCCTTTTTTTACATAGTATAATGATAATATTATTTTCTTGCCATGTATTACAATTATCCTTTTAGTTATTTCTCATAAACAATGAAATGAAATTTTTTCATTTTATTCCTTCTACAAATGTCAGGGACATAATATTCTGAAGAAAAAAAATTCTATAAAAACATCACATTAGAAATGTCCTTCCATAAAAAAACATTTGAATAATGGAAGAGTCTTCTTGGATACAAAATATCATATATTAATAAGATATTATAGAAATTTTTTCCTCTATGAATTTTCATCAATGTTTTCATCCTTCCAATTCATTCATATTCATCTAAAATTTTTCATTTATCCATGTCCAATTGAGGAATATTTATTTCTATGAATTTCTTAGACTAAAACCTTTTTAAACATGATAGTAGGATTTTGTTTTATAGAACAAAAAAAATTCCACCACTTAATTTTCTCTTGTAAATTTATACATTGATATTTCTAGTCAATAGTTTTTTGTTGTCATTAAAAATACATTTCTTAAAAATGTTAATGGCCCTCATAGTACCGTAATACAAAATTTTATACTAATTAAATACTCATGAAATCCTTAAAAACATATAATTTAAAAAAAAAAATTCTATTCATTTATAACAAAAAAATATTATTCTACTCTTGTTGAAAAAAATAACAATTTTTATAGAAGAGACATCCAACTGACCTTTTGTTGATGAAAATTTGAAGAAAAAACAAATCATACTATTATAATAATCAATGTATATGTAAAAATATACATCTAAAAATCTATCAATGCGTCATTATCAGTAAAAAACAATGATATACATTATTACCCATTTAGATATCAAATGATTCATTATTTACTAACTCGAATCATCCACTTGTGATTTTCCATGATAAAAACTCACTACTCTGACAAAAAAAATCTACTCTTATGAAAATAAGGACAGACATTAAATTTATTATAGTTGAAGAAATATGATATTTTTCAATGATTACTACTCCTATATCTAATGATGGTACCTGATCACTTTTGAAATTAATGATTATAGATGGTTATTTTTTAAAAGGATTACATTTAGTCAATCTAAATACATCAATGACCTTATAGTTATATTCCATACAGGATAATTCAGTTGTTTTATCTTTCATATCCCTCTTGAATTCTATCCCCAAGATTTAAATTTAAAATCTAGGATTTTTCATAACAATCATTCAAGTATGATTCTTCATTATATCAGTAATCCATTTAATTTATTCATTTAAATGAATTTATCATGTAAATATAATATTTTGGAAATGGATATTCTAATATTCTATTAATTTTGATAGTAAAAATGTTTTGAATCAAATTGGGGGAAACATATCTTAGGAATTAAAATATAGAACATTGTCCTCCAATACTGAATAGATTTATTACCCCATAGATACTACTCATTAAAATTATATAATATTTATTCTTCCTAAAATAAACTATAAAACACATGGTCTTAACCATGTGGATATCTTCCTAAAAATAAATATAAACAAACGATGTTCTAATATCCATATACTACAACATATAATTATGAAAATAAATAATACACAATGATATATAGATATTATTATTATTGACTACTTGTGAGAAAAAATATACGAAATCAACTTTTTTTCATTTTTTCAGAAACCACTCCCCAAAAGGTTTTTTGTTCATCATAATTATATCATCATCACGTTTCACAAAAATAAGTTTTTATTCCTTGATTTGACATTCCATATTAATTTTATTAATTATCCCATGTTTTATATATTTTCAATTAATTCATTTCCTCCCTTACAACCAATTCCCACAACATTATTTCACTATGGAAATCATGTTCTCCCAGACATTTTGGTTCACCAATATCCGATAAAAGGATAATGTTAAAACAATCCCCAAAACACTAATCTATTTAGGTAATTTTAATTGATCTTATCAAATATATATAATTTTATATATATCTTAGGTCTAAACATTATCATATAATTGATTCTTCTTTTACGAATTTCTATCTTCCAACTATGTTTTTAAATGAAATGATCTTATAGTGATTTCATTTGAATCCATCTAAACAGAAACAATTTATTTTTCCCAAAATTCTTTACCTACCATGATCTAAATCTTCTACATGAAATATATATTAAATATTTCATATATAATTCAAATTATTTTCATTTTTTCATTATCATAGAACTTTTATAAAATTTTATCATATCCATATCCAACTAGAATATTTATTTTTTGGATTTATCAGATTGTTTATTATTAGTAGAGTAAATGTGAACATATAAAAAATCTAAAAAATTAGAGATGATTCAAATTAGATCTTATTAAAATGAAAACTTATTATTGATGTTAATGACCCATAGATAAATACATACTTCTATAGATCATGTTAACTAATACTTTATTAGTTTCTTTACAATTTCATATATGTATTCTATAACGAGGACTCCTAATCTATACATCTTCTTGTAATGTGATAATTAATCATTCCTCTAATTAATTATATTTTGGTGTTCGATGAAATTTATTCTCATAACTAACTAATCTCTTATGGAAAATGTTTTCAATATTTCTTCTATAGTATTGACCACTATATATTTTTCCATAGGAAATTCACCTTCAAATGACACTAGAATTTAGATAAAACATTAAATATTAAAAATTCCTAAAAAAATTCTGGTTTTTTCAGTAGGAATATACCATTATCTCTTGAGTATAATAATTAATAAAATTTTCAATGCATTTAAATCCTCAATTTGAATTTTATGGGTTTTTCTATCACACATATGAAAGATCACATCCTATTTTCTTCTAAATATGATTTCATCTATCCAAATTGAAAAAAATAATCTATTTTATGATAATATATTTTAAACATGTTTTAAAATCCATTTTATTGAGTTTATGTCTTTCAATTTTTGACAAAGCATTTATATCTTTCTAACTAATATGTTCAAGTCATCAATGACATACTTACGAATCATACAAAAAATAACAAAATAATAATTGAATTCTCATCATTTTTTTCATTGAATTATAATGTAACATTCTTTACCCCATGAAATGTTACCATAGATTGATAAGATTTATACTATACCAAATTATACAACATTGTTTTTAACACTACATTACGTCATTTTTCAGTTGATATGATGTTCTTCGACAGACCACGTAAGTGTTTAAAATATTTTAACATAATTACCATTACAATAATCATCCAAATATTTACATCTCCATTTTAAAAAAACTCTAAAGGTTCATCATCTTCCATATATACACTTAAAAATCATCTAGAAACATTGTCCATGAAATACCCCCACTCACTAGATTAATTATATGTTTTACCCGAGTCAATTACCCATGATTCATCCTAAATATTCACAAACAGAAACATGTTGTTAGCACATTCTATAATACTAATATAATATATGCATCCTAAAATTAATTCCATATTCATAGACTACTACTATTTTTTTTTTGTTCAAGTAGATATATCACTTATTTTCCACAAATACAACAAGTAGGGTATTGAACATCCAATATAATCTAACATTTTCAATGGGGACAATATTTTAATGAAATATTCATATTTTTCTTCTATTTTGGTCTCAATATACATCTCCATGAAAAAATATCTCATTATTTGGGTTATTGTGTTAAAATTTTCCTTAATTTATCATTATTAATTAGAGTCAAAATAATACCCAAAACAAAATCTTTCATTCGAATCCATATATATATTTGTATTGTTAAAACCTCCAATTATTCTATAAATAACAATAGAATAATAAACAAATAGAAAATATTATTAAATCTATCCTAAAATAATGTTGAAGTAACTAAAATGGTTATCTACCAGTTTTCCAATGAATAATATCACGTTTAACAATAGATGAATCCTAATATCATTATTTATCATGTTATATCTCTCAAAAATGTAATATTATAACTAAATGATTTATATAGTACTATAGAACTATATAATTTTCAATGAATTAGTCTGAGAAAGATATATTATTACAATGGATGTAGACTTTTCTTCAATCATCATTAATCCTATCTACAAAGTCCATAATACCCAAGGGAATCATGAATTTTATCGATCAGAAGAGAATCCAAATAAATCCACTAAAAAACAATTCCTTTCCCATTGGACATTCCAATCATGTCCATTAATTCATCAGATTTAATTATGTCTTCATCCATCCTTATTAAATAGAATGTACTCTGATGCTACATGTTGTATGTAATTTCATGATTCATAATAAACATCCTAGTACATGTAACTTTAAAAAATGTCTTTTGGGTTTCTATGATTCTAAATATCATTCATACTCCTGTGAATCAAACTTATGCAGCAATGTGATATACAACGTAATCACTATTTCAAATCACTCACAAATAATTTATTAAAATTCAATGAAAAGAAACCAAATAAATTAACACAGATGAATTTTGTGGGGAAGGTAAAATAGCCTACATTAAAGTGATAAATTTTCAATAACTACTATAGGTGGATAAAAATTGATGTCAAATAGTCATACCGTAATGTCAGTGTAGAAAATTTAAATTGTTTAATAATTGTATGAATTTTACTGAATATCTGCATGAAATCTAATAAAATATTAATTTAATTGTGATAATTATCTTTTTTTAAAATTTTCTTTTAATAAGAGACCCATGGGTATCGTTATATTGACTGAAACCATCTCTAATAAATTATAGAACCTTCTCTATGATCCCTAATAACCATTGAACATATTCCCCCCCATAAATCTTAATAATCATTACGATATATTTTTCAAAATATCATAACATAATTCTTTAATATTCCTATCCTAAATGTGGATATCCTAAAATTTAAGAAGAAAAATATTCTGAAAACATTTCCTTCAATAAGTCTCCATATGAAAAAATTCCTTCCATAAAAAGCCGCGTGTACATATAAAGACCAAAATTACGATTACTAAAGGCATGCGTGAATTGATTCTTGAGTCATTAATTCTAAAATTGTGAGAGGTTATGGTGATAACTATGAGTAACTATTGTGTAATGCTTTACATGGCCATCAAATAGATCAATAATTTGATGCTAAAAAAAGTAATCTAGAAGAAAGTGTTTTTATCATGATCTTTATGTTTGTTCGACTTCCCAATTTATATGGTAGTCTCCGCCACATTGGTTTGGAAGAAAATATGATGAAATATATGTTATTTGTATTTTGAAATGTTGTCTTGTATTGAGAAATCTATATATATGATCTATGGAAATATTTAACACATATAAATGGTTTTTGAGAATATACAATATGAAAAATAATACTTATGAATATTATTTAAATTAAAAATTTAAATAATAAGATGACTCATTATTTAATCTTGTTATGAGTAAATTGGAGTCATAATTCTGTGTTTCCATAGAATCATTTCTTTATTCCTATTAATGTGTATAATTATTTTATTGGAATCATAAAAATGATCTACCTTATATATTCAGAGGTTCTAGAGGTTCTTGGTAATGGGTATGATAGTGTTCAATTGATTAATTATTGTGTTTTACATTTAGAACATGTCTTTTATATCAGTGTACATTAAATTATCATAATTTTAATAGGTATCATGATAATGGGGTTTCAATAAATTGTTTTAGGATGGTGGGTGGAAGATCACAACATTTTTTATGGTGTTCCAAAATAGTTTAAATGGTATATTATTGTTCTTTTATTTGTTTTAAAAGGTATTATATATGTTAGTGTAACAACATTTGAATGATTACAGATATATAATTATAACCAATTTCAAATAAATTGGACATTTATAATAACCATTGGTAATAAAGGAATTTTGATGCTAAAACACATAGTGTATACCACAAACAAGGGTTTCATCACTAGGATGTAGTGAATGGTTTGTTTACATTCATATAAAAAGAAACATAATTAATTGATTGTCAACATGTTTTGAAGGGATATGTGAGGAACTAAACCATATTATCACAGGGGTCTTTTGTGTTATATTAACATTATATAAAACAACACATAAATTGTTTTTATGTATTTTCTCAAGAAAAATGTGGAGGACTTCTAGATTTTTTTTGATGGAGGTCCAGGGTGTAAAAAGATACTAGTTTGAGTATTATGTGTCATTATTTTTTTAATTTTTGTGATTATCGAGTAATCGAGTTCAATTTGATTTTTTAGACGAATATAATATGGATTTTGAAGATTGGTAATTTAAATCATGATTATAATGGTGTTGAAAAATCGAGGAATCTAATACCAAATGACTGATCTAGAATAATGAGTTTCTGCTTAGGATTCCTAAGGAATTTGTGGACAAGTAATTAATTCTAGGGATAATTTAATGAATGACAGTCTACATGAACTGATAGAATAAAAACATCGATGATATATATCATTTAAAAACACAGTAGATTTTACTCGTGTAATATTTATTAAATATATCTTATATACACATATAAATTCTACAGAGAGGGATAAAAGGAATTTATATCCCAAAAACGTTTCCTTATAGGCTATGAAAATGAAAACATTAGGTTTTTACTATTGGAAAATAGTAGAAATACTATTTTATATTTTTGGATCATCCTATTAAATGACATGACCATTTATAAGTATTTCTACATAGTGGAATATTCTCAATAAAGCAAGTAATAGATAGAGGATTCTGAAGATGAGTTGACTAGAGGCATCATGGTTTGATGATTCTGTTGATGAATAAAATACGATATAGATTTAGTGTCATGAACACATTCCACGTCAAAGAGTGGCGCTGATTTTGGGAATTTGTAATGCTTTCAAATACCAAAATACCCAAGTATTGTTGAAGCATAGTGGAATTCTTCATATGATAGTATTTTGGAAATAACTGAGTAATTGTAGTTGTGTGTTTTTACTAGCTTTATGAGGAATTTTCATATATTAGAATCCCATATGTAAATTTTTCTACTCATGGATTGTTGGGAATCTCAAATCACGAGAGAAGAGATAATTATATGTGAAATATCAAATAGAGAGTTAGTAGTAATAGAATATTTCGATTCTACCCATGTTTCTAAATCATTGGAGATTGCTATTTTTTAAAAAGAAATAGGGATAAATGGGAAGAATTGGTTACTCATATGAACGAGGTAATATATGATACAATCATATATAGGGTGATTCTAATTATAATGTGTTTAAGAAAACATATATGTGATTATTTTGATTAATATTTTTTTATTTTTCAAAAACACAATAAAATTTGGACAGTTCGTAGCCTACTTTATGGAATTTTTTTTATAAAACAACACAATATTATCACAACATCTATTCATGAATTTTTGGACAAATAAAAAAATATAGACTAACTAAATTGTTTTATATTTAAACAAAAATAAGGAATATTTTTATATAACAACTTATGTACGTAAGGGACTAATTTGGCATTTAATAATTAGAAACAGAAGATTCCAAAAATTATCATTGTTTATAAGTTCTTATATATGAATGTAAACCTTCAATTTTTAGAATCTTTATGAAAATGGATGTTTCATTATAGAAATCCTCTAGGTTGATGAATTACACTTGGAATGTTTATATATATAATGTCATCGATGGTTGATGAGATAATTCATGTAAAAATTTAACATAAATGATCACGATTCTATTTTTTCGAAGTTGGTTATATATAATAGAAAAGACTATAGTTCATAAACATTTTTATATTGTCACTCGGAATTATACCACCTGTTATATGAAATTTTTTGTTGAACGTGTTGATCATAGTGATAAACATATACATTTATATTAAAAAAATTATGAATATTCCTTGTACCAATAATGAGGGATTGTATATTGAGAACATTTAATATGCATCAACAATAGAAATCAATATTTATGTCAGTATTTGTACAAGACCTGATATGGATAAAGATATTTGTCTGGGCTATAGAATAAAGGATAATTAGGGAATGAATATATGTGAGATTTTTCATGTAAATATATACATATTTTATTGTATTAGACCATATTACATTCTATTTTGAAAATATAACCCATTACAAGTGATTTTGGGTATCATGTTTTAATAATATACCTAATCCTATAATAGGACCACTAAAATTGTGTTTACACATGGAGGCACTATTGTATGTCGTATATCATTTTCAGAAACAATAATTTCACTATATTCCATGGAATCTACTTATATTATAATTAATAATCTAAGGAATAATTTGGAATGGTTGAAGGGTATTAAATAAGAATTTAAAATATGGATGGAAATCACTGTGTTGTATAATGATATACCAAGGATGAATCAAAATGTGAAGAATATGAAAATGGGCTACCTATCAAGGAATACTCATCAGTTATACCACTTTAACCAAAATATTATGGATGATAGAATTCATTTACAATAAATGAAAAAAATAGAAATATAGTCCAAATGTTATTCTAAATAATGTTAAAGGAAAAGAGTGTCTGAGGGACTCTTTTTAATCAATGCCTTTTAGATAACATAGAGATCATAGGGCTGTATATGATTTGATAAACTAGAATTATTGAGGTGTTTTTATAAAAATCAGTATTTGTGACCCAGATGAAATTTTATTGATTGTTGAAAATAATTCTTGAGAGGATGATTATTAAAATTTATACGAGAATTATTTTTACTAATGAATAATAAATTTGTCAGAATGGATTAAAATCAATGTCATTATACTACTTACATATACTATATCGACAATTATCTTATATGGAGAAGTCATAAATGTAGAAGTTGAAGGGGTGATGTGGGAAATGAATGATAAAGGTGTTTTAGCTAGAGGATGAATTTGATAAGATAGACTAGAAGGTTTGTTCATCGATTGATCTAGTTGATCCAATTATTTACCTAACCATGTGGTTATATACAGACAATTACTAGAATAATTTTGTGTTGATTTTTTATGGTTGTTTGGTGGTGGAACTATAATCTTCCATTGATAGATACTATATATGTTTGTACGAGGGTCATTTATAATGATACACAGATTAGTCACCTAATAAAACATCCTTAAATTTCACACATTCAAGTGATATGACACTATAATTCACATTCTTAAAATAATGATGATATTTTTAGATGAATGGTATAAATAATTAAGAAAAAAAATTATAAATAAAACTTATACATTACATTTGGAAAGACGAACATAATATCTATATTTTCTTAAAACATAAGACAAAAAAATAAAAAATTATTTTCTTTCATGATAAATTTTCATTGTTTTCAACATGAATTCATTTTTGTTAAAAAATTAAACCCCTAGGAAAATTATATTAAAACATGTTATGATCATCAAAATCATAGTATGATGTGTAAAAATATTTAATTAAACATCCAGAGTATGATACTTTTAAAAATTTTCCTTTTAAAAAATTGGGCTCAACATAAACATTATCTTACCCATGTAATCTCCTATTATGCAGTCTAAATTATATAAAATAGTACATTTTAAATCATAATGGGAAAAATAGAATATATAATGGTTTCATTGAAAATACAAAAAACTCATGAAATCATTTTCTTGATGATATAATTATCACCATCATTGGTAACATATACGTACCATTAATTGTAATCTAAATACCTACATTTTTGAAAGGCTGGAAGTTTTTCATAAACATATTATGAATAAATATTTGTAACCTGGGAAATCATTTTCATATTATACATATTATATAATTCATGTGGCTACCAGTAAATAGTCATCACAGTTATACTTGATATAACCCCAATGGTTGTTCTAATGTATAACTATAACAATTAAAAATGAAAAAAACTGCATAGTCAACTTTAAACCTACTCAATGCTTTTGAGGTCCGTCCAAGACCAACCGATTTTCTTGTTTTTAATTGATCGACCCATCATTATAAAAAATCACAAAGGAAATATTTTAATAGAAAAATCTTTGTAATAATATATTGGAAGAATCAAAATATAAATATGTCATAGTGGAGGGAAAATAACATCATTCTATATAGGTAAAAATCATATATAGGATATTCGTAAAAAGATTAAATAAAATAATATCTTTTAAATAATGTACCTTTTAAATGTCATACAATTGAGTAGTTGATTAATAAAATGAATCAATTATTTGTATCCGGTGTAAGTCCACATAAAATAAGTTGTAATACTACTTTATAATAAAAATCTATTAAACACATTATCTTATCAAGATATAATAAATTATGTATATGTTTAACCAAAATAATGTAAATTGAGTAAATAATTCCCCTATGTTATTTCAAAATAAACATGTAAATTATTTATCATCTTGAAAAAATAAATAGATATTAATTTTTTTCATTGTTGAGAAAGGTTTTCATTTTTATTATTCCCTTATTTAACCAATATATATTTTTTACAAATATATGATTATTTATGCTCATAAGAGACACTTTTATGATATTCTGTTTATTTTTAAAATTCACATCGATAGGTTGAATGTGGTAAAATAGATTACCATTATATCTTTTACTAAATAAAATTCATTATTGAATTACAACATATATATTTTAATTATACATTCAAGTACATCCATGAAATATTATTCCTTAAAATTAATTATGTTAAAATTGTGGAGATAATTCATCAAATGTATGAATGAGTAATGATTCCTATTTATATTGATCATTAAAAGAAAAAGGATAATAATATTTTATATTTATAAAATTCAAATAATATCATATATATATATATACTGTTACTTCATTAAATACACTTATATATATATATCATCAATTTGGTATGATTATGAAAAACAAATTACATCACTTTGTTGAGGTGGTTCTCCACTCATACGTATGAACGAAGTTTTTATTTTTATATGTATGGAATATTAATAATTTAATAGATATATTAATTTTTATGAGGATAAATATTTCATTAATATAATATATAAATATTTATTCCACTATTACAATCCTTCCAAGTAATATGGGGTTGTAATATGAAGTATATTGGTTTGTGAGGCTATTGTTTTACAAACACATGAATGGTGAAATCAATTTCCATTTGATGGAAGTGGAGATGAATAAAGATAATTAAAATAACATAATAAAATCTTATAATAGGGATTATAATCGATATATTGTTTTTTCATTGTTGGAAATTGTTTTATGATTGTGTATGTATAAACAAAACCAAAACACTCAATTAAAACCAAACCTCTTCTTCGAATAATCTGATTTTATACCACCATAAGAAAGTTATGGTTTGAGTTATGCATAAAATAATAACTCCAGAATTTTTGGAGGGATTATAACAATATATCTGGGAAGGTATTTGGATGATATTAAATGTATATAATGTGTTAATAAAATACAAAATAATGCGACTTATTATAATAGAGGGGAGAAGAAGTCCTGTAAATTTTCAATATAATGAATTAATTTACATTATGGTTCATAGAAATATGGAAAAAAATTAGTTATGTTAAATATATGATTAATATGAGAATTAATAACCTTATAAAATTTAAAAAAACTATATATTATTAATATTTATTCCCATATCATTGAGTTCTATCCCTTATTCAACCCATTTAACTCTGACTGTGGAAATGCGAATTTTTACACACTAAAGGTAAATATAATTACTAAAAATGAATGAAGAAACAAAATTGATTATTGATGAGATGTTAATATTTATAATAATAAAATCGGTGAATTTATGTTTTTTATGAATTTTATAACATTCAATTAAAGGAACAATTATTATCAAATATCAATTTTCTCACTTTTTTGAACTAAAGTTTAGTATTACATTAATATTATCAATATAAAACTTATAATTATAAATGAATATTTATTTTATCTCTTATATATTAAATAAATATATATATATTATATTACATTCATTAACTCAAAATAAATTTAATTTAATATTTTTAATAACAGTTATTTGAAATTTCAATTAATTAGTTAATTAGTACATTATAACTTTTAATAAATATAAGGTAATTATTTCTATTTTATAAATTAAAAATAAATTAACTTGAATAATTTACATAATTTTTAATTCATGTTACTATTTAATGTTGATCACATCTTCCATATAACACCTTATTAATAATAATATATTTAATAATAATATGAATGTAATATTGTTGCCTTTAATTTAAATTAAGTATTATAAATATTATAATCAAATCCAATTGGAAAAAAATGGTCATATATCCAAACATGATTCATTAATGCTAAAATTTAATCATCCAATTAAATCTAGGCATTTTTTGGTCATTTTTATATCCTTATCAATTTTTGTTTATCCTTAATTTCTAAATTTACCCTACTCCTATGGTAATGAATTTATTACATTTACTATTCTTATTTTCCTAAAAAAGATATACATTCATAAATTGTGACCCTATGATTAAAAATTTTAAATAAGCATTAAATAATTAATAGATGATGTTTTTTATAATTTAATTAAAACTTAAACGTGAAAAACCCAACGAGATTATTTTATTAGATAAATAATCATTTCAAAAATATTATCTGTTTTTATACTATATTATAGAATAAAATACATTTGAAAAAATATAATTATATTAATATATATCATAGTTAACTAAAATAAATTTTAATTTAATAAAAAACAGATGATAATCATTGAAATACACTAGAATAAAATATTGTTTACAATTAAATTATGCATTATTTATTAATATTCAAAAATTAATTTTCATTAGAAAATATTCAAAACATTAATTTTATGATAATGTAGACATGATGAATTAAAAAATCAAATTTACTTTTTTCAAATATTTATTTTATCCTTCCAAAAAATAATTATATAATTCACTTATAAAATGAGATACAAAATATTTTTTAAAAAAACTATTTTTTGGAGTATAAAATAATATTTTGAAAGTTGTGTAATTATTTTACACAAACATAAAAATAC
This sequence comes from Viscum album, assembly GCA_963277665.1. Classification (NCBI taxonomy): domain Eukaryota; kingdom Viridiplantae; phylum Streptophyta; class Magnoliopsida; order Santalales; family Viscaceae; genus Viscum; species Viscum album. Next base: position 1,083,968,096 of record OY728163.1, on the reverse strand, counting down.
AGCCATGTTTGGTTATATATATATATATATATATATTTTAAAAAAACATTTATTCCTCTTAAAAACTACAATTTTTTTTGAATAAATAATTATAATAATATCATTTATATAACAATATTTATTTTTTCATTAATTTACATTGTCATTTATCATATACACTATCGAATATATTGTCTCCTTATAATTTAATGGGATATTAAATTATATAACTATTTTAGAAATTGGTTCCTCTCAATTTTTAACCCGGTCCGAGTATCCATGTTTTTATTTTTTAAAATACCTTTTTTGAAATCCCATATCGTACAAAATGATTAATAAAAATTCCACATGATATGTAATAAAAGGATATACAAAGGTCATTTGGAATAACTCTATATGAACTCGAAATTTCATGGAAAAATGGATTATTTTTTTTGGTTAAATCCATTTATTTTGAAAAAATTTGAATGCATATAATATCTATAGAGGAATCTAAGGTTATAGTGGATTGTTCAGAGCCATCTGAATTGGATTGTAGAGAAAATAGCTGTGATGCATGGTTTGTAGAAATTGCGTGATAGAAGCCTCACTATTTTTTATACATTGTGGGATTTTTAATTACCCACATTTTTACACATAGTTCTTGTGAAGTATGAATCCCTAGATAAAGTTCCATGAAAGAGTTTTAGGTCATATTATAGAGGATTTTTTCACAGTTTGTACACAGTTAATCTACCCATGTGCCTAGCCCATATGATGGGTTCATGGGATATATTTGGGATCAAGGTTAGTGAATTGTTTGGTGAATAAAAAATCCAAACCAAGAATTATAGTTTTAGAGTGGTGATATTTTTATTTTTACCTCTTCAATTTTATTAAATGTCACATCCACTCCTCTTTCCAAAATATAGAACCTCCTTTATTCCTCTTGTTAGAGGATCCCAAGATTCAATCTTTTATGATTTGATTTAATTTATTTATTCAACAACAGAATCATGATTTTTCTGTCTATTTGGAGTAATAATGTAATCTAATCCACTACTTAGGCTTGTATCATCATTCATTGTTTGATTGAAAATTCTATTTTGGTGTGACCTCATATAACCTATTTTTTTTGGACTCATCAATTTTTTCATTTTCATCTGAGGTACGAAAAAATAATTTATGATATTGGATGAGGAATCTACTAATGGAATAATATACGAGTTATATTACTCACCACCTAATAGATCCTTTCCTATAAGTAGTCTCTACATTGAGGATTCCATTTTCAATGAGTTCTACTATTACAATTAATCATCCTTTAATTAAATAATATAAATTGTATCCAATGTTTGTAAAAAGAGATCTATAAATTATTATTGATTTCCACTTCAATATTAATAAACTTGAATATGTTTCATGAATTTTTATAACTTTACTGACCCACAAAGGGATCACTTTAGACCCCATTCTGGTGTTCTTGACATGACCTTTGGTGAGGTACATTTTTCTTCATAGTTAATAAATATTGAAGAACATGTTATTGAATGTATATATATATTTATATATCACATTCCCCATTTAAATTAATTAAAATAATATTGATATTATTTTCATTTACCAGATTTCCCATACCATGTTTAATAAAAGGTAATGGTCTGAACCTATTAGATGGCCAAATGGAAACATTATTACAAGGTACATGATTACATATGTGTATATATTAAATGTTTACAAGGTTACCAAAACATTTTTATAGTTATAATAATCATAATAATTTTTATAAATCAGAAATTAATGTATTTATGATGGATCATCTTGAGCACATAGAAGACACCATTCTTATCCACTGAGTCAATTGTTGTGGGATATTTCCACTAAAGAATATTGTCTTTTTCATATTATGTGAATTCATATAAATTGTAAAAATGATTCCCCAGAATCTTGTATGGATATTATAATTCCATCGATACACACCTTTGATTTGGATTTTTATCTTTATATCCAAATTTACACGGATTCACCTAATTTAGACTATACATTTATAGCCGATGATTACTATGGATTTCATCCACATACACGGTTAAACTATTTGATGATGAAATTCCTTTGAATTAAACCTTTTATAACACTCATACACCTTATATTCAGATGTCATGTGACACTATAATTCATTTTCTCAACCCCTCATGTCATGGATATGTTCGATACAAAATGGGACCTCTGATGCATTATTTAACAACAATATGAAACTCATACAATTATATATGATCTCACTATTATAAAAAAATATCAAATTAATTTTATAAATGGTTACACATTTAGAAAAACAAGTTGAGGATGATGCATGTATGGGTTGTTACTTTATCAATAATTTACTTATTTATATAACTGCCAACTGTACATTTTTTATTCACCTACTAGATTTAGTAGATTAAGTGGGTGGTGGCCTACTTAGATTTATTTCACCCACTATCTGGTCCTCCATTATTACTTAATCATATTAAATGATAATCAGTTAAAAAAAGGGAAAACATTCTACATTGGATATCTGATTTGGATATCTTAGGAAGTGAGCTCGATAGAATATGACTTAGATAGAGAATGGGGTGATTGGATAGTTTTTTCTCATTTTAATCTTTTGTTTATCATGCATTGTACTTTATCCCAGATAACATGTATTCCTAATTTTACTTTTATTGTGAAATGACATTAAAACCACTTTTTTATATTATAACATTACAAATCTTGAGTTGTTTGTTTATACAATTGATTACCTTGATTCCTAATTGTACGTTACATATTAATTATTTAATTCTTCAGATGTTTTTCATCTATTATTTTTATTTTTCTCTACTATGTAATACGGTCATTGTGTTCCAATGAACACATCCAAGGAACCTACATCAAGTTGTAATCTTCCAGCATAGAAGATGCATGCTTGAGGTTATGTGGCCAACCAAGTTCCATTACACATTAATGAATCAGGTCCATGAATTTAAAATGTTATATCAAATTGGCTTATTTTTATGCCATAAAATGTTGGGATGGTAGAATGGATATTAGAAACATGTTAGAACATGGTTATATGCCATTTATAGTAGTATGTAACCTATATTCATGGTACAAACAATGCTTCATGAGAATAGGTTATTGTTATCCTATTTTTAGCTATTATTTTAGATATATTTTAATCATTGAGTGAGACACATGATTTTTTGTTATTTTTTACATTATGGATATTCATTCATGGAATGGTGGAGAATGACCAATTGTAACATGCATCATTAGTACAACCAAAATTTTACATGCCACTCATATTGAAGGTCATATATGTGAATTTTATTGGTTTCATTACATATGATTCCTATGATAGAATAGTGTGCCTTAGTTATGATATATAGATGATCTATTAATGTATTCATTAGGAAAATAAAATTGGTTTCTAAAATTTCAATATGCTTAAAAAAGGTGTTTCTTAAATAGATTGATCGAGGGATGTAAATTTTAGCATTTCAAGCTATTTATGTTCTTTAATCCTAGTTACATGAGATGAGATTTTACAATGATTACAAGACTACAATTTCAATATATATGGCTTATGCTATATTATTAATTAGAAGTGATAATCAACCAGAATCCAGACATTGTATCACACCGATTACATTATGATTAGGTATGTATGTGTAAGGTTGTAACTATATTTGGATCGATCATAGATTATAATGTGTATGAGAATACATAAAATAGGGATGGGAATCCATTTAATTGATCCTTGTATTATGATTCCCATCACATATTGTAGTAAAATTTAATATCTATATAATTAATGAAAAGGTTTCGTGTAAATGAATATGTCAAATGTAACATGAATAATTTTTTTTCTTTAATTTCAATTGTCCATCCATATATTAAAACCCTTATAATTCAACATATAAACATACAAATAACATGACCTTCTATGATGTAGTTGGTGTAATATTTTTTGTTGTGTTCTGTTATTATTTGATTCTTCTTATGTAAGATATCCTATCACCTCCCAAATATTCTTCAAAAGTTTAATTTTGGAATTATAATAAATATTTTTGTATGAAACCCACGAGTCATGTACTAGGAATGTGATGATGACCATGCTCAAAAGATGGTGATATTTATACAACAAGTATTTACTCAAAGTGTTCCACTTTTTTCACCATGTTTTATCACTAGCTTCTTACTTATTCACATCATTAAGAGGGTTTTTTATGTTTGAATCAATTAATGCAGGTTGGTCCCTAACCTTCACCTACGATGTCTGATATGACTAATTTTTCCCAAAATCATCATAGTCTCATATTTTTAAGGGATGTAAGAACCCAATAAATGTATATAGGTCTAGAATATATTCATTTGATCTTTGGTTATCAGGACTCATATCTAGATATGAGGGTTTTTTTCTCTACCTAGGTGCCTCATGATTTTACCAAACAAAAGGGTCATGTGATAACCTAGGATTGTTATCATCATGGCATGGTATAGGGGGAAACCATCCAATATTATATGATTAATTTTTCCCACATGTTCTGAGAGATAATAAATCCAATATTTTCAGTAACATGTTGTAGGGTGGAATGTACATCATGAAATATTCAATATATTTCACTAGGTATCAATTTTTATCACTACTTCATTAAATGGATGAGTTTTTAGAGGATAAACACTTCTTGAATTGGGATGATGTATTCCATATTCACATAGGTTAATGTTTTTCCCCTATCTACCTTTTTCTAGAATGTGTACCAGATTTTTTTCACTAAACACATCATGTGTTATGTTGATAATACAAGGGAAAATGGCTTAGTGAGAAGATATTACATTAGTTCATCTAGTTTCAAGATGTGCAGACTTGAGTTTTCTTCTTGGAACAGTGGAGGAAAGTGTTTCTACACCAATATCCACACAATATTCCATTAGATTGGATGAAAGGTGACTGTTAAGTAGGAGTGTGATAGATTCCCACTTAAGGATCTCGGCTATTCTAATATGGGTCATCTTCAGAGGGTTTTCAGGAAATTTATAATAGTTTTACATAAAAAATAACCATTTATTTTTCCATATTAAAGAGCATGATATGTTATTCCACATTAGATGGGATACTAGACATTCCATATAATAATAAATTGAGGAGGAGGTCATGGATGAGGAAGTAAGGGCTCTAATTTTCAGGACCTATAGAGGAGACATGCTCTGTGTAGTCCTAATATTTCTTTGAACTATGGATCATGTCATTATGAATAATTATATAAAATTCATAATGACCATAGTATAATAATTTCTACTACACAGGGTGATATTTTATTATCCTCCACCACCTTATATCCTTTATTCTATAAAGGTTCTTTTTAGTTCTTTACCTCTTAATAAAACACCGAATGTATAAAGCTATGAATACAATAATTTAGGGGGTGTGGGGGGGAGGGGGTTGTAACACCCCAATCTTCCACGGTATGTTTCCCTCTGAATAATACAATTGCTTGTGGTGTACGTAACTTTGAGTTCTAGCACACCACCACTAATCAAACTAACTGTTATTAATAGTAATACCCACTTTTTGAAACATTGTAAATTTTATTTCCCAAAATGGACTTCATTATTTAATTTGGAATATCAAAATTAACTTAGGTTTAATTTTTGGTATTATTCTGAAAACATTACATTTTTGATGAATAGTGAAAAACACTACATTATTTTTTAAAACTGAATTTTTATATAAATATTCATTTATCTTATTTAAAAAATTTTAAGTCATAATTGTTACATAATACCTATATTAGTCCAATGTAATTCATTTGAGTCATTTTATAAAAATATTATATATATATATATAATTTTATTGATGTTTTTATAGTCTTTTACCCTCTTCTAAGGCACGTTAGCAAATTTACGCAAAAGGAAATTTTACCAATTCTATGAATTTCATTTCAAAATCTGGAGATACATGGTTGATATTATTAATTAAAATTTTTTTCAATAAAAATAAATTTTTTTCGTGAATAGTAACTTTGGACTTTTATTTGCAACGTTTAAACGAAAATTGGGTAATTAAAAGTAAAAAATTATATTATAATTACCCTAACTCATGTCCTAGTTTTACTTAATAAGTGTATTTAGACCCAAATCAACCATAGTAATAAAATAGGATCCTTTTTGTCCACTTGGATTGGATTATGGAATTTATTATTATTTTATTTCAAGTTGAGTTAAAAGTGTTAAATTAAATGTTTAATAAATAAACAATTTTAATTATAGGGTTATACACAATATAAATTATAATATAATTATTCATTATAAGGAAAATAATAATTCCAACATAATGGTATTTTATTTATAAATTTTATACATTAAATAACTAAATTTATTTTAGACTCAATAATGATGCAATAATTACCTTATTAATGAAAGAATGAAATAATTGAAAATATAAATATCCAAATAAATTTAAATTAAGACTTATGACGAATTAAAATAATTTTCAAGGTTAATATGACATGTTAGAGTTGATTAAATAATAGTTTTCAATGTTATAGTGTTGTTATGACTTTCACAAAAACAAAATATAAAATAGTGTCAAAATTTACATAAAATAGTTTTTAGAACAAATACTATATATTTATTGAAATAATATTCCTAGAAAAAAAAAGGATTAGACATTTAAATTATATATGGTTAGATATATTAATAATTAACCATTTGGGGTTCTCTTGGATTTTTATCATAATTTTATTAACCATTTATTATAATAATACAAGAATACATGTAAATTGTTAAACTATTTAACTAAGTGTTAAATGTTAAAGATAAGGTTAAAATGGTGAACTAATACTATATAAAACCTATTTTTTATAGGTTTGTGACACATAAAAACATTATAATCAATATAAATCATTTTGAAGCCATTATGAACTGAAAATGATTGTATAATAAAATAATATTTCATGCTTCTGCTTAAGTGACCCTCACCTCTCTTATAAAAGGGTATTTCCCCATCACTTTAAATCCCACCTCCAAAGCCATTTTGCTCATCCATCCCCTAAAAAAACATCATTCCAACTACCCTCACTACAATTTACATTCATTAATTTGATCCAAAATACAATATAAGGATCCATTTTGATCAACTCAAAAGGAAACACCCAAAGAAGAGGTAATAATTTCACCACCTCTACCAATGTTTTTTTCTACTTCCACTTAATCTTTCATTGTTATTTCCATAAAAAAAGAATAAATAAAGTACCTTATACATTCTATGATGTAATTATTAAATATTGTACAACCAAATTCATTATTCTATACATCCTATGAATGAAATCTCACCATATGTGCATACGTACGGCTTAACGTCACTACGTCGTGGTGTAGTTTGTTTTTCAAACACTTCATCATTTGGATAGTATAATAAATAGTATAACTAATGTAAATAATTAATATAAAATTTAAAGGATTCTATATATATTATATACCATCCAATTTCATATGATTTCATCATCAATATAATGATATTTACACTCGTGCAAATGTATGGATTACTGTCTCCACGAACGAGATGAAATTCATTCCCCATTGTAACCATTCAAGAATGATTTTCATTTTGTGATTAAAATAGTATTTAAGAACATAATATTATTTTGGATATGAATCAAATAAATATTATCAATAAAATATTTGGCTTACGTAACTATGTATATAAAGGAAAACAAATCTGTTAACACTCGAACCAATGATATGAAAGAAATATTACTAAATAATCAATATTAGAAGATCATATATGATATCATATAAATGTATGTGTTCTTGTATAATTTAATAAAAATTATTTAAATAGCATACATGAGGTTATTTTACCCTCTATCATGTAAAATTAAAAGTACGGTTTAGTTCTACAATCTCTTCATTATCAGAGGTGGTTTATACATTAGTATCCACTAGGACATATTTATCTTCCACATCCGTGTTTCTTAAAAGTGTATTTCAAAACAGTTTTACTATTTAATAGAATATGGGTTAATGTCATTTATACCATTTTCTGGAATTTTTTATAGGAATCTTACCATCATTTTCAAAACATTTTACTTTATGGCCATTTTGATAAATTAAGGTAAAAATGTTTTTTTAACTTATACGGAAGGTGCATCTATTTTTGGCCATTATGACACATTCGATGCTTTCCATACAATCTTATAAGAATATTCTGAAAGTAAATATTTTATTATAAAATTACGTGATGTTTAAATGATTTCAAACTATAAAGCGATATTTCGTTCAAATAGTTTGGATTTCATATATGTCAACATCCTCTGTTGGATTTTATGCTTGTTTAAAGTTTATTTGTTATGATACAATATTCCATTTTGTATTTAAGGTTTTGTGATATGTTTGAATATGGATGTGATAGTTTTATACCATTCATGGTTTATGGATAAAATATTTACATTTCGTATGCTAGTTATAATAAGAATTGTAATGTTATTATTTGACATTTTCATAGGAGGAATACATTGCGCTTAGTAAGTGATAGGTGGAGCCCGCTATAACTCCTTGATGAATCAGTTGGTCTCATAAAAAAAACTAGTGTCTTGGAATAAGGCCTTGACTTAATCTTATTTGTAGTCTTGGCCTGAGGCCTTGACAATGTGGTTACAAAATCTAGCATTATGCATTCCATCATTATATAATTGGCTATTGAAATTACATGTGATTATTCATCTAGTAGAATATCCATGTGATTAAATAAATGTAATTAATTAATTTACCTTTTCCATATTATGATCATGTTATTTTTAAAAGGATTGTGTTTTAGTCTTATTCATTTCCTTAAATTTTGATGCTTATTTATGAATGATTCTGCTATATTTTTATCCAGACTGTGCACCTGAGCTCACCCCTTTATATGTTTTATTTTTTCCATGATTAGAAATATTATATCATGATAGAACATAAGGGATTGTCTAAGGGAGATAGATGTGTTAATATAAGACACAATGTTGTTGTTTTTCATTTCAAAATGTAATGTAAAACTTATGATTGTATCTAGTACTTACAAAGGTATTAAACTAATCAGCCTTTCATGATTTCATCACTTGTGGTCATTACAATGTAATGTAAAAATGAACCAACATTGGGTAACTAGGGTTAGGGCGTTACACTTGGTATCATAGAAATATTTGGACTATCCTTGGAAGCTATATTTAGAAAAACTCTGATTATAGAACATTACCTTAAGATAGACTTTGAGGATTAGTATAGAATAACTTACTAGAATTTTGGTGATGTAGAGATTTTCTGAGTTTCCATGAAACACATCTTTTTCAGGATACGAGCTGGTTGAGGAAGCTCTGGCACAAATGTACCAAGGATTGAAAACTCTGACAATGAGTTTTGGTCATGAACTGGGTTATCCTGGTACCTGACAACAAGCCATATTTCACTATTAGTTACGATGCTCCTGGGGGATATTATTAGGATAATTAAAAATTTATTTACAAAAATATATGAAGTATTTATGAGTATATACCACCTTAAATAATTTTTTAGGATTATAGATTATATCTATAAACTGTTCAATTTAGGTTCAATGCATTACATGTTTTGAATTATGTATTGTGATTCATTAACTAATATCATTTATGAAATTGTTTTTAAATGGATCCTAGTGGAAGGAATGGAATCTTTATTAATTCATGTAATCCATGTAGGGATTTCCCACCTACTCAAGATAGTTATAGTGGAGATGCTGATGCAACAAGTGCTGATCAGCTTATCACCATACTTGGACAACTCACTATTGTTATGAATAATAGCATTCCCATAAGAAGCACCCTGATCCACAACACGGAGGAAAAATGTTCAACCACTTCATGAGGAAACAACCACCAACATTTAATGGGACAAAAAATCCATTTTTAGCTTAGAAATGGATAATTTCATTAGAGAAAATATTTCATGCTTTGGGGAGTAGCAAAAGGGAAAAAGTTTTCATTGCCGTTTATTGCCTCACGGGAGATGAGGTTCAATGGTGGTAATTATTTCAAAACCTAAAGGAGGATAATGAAGTATCAAATATTTAATGGGGGAAGTTTAATGAAATTTTCATAGAATAATACTTTCTTTCTGACCATCAAGCGGATATGGAAAGGAAATTTCTTAGTCTGAGGAAAAGGGTGGATGAGAATGTCGCAATGTATGAGGCCAACTTTACATGATTAGAAAGGCAGGCATCAGATTATGTACATAACACAACGATTAATATTGATCTATTATTTTATGGGTTAAAACCATTTCTTTGTCGAGCATTAGTCTTACAATCCTCCTTATCAAACGAAGATATTGTCTCAAGTTCTATAAATATAGAAAAGGAATTCTCTATGTTATAAAACATAAAAGCAATTCATGAGAAGAATATATCAGCTGAATACACTAAAAATGGAAATAAGGGGAAGAAAAGAAAAATTAAATATCCATAATGTGGTAAATATGGGAACAAACACCTCTGTACTTTCCTGAAAGGAATGGGTGTTTGTTACATGTGTAGTGAAAAGGCCACCAAGGTTGTGATAATAATGAAAATAAAGGGGCTATCAATGTTGAATACTACAATTTCAGTGAAAAGGGGAATTATAATAATAAATTTCTTAAGCACCAAGAAATTATACCTCATAAAAGGCAATGGGAGGAATGACAAGCTTATGTGATCACTACCGCAGAGGTTAAAACTCCAATGGGATGTATCATTTCAACAATGTTTTGTGAATCTGTTCCCAATAGGGATAATAAATGTTTTTTATCTTCTAATATTATCGTCATACACATGATTGGATTTGATATAATCCTCAGAATGGGATGGATTTCGGACCATGATGAGAAAACATATTGTAAGAAGAAGTAAGTAACAATTTTCGATGATAATAATAAGTAATTTACCTTAAGATTAAAAACACCCCCAACTCATTCTTATCTAGATCCACCCCCCAGTAGCTCAACTAAATTCAATTATTAAGGAAGAAGAGAATGAAATAACTATGGGTGAGTAAAATATGTTTGAATAAGGTACATACCTATTATACAAGAATATGTTGATTTGTTTCTAATGTATTTACCTAGACATCCTCCAGAATGAGAAATTACATTTTCTATTGATTTAATTATTAGTTTACGGCCCATATCAAAGACCCCTTATAGAATGACCACTATGGAATTTGTGGAACTAATGAAAAAACTATAGGAATTGAGTAATAAAGAATTTTTCCATCATAGTGTATCACAGTGTGGAGCCCCTATTCTTTTTGTTCAGATGAAATATAGATCTATGAGGTTTTTCATTGACTACAGGGAGGTCATTGCTATAATAATAGAGAACAAGTATCCCCTAACTCACATTGATTATTTATTCGATCAACTTCATGGAGCTCAATATTTCTCAAATATTGACCTCCAACCCATATATCATCCATTTTTCATGATGAAAGAAGACATTCTGAAGAAAGAATTTCATACCAGGTATAGGCATTAGGATTTTACATTAATGCCTTTTGGGATGACTAATGAACCCTCTATTTTCATGAATCTAATGAATAGATATTTCAAGGAATATATATATTATTGGTATTTATTGATGATATATTGGTATACTAAAAATGATTTGAAGATCATGAAAACCACCGGGGCACTATTCTTATATTGGAGGTTTAGAAAGTCTGAATTTAGTCTTTCAAATTTTTTTTCTTGGACATATTTTCCATAATAATGGAATCTCTATTGATCTTTAAAAGAAAAAGGAAAACCAAGAATGTCCATCACCGTCAATTATAACTATGGTATGCGGTTTTATTGGTTTAGCAGGTTTTTATTAGCCCTTCGTCCATAATTTTTCTTGATTGTCTACACCCTTTACCCTTACACAATTCTAAAGGGTTTAAATTTGTTTTGAAAAAAGAGTGTGAAGAATTTTTTGAAAAATTGAAGAGAAGATTTTCCAATCCTTCTATATTGACTCTACCATCGGGGAAATATGGTTTTGTTATTTATAGTTATGCTTCAAAAAAATTACATGGTTGTGTCCTTATATACAATGATAGAGTTATTTCTTATACATCACGACAGCTAATGATTATTGAAAAAAACTATCCCACTCATGATCATGAGTTAGTAGTTGTAATCATTTCTTTGATGTTATGGAGATTGTAATGGTCTGGGCCCACCTGGTCCATTTCATTTCCAAAATAGGACTCCACCAAAATGGTGGCACCGTGAGGGTGAAACCGTGACTGTGGCACCGTGACGGTGGCACCGTGAAGGTGGAATAGTGAGGGTGACACCGTGAAGGTGGCAACGTGACGGTGGCACTGTGTCCTCACCGTTTCTTTGTTCTTTTTCCAGCTTCCTAAATTTTCCACTCCCACAATGTATATTTTGACTTAAAATGATTTAATTCCCCTTTCAAAGACATTTAAATCCCATAAAAATATCAAAAAATCCCCCAAGAGTCAGATAACCTTGAACTTACCAAAACGTGTGGTTTTTTCTCAGTATCACACCCTTTCCCCGAACCGTCCAGTCCTGCCCCTGTCATGAGTTTTTCATCGAATTAAAAGAATAGTTTAACGCACAACCATTATGCCACCAAACCAATGGGAATAATTAAATAATAATCAAGCCTATCATGTGTGACCTCCCAATTGCAAAGGAAACCACGATCCGAATTTAAAGCATTCAAATTTCCATATCCCATAACAACGAGATCTCATCATTATATAACACTAGAGTTTATTCCTTCTCATTCTTGGCAAGATTTATTTCTTCTCCCCAGTGCGCTTGGAGTCCCTCCTTTTTGAGGCTTGTGGTGCGCCTATGATGGAGTTTTTTTTCTCGTCCGTGGAGTCCCCGAAGTTCCTCCCCTACAAGTCGTGCATCCCCAATTCTTGGCGCGTGGAGAAGAACTTCGATTCTCGATCAACCATGTATGTTTTTTCCTTCGTCTCTCCTTATTGTGTATCATGCGGTGTGCGTATGCTATTGTTTTTACGGGATGGATGAAACCAAACGTTAATAAAGATAACAAACATACTTTTAATGAATGATGGTGGAATGTGATCAATGTTTTCTACTTTATTTTCTTTACCCTATATTATTTATGTTGTGAATTGTTAGGGCCTACGCCCACTGAAAATCATGGCCGATGGTCGTATTTCTTTATGCACTAAAGAATGCTTGTCTTTTGTGAAGATTAAATAACAGTAACATGGAAATTGGTTGATCACCTAACCTTAGTTGGTTAAATGGATACCCAGTGAACATCAATCCTTGTGTGGTATCCCTGGTTAACCAATAAAATGAAGAACCTAATAAATGATGTGCTTGAACCTAGAAGTTTCTCTACTCTTTTTTTGGAGTAGGTGGGTTTGTTCTGCTCGATGCTTATGGGGTGACGTGGATGAGGATGGGATACTCTGTTGTGGCACAGTTGTTGGTTGTGAATCTGAATCTGTGTGGGGCAGTGTCTTGAGGCTTGGTTTTGTTCAAGTACTTTCATGGATCTCATTGATCCCTTTTTGTTTTGACTTCACAAGAGAACTGGGTGTGAATGATTAAATTGATGTTTGGATGTTTGTCTTTCTCTAGCTTGTGGTTATTCTAGTTAGTTTCCCAGTTGTGTAGAATTAACCTAATTGGGATCACTTTGACATGAAAACAAGAATGGTTAAAATGGGTAATTATTTTTGGGAATGAGTTTTGACTTGGTCTTGAGTGTTTTGCCTTCTTTTATGAATGAATAGTAATATAGGTGTTGTGCTTAGGATGGATTTGGAAACCCTAGGTTGGGATGAGATCTTGTTACCTATTCATATATCTTTAGTTTTTATGTTTCTTATTCGCTCCCCACCCAAATTGAGCACATAGTGCCAAACACCCCCATTTCATGTGGGAGGGTGTATTTCCCAACACTCCTATGAGTGGATGGTTATTAACTACTTTTCTGCTCCCTTTCCTGAAGAGACTAAGACTCTTTGGGTAGGCCGTGACGACCTGAGGTCCATTATAGCCTTAGATTCTTTGGGAAGGGTAGTTTTGGTTGTTGGACCAGGTGTGTGCAGGCAGGTTATTTTCAAAGAATCATCGGGATGAGGCCTATTGTCTTCAGTCGTGGCAATAGTTTTTCTGGCCCAGGTGTTTGCAGGCGGGATGTGTGGTTGTTGCCTAGGTGTATGCGGGCGGGGAGTGGCAGTGGGACTGCGGTGAGAATGGAGGGATTGGTTTGATGCGTAGGATGTCTTCAATAACATGTGGGAATGTGGCATGGGGTACCCAAATATCGATGTGATATTACTATACATTACATGACATGCGTTATTTGGGGAGTGTGCCTTGGTGAGGATTGGGTGGATAGTTTTCCTTGATAGGTTCTTTGGTTGTCTCTTTTTTCATTGGGCATTAGAAAGCCTCCCCACTTGTGCATGGTAGTCTTTGTTTTTCCCTACTGAGTATCCTTGTATGCTCACCGTACGTATAGAAAACTACTTTTAGGTTACAATGATGACTTCAAGGATCGTGCAGGGCCGTACTAGCTCAGATGTTGGGACAATTGCATTTGTTGTTTTACTTTTCTTTGGTACTTTAACTTTTAGTATTTTTGTACATTGTGGTATTTACTGTTGTACCATGAATATGGGCATTTTTTTCTTTTAGCTTTACTCTTACCCCTTAGTTTTGGTGTTGTTGGGATTTACTATCTTATCTACCAATTCTATTAAATAAAAAGGTATATTCCTTCCATCTTGTGTGTGATTATATACCCCTGGTGCTAGTATCCACTCCAGGGCCTATTGAAAGCGGGTCTTGTGGGTCATTATATATCCTTGAACTTGAAGTAGGAAAGGTCTGGCAATCTGTTGTCACTTCCCTCATCTTGGTGAAGGCGGGTCGTGACAGAATTGTATCAGAGGGAAGGTTGAGAGATAGGATGGAGTCTGGAGTTAAGCATAGTGAGGATTTCATGGGATGGTTTGGAAAAAGTGTTGGGTGATCTTGGTGTGTGAAATAGGCCAGGAAAGACCGGCTAGGACATGGGATATTAAGGCCCCCCTTGATCCGATGCAAGGAATCTGGGCCTACCGAATGACCAAGTAAAGCTACACTGATTGCAGGATAGAGACCCTAGGGAAGGTGCATGCATCATAATTACTTGTGTTCTTATGTTTCATGGGTTTTGGGGGATTTAAAAGGAATAATTAGTTTAAGAAAATTTAATAAAAATATTCTACACTACTCGGGCTTAGGCATTACTTTTTTACCTTGCAACTATGACACTTGGGAGATGACCATAAGTAGTGCGGGCGATTGAGGCCCAGGAGATTGACTTGGATGATCGGTAGAGGGATGACAATGAGGAGGAGGATGATCAATGGTAGAGGATGTTTCATGCCTTTCAGCGGCAGACCCTCAGGAAGTACGAGGGTACATCTCAGACATTGAGACAGAGACCTGGATGGAGGAGCTGGTGATAGATTTCAGCTTGATCCGGGCTCTAATAGAGTAATGGGTTTCTCTGGCTATAAGCCAGATGCGTGGAGAAGCGCGGCAGTGGTGGATTATTTATCTGGGGGAGAAGAGGGAGTCTATGGTTACGTGGGATAATTTTGAGAAGGAGTTCCGAGCGGAATTCATCCCTTCCACGATGAAGGCTGGGAAGAGGTAAGAACTACTCTCCCTCTAGCAGGGGAGTATGTGAGTAAGAGAGTTGGGGATCAAGTTCAAGGATATCATTCTCTTTGCTCGCGACCTCTTTCTAGAAGTGGAGTCTCAGGCGAGACGTTTGGAGGAGGCACTTTGACCTTCACTTCATTATGTTGTTGCACCCTTCACCCTACTGACGTACATAGAGGTCCCGAATAAGGAAAAAGTAGTAGATAAGATTCACATGTTGGGAGGTGTATCAGGAGAGGGAATCCCGTAGGGCTCGTCAAAGGGGAAGGTCGTCAGTAGCATGGCTTTAGCGTTAGGTCCCTCTAGGTATCGACTAGCAGGAAGTAGGCCTCAGCAGTTCCAGTTCCGATCTCTGGGCCCTCTCCCTTTCCTTTCAGGCCTAGGGCCGAGATTCTTTATCTGTGGAAGCCATGGGAACCTTCAGAATCAGTGCCCGGATAGAGTACAGTAAAAAGAGGGTGGGTAGGTTCAGCACCCACCTTAGCAGCAGCAGTTTCCAGCTAGTCCCTTTCACCAGCAGCAGTAGGGGCAGCAAGCTCCCCGTCCTCCGAGAGTAGGCGTTGCAGGAGGAGGACGACCTCAGGACTGTCCTCAAGGACCTCGACCAGGGCGTGGTCAGAGAGGTGGCTGATAGCCAAGAGGTAGAGGAACTGGGCGTGGGCAGTTGCACACCATAGAGGCAGCAGTCCTAACAGGGCCAGAAGTCGTCCGAGGTACGATTAGGGTGTTTAATACTCTTGCATATGCCTTGTTCGATACAGGTGCATCACACTCCTTTGTTTCTCCTATTCTAGCCTATGCTCTGGGATTAGACGCTGGGAGACTTCTAGTGTCCCAGGTGCTGAGCACACCAGTCAGGGGGTTAGACTGACTTATCTTATGTTTTTCGAGGGTGTAAATTGATGATAGGGCCACATCAGTCTATCATGGATCTTCTAATGATGCAGATACATCCATACGATGTCATCCTAGGCATTGACTAGCTATTCTCTATATGTGTCATCATTGACTGCTTCCGAGGAGGGGTCGTGTTTTCAGATTTGGGTGGCTGACGTGTAACTTTTATCAGTGAGTGTTGTTTCCAGAAAAGAAGCAGGCGAAAGGACCCCCTCCTTTCCTTGTTAGCTGAACTATCAGTGGATTCGGTGGATGCAGAAATAATGGAAGTCTGAGGTATTGTCAGTGAATTTATAGACGTCTTCCCGGATGAGGTGGTGACTCTACCCCCTCAACATGATGTTGTGTTTGGGATAGACATTCAACATAGTGCCCGTCTAATTGTGATGGCTCCCTACCAGATGGCGCCTTCTGAGTTGCAGAAGTTGGGGATTCATATTGATGGTCTGATGAAGAAGGGTTTTGTTCATCCATGTGTGTCACCATGGGGTGCTCCAGTCTTATTTTCAAAGAAGGCAGACGATGGACTCAGACTGTGCATAGACTACCAGAGACTAAACCAGGTAACAGTCAAGAACTGTTACCCTCTCCCAAGGATAGATGACCTTTTTGACGAGTTAAAAGTGGAATAGTGGTTCTCCAGGATTTACCTACGGTCCGGATATCACCAGCTGAGGGTGAAAGAGGGTGACATCTCGAAGACTGTCTTCAGGTGTATATATGAGAACTTTGTGTTTTTGGTCATGTCGTTCGGAATTATGAATGCTTCAGCTATATTCATGGGGCTGATGAACTCTGTCTTTCATAAATACCTATATCTGTTCGTAGTCGTGTTTATTGATGAGATCCTGGTCTACTCAAGATCATAGGAGGATCACATTCAGAAACTAAGAATGGTTTTAGAGGGCCTTCGACTACAACAACGCTATGGGAAGTTGTCCAAGTTCATGTTATGGATGCGAGAAGTGCACTTCCATGGGCACGTGGTGTCCGATAAGGGAATAACGGTGGACCCATCAAATGTTGAGGCAGTTGTTTCTTGGGCAGCACCCAAGAACGTGGTAGAGGTTCGTAGTTTCTTTGGACTCGCAGGTTACTACAGGAGGTTCGTACCCAACTTCTCTCGAGTTGCAACACTTTTGATAGCTTTGACAAAGAAGTACCATGCCTTCATGTGAAATTGGCAGTGCCAGGAAGCCTTTAGCTATCTCAAGGAGTTGTTGGTGAGTTCCCCAGTGCTGAGGATTCCAGAAGAAGGGGCGGCATATCAGGTGTTATGTGATGCTTCAGGACAAGGCCTCAGGTGTGTGATGATGCAATGATAAGGGGTGATCTCTTATGGGTTGAGACAGTTACGTCCCCATGAGTGTAATTATTCCACCCACGATCTGGAGTTTGTGGCGGTCGTGTTCGCCCTAAAGTTATGGAAACATTACCTCACTGTGGATCACATTGTGGTCTTCACAGATCACAAAAACTGGAAGTATATCTTCTCCCAGCGGGACCTGAACATACGGTAGCGAAGTTGGATGGAGTTCCTTAAGGATTATGACTTCAAGATTACCTACACCTCAGGAAAGGGGAATGTGGTGGTAGATGCTGTGAGCAAGAAGTCATAGAAGGATGAAGTTCAAGAGTCGGCATATCCTTGGAAGGCGATGGAGGAGTTGGCTGCCCTACATCAGGATGCAATGATGGATGGTGGAAGAGGTTTCCTGTATCAGATGATAGTGCAGTCTTCTCTACTGTGGTTGGTGGAGGAGTCTTAGTGGGGAGACATAGAGAGTGAAGTGATGCACGATCGGACTAACCAAGGCAATGCTCCAGAAGGGTGGACAAAGGATGATCAGAATCAGATGCTTTTCCAAGGGATGTTGTTTGTTCTAGAGGAGATGCATGAGAGGGTACTCGGTGAGTTCCACAAATCACTCTTAGATGTTTACCAGGGAGTTTCAAAAATGCACCAGGACTTGAGGGGTCAGTTCTGGTGGCCCGGGGTAAAATGGGCAGTGGTAGAGTTTGTCGTCAGATGCCTAGTGTGTCAGTAGGTGATGGATGAACACCGTGTTCCAGGTGACTTGTTACAGCCTTTATATGTCCCTGAGTGGAATTGGGATGACAACACGATGGATTTTGTCAAAGGGATACCAATAGTTCAAGGAGACTGCGACACTATCTGGGTAGTGGTGGACCGGTTGACAAAATCTGCTCACTTTCTGGCGATCAAGGAGTTAGGAGTAGTGGATGCCATAACACAGAGGTAAGTGGATGAGGTGGGGTGGTTTCATGGAGTTCCGAGGTCCATAGTCTCAAATAGGGATGCACAGTTTACCTCAACAATCTAGAGATGATTGCAGCATGCTTTTGGCACCCAGCTACATCTTAGCACTGATTTCCATCCCCAGACAGAAGAACAGACAGAGTGCACCATCCAGACATTGGAGGATATGCTACGGGCATGTATTCTGAATTTTGGGGGTTCATTGGTGCGACACTTGCCTCTGGTGGAGTTTTACTACAATAATAGCTATCACTATACCATTGGCATGGATTCGTTCAAAGCCTTGTACGAAAGGCCATGTCGCTCACCCGTGTGCTGGACCGAGGTTTGGGAAACATGTGTTCTTGGCCCGGAGGTGGTTCAGAACACGAAGGAGAATATTCAGCTTATACGTGAGAGGATGAAGGTGGATTAGGACTGGAAGAAGTCATATGACGATAATAGGAGGATACCCTTGGAGTTCGAGGTTGGGGACCACGTATTCTTGAAGGTCTCCCCTCGGCGTGGACAACAGAGGTTCGAAAGGGGGAGTAAGCTTTCTCCAAGGTTCATCGGACCCGTTGAAGTTTTGCGGAGGGTCGGAGAAGTGGCTTATCATCTAGCTCTACCATCGTAGCTACTGTGAATACATGAAATCTTCCATGTGTCACAACTCCGACGTTATCTTCAAGATGATTCACACATCCTTGATTGTGGAAAGCTAGATATTGAGGCTGGCATGACATTTGCAGAAATTCCTGTGAGAATCTAGGATTGTAAGGAGAAGGTGCTCTATGGATGTACCATTCCTTTGGTTCGTGTGTTATAGAGGAATGGTGGGCTCAAGGGAAGTACCTGGGAACGAGAGATATAGATGCACTCCCAGTAAACAGTGATGTTTTGAGTTTTGTTCTGTTTCGTTTGTGCTTGTTGTGATGGAACGCTTTACTTTGTTAAATATGGAACGTTCCATTTTCCTTATTCTATGGATGTGTGTGAAGAGTCCTGACTATGGGGAGGGGAGGACCCAATTCCTAATCAAGAAGCATTAAGGTGGATGCGATTAAACCCATGCAGGCGAGTCAGTTCCACCCAGAGCAGATAGTATCTTGACATGGAGGAAGAAACTCCCCAACCCATATTACTGGACAGATTGACCCATGAGTGTTGCCTGGTTACTTGAGGAACAGGTGTTCTTAGATGTTGATGGGGTTCACTCTTGAGAGGTATCTTTCAAGTTAGTTGTGCGGAAACCCTCTTTTCACTGTGTCTAGTTTTGATTCTCGAGGGCGAGAATAGTTTGAGAGGTATCTTATGTAATGGCTCGGACCCACCTGGTCCATTACTTTGCCAAAACACGGCTCCAACAAAACAGTGGAACCAGTCACGGTGGCACCGTGACGGTTGTACACTTGTCACGGTGGCACCGTGACGGTGGCACTATGACGGTGGCACCGTGTCCTCACCGTGTCTTTGTTCTTTTTCCAGTTTCTGACTTTTTCTACTCCCACAATGTATCTTTTGACATAAAAATGATTTAATTACCCTTTAAAATCCATTTAAATCCCATATATAATATATAAAAATCCCCCAAGGGTTGGGTAACCTTAAACTTACCAAAAAGTGTGGTTATTCTTAGGTGTCACACCCTTTCCCCATACCTTCCAGTCCCACCCCTATTGCGCATTTTTACACAGATTAAAAGAACAATTTAATGCACATCTGTTATTCCACTACCCCGGTGGGAATAATTAAATAAGAATTCATCCCATCATGTGTAACCTCCCAACCGTAATGGAAACCACGATCCGACTTTAAAGAATTCAAATTTCCAAATCCCGTAACAACGGGATCTCATCCTTATATCATGATAGAGTTTCTTCTTTCCTCTTCTTGGCTGGATTTCTTTCTTCTCCCTAATGCGCTTCGAGTCCCTCCATCCCAAGGCTTGTGGTGTGCATGTGCTATATTTTTTCTTCTCCTCCTTGGAGTCCCAGGAGTTCCTCCCCTGCAAGTCGTGCATCCCCAATTCTTGGCGCGTAGAGATGAACTTCGACCCTTGATCAACCATGTATGGATTTTCCTTCGTCTCTCCTTACTGTGTATCATGTGGGGGGGGGGGTATGCTATTGTTTTTGTGGGATGGATGAAACCAAATGTTAATGAAGATAACAAACCCAATTTTAAAGAACGATGGGGGGGTGTGATCGATGTTTTCTGCTTTATATTCTTTACCGTTGATTATCTATGTTGTGAATTGTGTGGGCCTATGCCCATTGAGAATCATGGTTGTTGGTCTTCTTTCTTTGTGCATTAATGAATCGTTGTCTTCTGTGATGATTAAATAACTGTAATATAGAAATTGGTTGATCACCTAAACTTAGTTGGTTAAATTGATACCCAGTGAACACTAATCCTTGTGTGGTCACCCCGGTTAATGAATAGAAAGAATAACCTAATGAATGATGTGATTGAACATAGAAGTTTCCCTACATGGTTTTGGTAGTAGGTGTGTTTGTTATGCTTGATGCTTATGGGGTGACGTGGATGAGGATGGTATCCTCTATTGTGTCATAGTTGTTGGTTGTGAATTTGAAGTTGTGTGGGGCTGTATCTCTAGGCTTGGTTTTGTTCTAGTACATTGAGGGATCTCACTGATCCCTTTGTTGTTGTGACTTCACAAGAGAACCGGGTGTGAATGCTTAAATTGCTATTTTGTTTTTTCTCTTTATCAAGCTTGTGGTTATGCTAGTTAGTTTCCTCATAGTGTAGAATTCACCTAAATGGAATCACTTGAATATGAAAACAATAATGGTTTAAATAGGGAATTGGTTTTTGGAATGAGTTGTGACTTGGTCGTGAGTGTTGTGCCTTCTTTTATGAATGAATAGTAACAATAGTATTGTGCTTAGGTTGGATTTGGGAACCCTAGGATGGGATGAGTTCTTGTTACCTATACATATATCTATAGTTTTTATGTTTCTTATTCCCCCACCTAGTTGACTACTTAGTGTCGAACACCCCCATTTCATGGGTGAGGGTGTTTTCCCCAACACTCTTATGAGTTGCTGGTAATTAGCTCCTTTTCTGCCCCCTTTCCCAAATAGCCCAAGACTCTTTAGGCAGGCTGTGCCGCCCTAAGGTCCATTATAGCCCATGATTTTTTAGGCAAGATAGTTTTGGTGGTTGGCCTAGGTGTGTGCGGGTAGGTTATTTCCCAATAATATTCAAGATGAGGCCCAGGTGTCTTTGGGCGTGGCAGTAGTTGTTCTAGCCCAAGAGTTTGCGGGTGTGGTTACGTAGAGTGATTGTGGCCTAGGTGTTTGCGGGCGGGATGTGTTGTTTTGGCACAGGTGTTTGTAGGCAGGATGTGTCGTTGTTGCCCTGGTGTATGCGGGTGGGGAGTGGCAGTGGGACTGCGGTGAGAATGGAGGGATTGGTTCGATGCGTATGATGTCTTCAATAACCAGTGGGAAAGTGGTGCGGGGTACCCAAATATCGATGTGCTATTACTATACATTACTTGACTTGCGTTATCTGATGAGTGTTCCATGGTGAGGCTTGGGTGGATAGTTTTCCTTACTAGGTGCTTTGGTTATCTCTTTTTCCACAGTGCATTAGAATGCCACCCCACTTATGCACGAGAGTCTTTGGTTTTCCCTACTGAGTATACTTGTATGCCCACCCTATGTATATAAAACTGCTTTCAGGTTTCCTGGAGGACTATAGTGATCGTGTGGGGCCATTCTAGCTCAGACATTGGGACAATTTCAGTTGCTTTTTTACTTTTCTTTGGTACTTTACCATTGTAGTTTCTTTGTACTTTGTGGTATTTACTCTTGTAACATGCATATGGGAATGGTTTTCTTTTAGCTTTACTCTTACCCCTTATATTTGGTGTTTTTGGGATTTATTATCTTATCTCCCAATCCTAATAAATAAAAAGTATCATTCCTTCTATCTTGTGTGTGATTCTATACCCTTGGTGCTAGTCTCCACTCCGAGGCCTATTGAAGGTGGGTCTCGGGGGTCATTATCTCTCCTTAAACCTAAAGAAGGATGGGTCTGGCAATCTGATGTCCCTTACCACGTGTTGGTGAAGGCGGGTCGTGATAGAGACACAGTCTCCATGGTGAAAAAATGTGAGATATATACTAATCACCAGAGCTTGAAGTATATTTTCTCACAAAAAGAACTCCACATGTGGAAAAGGATATGGATTAAACTACATAAGGATTATAATTTCACTATACACTACCACTGGAGGAAGGAAAATAAGGTGGTAGATGCTTTGAGCAATAATGATCATTGAGTTTTGAACAATATGACAGTTGAAAGGGATATTCTATTCATGGATCTAGTAAAAATGGATATGGGAATAATCATGGAATGTGAAGCATAAATAATTTTTCAAATGGTTTCCAAACCAAATTTACTATAAAAGATAAAAAGTTCTCAGAATAATGATGAGGAATTTCAAATGAAAATTAATACTATGAATGATGGGATATTGATTGACTTTGTATATGAAGATGGAATTTTGAAAATTTTCGAGAGAGTTTCGGTTCCTGATATACCTGATCTAAAAAGGGAATTGTAAGATGATGCTCATAGTTTCTATTTCTATATGCACCCTAGTAGCACAAATATGTATAGTGATTTTAAAGGGAATTGTTTTTCGGATAACATGAAGAGGGATATTATTAATTACCTGTCAAGTTGTATGGTTTTCCAATATGTGAAGGCTGGACGAAAAAATACAAGAGGAGTCATGGAACCACTTCTCATACATGTGTGGAAATAGGATGATATTACAATGGGCATTTTCATGGGACTACCAAAGACTCCTACAAGGAACATTGCAATATAAGTTATTATTGATCATCTTACCATGTCAGCAAATTTTATTTCTATAAGAGAAGATTTATCACTTGTACTTTTGGAAAGAATATTTATTAATAATGTTGTAGGACTTCATGAAGAAACCCTATAAATTGTTTCTAATCATGATCCCCACTTTACATCAGGATTCTGGAAAAGTATTCACAAGGCCTTGGATACTGAAATTCCTTTGAGCACTGACTACCACCCTCAAACTGATGGAAAATCTGAATAGACTATTCAAACCATAGAAGACCTGTTGAGATCTTGCTCACATGATTTTCAAGGTATGTGGGATTAGTATTTACCTCTGGTAAAATTTTCTAACAAAAAATAGTTACTTTAAAATATTAAGATGGAACCATATGTAGAATTATATGGAAAGATATTTCATATAAAAACTTGTTGGGATGATGTTGGATGAAAGAAAACTCATAGGCCTAGAAATTGTTGAGGAAACAATGGAAAAGTTTATGGTTATCCAAACCCACATCAAATCAGCTCAAAGTAGGCAAAAGAGATATGCCGATAACCAAATGAAGGATTTGTAATTTCAAATAGGAGATCATGTTTTCATGAAGGTATCTCCATGGAAGGGATTTATAAGATTGGTAAAAAAGGAAAATTATGTCCCAAATACATCATACCTTTCAAAATTCCTAAACGAATTGGAGTTGTAACTTACCGTTTTGTAATGACGCCAAGTATCTCCAAAGTTCATTATGTGTTCCATGTATCGATGTTGAGAAAATACATGCGTGACTATCACGATCCAGCCTGGGTACCCTGGTAACACGATAACCGAGCTGCCCCTGACATAGCCCGAAGGGCATTCCCGATCCTCACGGTTTGGCGACAAGCACCTGGAATCACATAACATTCAAGTGGGGAAGATTTTTTCACCAAAATATGGCAAAAAAGAAACAAGATAGTATGGATAATAGAAAATACTCCACCATGAGTAATCTACCAGAATACAAGGTGGCATAAAAATTCCAATGTACTACAACCCAAGTACTAAAAATGGGAAAACAACCCCATGGTCCCTTAAGACACAACTCACCAAGACCAAAGATCAACAATAGGATCCACCTTCAAGAGATCCCTTCCCTTTTCTCGAACTAGGAAGAAGAAAGTCTTCAGACACCTGAAGGAAAAAGTACGGTTTGAGCCTAAGCCCAGGAGGATACCACCAATGATTCCATAATAGATGCCAAATATTGATTATCAAAAGGAAATATTTCAATTTTCAAATAAACAGGTTTGGAAATTCAAAATAAAATTTTAACAAAACATGCTATACATTTTCAAATGATGGAAATTAAAATTTTATGTAATGATTTTACAAATGAAGGAATATTTCTAAAAAATGTCTTAAGTAAAACATTTATATAAAATAGTTTATATAAAATCATATGGCATGTAAATCAGTTCAAAAGTATTGGCATACATTTATATCTGAAATATAAATAAACATGCGAGCAACATGGTCATCTGCCAAAATGTACGATAGTATTAACAAGTTATAGGATTACACACTATCTATGTGTACTCAGCAAAATGTGTATACACACGTCCCTATGAAACATGGCAAAGGAGACTTATCACCAACCCATTGGGGATGTGACCCTCTGCAAATGTGTTTTAGAACGTTGTCATAGCGTAGAGTATATCCAAATAAATCACTAACTACCTAAGTCTTTCATGCGCTCTTAAATTATGGGCTAACTATTTTATTTATGCTTAAAAATATGATCAATCCCAATCTTCCATTTCAAATGTTCCAATTTATTTCTATTTAAAACCAAAGAATGTTTTATTCAGAAACATTCCTTTTTCACAAGATAAAACCAGTGGGTTTTTATCAAATCATTTTAAGCCATTTTCACCAGTTTGAAATCCATTCAAAACTAATTCCATCATTATAAAATTTATTTCCACAATTAAATTCAACAATTTAATTGAAATCAATTCCATAAAATCCACAATTTAAATTAAACAATTTAATTCGGCTAATTTCCATAAACACACCCAATTCATTGGAATTTGGGTTTCCCAAATTTCTATACCAAAACCATTTCAAATATCTAAATCCATTAAAATCGAGTTTTTATCAATTTAATTGAATGAAAATTTTAGCATTTGAATTTAAATAAACAATTGAAATAAACTACGAAAATACAATGATATTCAATTTGGATAATCGGGATGGAAGCACCTACCTCGATTTATTGATGAGAGTTATCCAAATAAGAAACCCCAAAAACTGAGCAGCACAACGTCATCAATCTAGTTCTGGATCTAAATCCTTAAAACCAAATAAAATATCAATGGAATCAAGATCTTGTAAAACTGGATCTAAATCCACAATTCTATATCTAGATCTCATCACATAGGATTAAATCCATGGAAAATTGTGTAAATTTCCCATGAAAAGATCAAGGAAAGATAGAGGAAAGAATGGGAAAAGTAATAGGTTGAAATATACTTTCCAAAAGGAGAGCGTATCTTCAATCAAAGCCTTCAATCTAGAGGAAAGGTGTTTGGATCTCCTTGGAAAATCTCTATGAGTCTTTAGAAACACCTAGAAATTTCCATGTCTGAGGAAATATTGGGAAAAAATGATGTCTTGAGGTTCGAGTGGTTTTAAAAAGGATTTTATGAATTAAAAACCTCATGCACAGTTTCCTGGACTGTGGAACACGGTTTTTCATAACGTGCGCAAACTGTGAAGAACTAACAGTCCAGAGATGCATGGTCCGCATGGTTTGGTCCCACGGGTTGTCAAACCGTGCATAAACCATGTCTACCTCTTTGTCCAGTTCTGCTTGGTTGGCACAGTTTCGTCGCACGGTTTGTCAAACCGTGTGAAAACCCTGCACAACCCACTACCCTTTGGTTTTACTTAAAAGTTAACCCAAATGCACCCCAAGTTACTTCTCCAAAATATGGGTACTTAGAAACAAAAAAAGTACCTAAAAAATTAACGTGATGTAACAACCTCCCCACCATAAGATCTTTCTGTCCCTAGAAATCTTATGAAGAAACCTCCATGTCAAAAAGATGAGGCCACTGCTCTCTACTTAGTTCCAACATTTCCTAGGTCTAATGAGAACCAGAACCATGTTTCCATAGTACACAGACCAAAGGCATCATTCTCCCACAAAGTACCTTGGTCTTAGAATCAACAACACTGACTAGTCATTCAGTCATAGATAATCTGCTTCAATCTCAAGATCACTCCAGTTCAAAACATTAGATGGATTAAAGAGATACATTCTTTGCTGTGATACATGGAAAATTTTATGTATTGACGTCAGCTGTGGTGGTAGAGCTAGATGGTACACAACTTTCCCTACATGGCCAACAACCTCTACCGGTCCCACAAAATGAGGAGCATGCTCCACTTGCCTCCCAAGCCGTCGATGACCTAATCTGGGTGAAACATTCCAGAAAACCTGGTCACCAACTGAGAACTCTAAAGGTCTACGGTGATGATCATCATAAGGCTTGTACCGACTCTGTGTTGTCATCATTCTCTGACGAATCAACTGGATCTTAGCAGTCGTCTCTTGGACCAAACTTGGTCCTACCAAGGAACTTTCACTAATCTCTAACCAACATAAAAGAGATTTACAAGGATGGCCATATAATTCCTCAATGGGATCCATTTTGATCGCAGACTAATAACTGTTGTTATAATAAAAATCAACTATCCCCAGATGATCATCCCCAAACCACCCAATGTCGAGAACACAAGCGCGGAGCATATCCTCAAGGATCTGAATTTCTTTCTCTGTCTGGCCATCTAACTATGGTTGACAGGCCGTGCTAAAATCGATCTGAGATCCCAGTGCATCTTGAAGGCCTCTCCAAAAGAGATAAGTAAACCAAGGATCCCTATCAGAGACAATAGCATACATAACTCCATTCAAATGAATAATTTCTTTCGCATAGATATTTCCCAACTCCTCAACTTTGTTTTTATCTCGAATAGGTATAAAGTGATCCGACCTAGTCAGCCTGTCAATCACAACCCATATCACATTATTCTTCCTCTGGGTTTTAGGTAACCCAACCACAAAGTCCATAGATATTTCATCCCACTTCTATGTAGGGACTGGAAGTGGTTGAAGAAAAACCGAATGCTTCTTGTCCTCAACTTTCACCTACTGGCATGTATAGTGGCGAGATACAATCTCAGCAATGTCTCGTCTCAAACCTAGCCACCAGAACCATCGCCTCAAGTCATATAACATCTTCGATGTTCTTGGGTGTACATCCCATTGATAATTATGGCATTCCCCCATCACATCCTTCATTGCCGATAATGGAAAAATGTAACAGTTTCGATAACCCAGAACACCCTTTTTGGAGAATGGCCACTGGGTGTGGGTCTCCCCACCATAAAGAGAGTCTCTAATGCTATGTAATTCATCATACAGTTGTTGTTCATGAATAATTAAATCAAGAAGAGAATATGTCAACTGGAAACTAGCTAAAGAAACTTTATTCCCCTTTCACTAAAATCCAATATGCAACTAATCAAAAAGAGCCATCGAACTCCACTCTTATGAAGATTCTTTCACAAACTATGATGGAAGTTTCCTACATAATGCATCTGAAACTACATTCCCATTCCCCAAGGTATAGGCAATGTCAATGTCAAAAGATTGTAGGTACTAGACCCAACGCCTTTGGTGGAGATTTAAATCTTTTTGAGAGAAGATATAACTCAGGCTCTTCATGTCTGAATACATGGTAAACCTTTCTTCATAAAATTAATGTCTACAACACTTAAATGAGTGCATTATAGTTTCAAGTTCAAGGTCATGGGTAGGATAGTTCTTCTCACGAGGCTTAAGCTAATGAAATCCATAGGAAACAACACGATTACCCTTCATAAGGACACATCCCGAACCTGAACCCGATGCATTAAAGAAGACAACTTAACCTATCCTAGCCTCAGGAAGTGTTAACACCGGTGCAGTAGTCAAAATATTCTTTAGCCCAAAAAAATAACTCTGAAATTTATCATTCCAGGAAAACATCACTCCCATTCAAGTCAGAGGAGTCATTAGAGAAGCTAACTTTGAGAAGTCCTTATGAAATCGGCGATAATATCCTGCTAAGCCCATAAGCACCGAATCTCAAAAACATTTCGTGGTTGTTCCTAAGTCATAATAGCCTTCAACTTCTCAAGATAAACTAGTATTCCTTTTTATGACATGAAATGTCCCAAGAAATTTACTTCCCAAATCCAAAAATCACACTATGAAATCTTCGCATAAAGTCAGTGATTCTTTATATGACTTAGAACAGTTCTCAGATGATGCACATGATCCTCCTCAGACTTGGAGTAGACAAGAATGTCATCCACAAAGACTACCAAAAAATTATCTAGATATTCATAGAAAACCTTGTTCATTAAATCCAGGAAAAATGGAGGAGAATTTGTTAGGATGCAGGACATAACAAGGTACTCATAATGGCCATACCTATTCCTAATAGTGGTCTTATGAATGTTTGATTCATTTATCCTCAACTGATGATAACTAGATCAAAGATCAATGTTTGAAAACCACTTTCCCCTTTCCATTGATTAAAAAATTAATCAATTCGTGGAAACAGATATTTGATCATTATCGTAACTCGATTAAGCTTTCTATAATCAACACATAAGCGAAGAGAACCATCATCCTTCTTGGGGAGGAGTACTTATGCGGCCCAAGGTGACACACTCGAGCATATAAAACCTTTCCCAAGAATATCATCTAACTTATACTTCTGTTCTTTTAGTTCTGATAGAGTCATTTGGTAAGAGGGAATAGAAACCGATTGAGTACCTGGAATTATGTCAATAGAAAAATCAACCTCCCTTACTGGTGGCAAACCAGAGAAGTCAGAAATAAAAATGTCAGGAAACTCAGCGACGACTGGAGGAAGATCACCACACATTGAATCCCTCTCTAGATCAAAATAAAACATTGATATAACTTTCCATAACTCAAGATAAGAGGGTCCATCTCTGCTTGACCTAGGGTCCCATTCTCCTTTAAAAACAACAGGCACACCACTAGGTGTAGTATGGTAAACCCGCTGAAGATAACAATTGATCCATGATTTATTATCAATGAGCCATTACATCCCAGATATGATATCAAAATATTTCATGTCGAGAACAAAAAAACTCCAAGCATGATTAACATCTGATAGAGAGAAGACACAAGTAGGACTACAAATACCCTTCTCTCTCATTGTACCAAGTGGTTTAGTAATATCCATCATACAAGATAAAATCTCCACAGGTAGATTAAAGAAGATTTACAATATTTGTTGAAATAAATTAGTGAGATGAAGAAGTATCAAAAAGGGTAGTCACTAAAGATGAATATATAGTAATGGTACCTCCCACAGTTGCAGGACCTATATCAGCTACCTCTGGAAACTCTTCCACTGTGTGAAGAATCTTCATTCCGGATTCCTGTGGCTGGAACCCTTTTATAAGTGAAGCATTTGATTTCCTCATAGTTTTTGGAGGTTCTGATGACCATGTTCCACTATGTGGTGTAGAGAAGTGATGGCAGAATCTCTATAAGTTCCCAAAACATCCGCATGAGCTACAGTTCTTGGGTTCCTTAGTAAAAACCCTCTTAGAATTTAATGGATTTCCACACTGATATCAAGTCAATGAAGCCCCTCCTGGTGCTATCGGAGGTCCGGAATGACTCTTTTGTTGAGAACTACCATGAGAAACATCGCTCTTCCATTTTCCTTTAAAGGAACCAACACAGCGACTAGGGGGAAAATATCTTCTTCAAACCCTGAAATTCTTACCAGGTCCATCTCAACCATCATCACCCTATCCAGCACATCATCATAAGTGGGTAGCCTTAGTAAGAAAACCTGAGAATGGATATCTGATAGAATTCCTAACTCGAATCGTTGAGCCTTCATATTCCCATTTGATACAATCTCAGCAGCAAACTTTACCAACTCAGAAAAGTGATTTGAGTACATAGTCACGGTTTTGTTGGTCTGCTCTAGCTTGAAAAACTCCACGACCATAGACAACACCATTGATTCAGGATATAACTGGTTAGTGAAAAGAACCCTAAAGTCTTTCCACTACAAACCCTCATGTTTCCCTGTCATCACCATCGTGTCCCGCCATATCCTACTTGGTCCCTCCAGCACGAATGTGGAACACTTCACCTTGATCACATGAGGTGTCTTCAAGAACCCAAACAGACATTCAATCTTTCTCAACAATTCACCAACATGTTGAGGGTCAGTGGAGCCTTTGAAAACTGGTGTCTTCTGTCATAGGAACAATTGATAAAGAATTCAGAGAATATTACTACGAGGATCTATAATTGGAGCCTGAATAGGAAATAGATGTGATGCATGTCCCAGATCTTGGATAGTTCAAACAATCACCTCAACCAGACACAAATCAACAATAGGACTCACTTACTGTGATTCAGCAGCATCCTCTTTTTGGATCTAATTCCCAGGACTTATCGGAGGCATGATGCTACACAACATAAAAATACATTAGATTAACACTCAAATAGAGTAATAAGGAAAACTATTCTCAATAGGATGTATAATAAGATTTGGATTCCACTATATCCAAATAAAAACAGGGAAAATACTAGAACTAATTCAAAAGTACAATTTCCCTAACCAACCCTGGTGAATTAAGGTTAATTGTTGTGAGAGCTGGAAAGGCACTCAATCACAAGTACCTCCTAAGTCCCGACAAGAATACTCAAATCCATACTATCATCAAGGCAATATGCTTAACCTGCCTCTGATTCAATTTTTTCATGAACTAGCATGGGTACCCTGGTAACCCGATAACCAAGCCGAACCTGACATAGCCAAAAGGGCATTCCCGATCCCCATGGGTCAGCGACAAGCACCTGAAATCATATAACAAAAAAGTGGGAATGATTTTTCCACAAACAATGCAGAGTAAAAGAAACAAGACAGTATGCATAAGAAACGAAACTCCACTAGGAGAAATGTACTAGAATACAAAGTGGCATAAAAAGCCCAATGTACTACAAGACAGTATGCATAAGAAACGAAACTCCACTAGGAGAAATGTACTAGAATACAAAGTGGCATAAAAAGCCCAATGTACTACAACCCAAGTACAAAAAATGGGAAAATAACCCCAAGGTCCCTAAGGAAACAACTCAGTAAGGCCAAAGATCAACATCTAGATCCACCTCTAAGAGATCCCTTCCATTTGCTCAAACCTGGAAGAAGAAAGTCTAAAAACACTCGAAGGCAAAAGCAGGTTGTGAGACTAATCCTAGTAGGATAACACCAATGATTCCGTAATAGATTCCAAATATAGATTATCCAAAGAAGAGAATTAAATTTTCAAATAAACAGGTTTGGAAATACAAAAGCATATTTTAACAAAACATGTTATACATTTTCAAATAATGGAAACAAATATTTTAAGTAATGATTTTACAAATGATGGAATATTTCCAAAACAATGGCTTAAGTAAAAAATATATATAAAATAGTTTATATAAATTCAGCAGGAATGTAATGAAGTTCAAAAGTATTGGCATACATTTATATCTCATATATAAATAAACAAGCGAGTGACATGGTCATCTACCAAACGCTGTGATAGTATTATCCAGTTATAGGATTACGCACTATGTATGTGAACTCGGAAAAATGTGTATACACACGTACCTATGAAACTGGCCAAAGGAGACTCATCACAAACTCATTGGGGATGTGACCTACTACAGGTATGTTTTAGAACGTTTTCGTAGTGTAGAGTGTATCCAAATAACTCACTAACTCTCTAAGGCTGGCATGTGCTCTTACATGATGGGAGAACTATTTTAAGAATGCTTAAAAATACGATCATTCCAATTATTCCATTTCAAAAGTTCTAATTTATTTCCATTTAAAACCAAAGTAGGTTTTATTAAAAAAACGTGCCTTTATAACAAGATAAAACCAATGGGTTTCTATCAAATCATTTTAATCCATTTCCACCATTTTGAAATCCATTCAAAACCAATTCCATCATTATACAATTTATTTCCACAGTTAAATTCAACAATTTAACTGAAATCATTTCCATCAAATCCATAATTTATATAAAACAATTTTAATCATACAATTTCCATAAACACACCCAATTCAATGGAATTGGGGTTTCACAAATTTCTTTTCCAAAACCATTTAAATATTTCAATTAACTGGAATCGAGTTTTTATCAATTTAGTTGAAAGAAAATTCTAGGAATTGATTTTAAATAAACAATTGAAATAAATAAGGCAAATACAATGATAATCAGTTTGGCAAGTTGGGACGGAACCAC
The DNA here is from genome assembly GCA_963277665.1 of Viscum album. NCBI lineage: Eukaryota > Viridiplantae > Streptophyta > Magnoliopsida > Santalales > Viscaceae > Viscum > Viscum album. Next base: position 1,083,934,995 of record OY728163.1, on the reverse strand, counting down.
GTACGTCGATTTATTTACGGGAGTTAGCCTAATGAGAAAACCCAAAAATTGACCGGCACAACGTCATATATCAAGTTCTAGATCTAAATCCTTAATACCAATAAAAAGATCAATGGCATCAAGATCTTGTAAAACTATATCTAGATCCACAATCATAGATCTAGATCCACAATGATAGATCTAGATCTCAAATCATAGGTATAAATCCTTGGAAAACGGTGGAAATATCCCATGAAAACATCAAGGAACGATATTGGAATGAATGGAACAAGTAACAGGTTGAAATGTACTTACCGAAGGGAGAGAGGATCTTCAATCTAAGCCTTGAATCTAGGGAAAAGGTGTTTGGATCACCTTGGAATATCTACCAGAGGCATTAGAAACACCTAGAATTTTTCAAGCTCAAGACAAGGTTGGAAAATAAGGAATTCTAGGGGTTCTGGTGGTTTTAAAAAGGATTTTCAGAATTAAGAACCTCGCACACGTTTTCTTGGATAGTGGCACACGGTTTGTCAAACCCTGCGCATACCGTGCAGACCTCACTCTCCATAGATGCATGGTCCACACCATTTGTCAAACTGTGTGTAAACCATGAATACATCCCTATCCAGTTCTGCTTGGCTGGAACTGTTTGGTCACACGGTTTTTCAAACCATGCACAAACCGTGAACAACCCAGTGCCCTTTTGTTTTACATAAAAGTTCACCCAAACTCACCCCAAGTCAGTACTCTAAAACAGAGGTACTTAAAAACATCAAAAGTACCTGAAAATATAACGTGATGTTACACTCACCTAATTCATGTACTCATCTATGAGAAAATATAACTGTAACCTGATCTGTCTTATTGTGAATTGCTCGTCATGATTTTTGATACCAGAGAACTAGTGTTGAGAAACCGGACAACTCATATGCTATATGTTCTATAGAGAAATGATAAGATATAAGCGCCAATGTGGAAGCCCAAGGAACATATGACGAAGAACCGCCTAAATCTTTTTATGTCATAGTATTATAGAAAATTTTGAGGAAGAAAATATTTGATAGAGGGGATAATGTAACACCCAAATCTTCCACGGTATGTTTCCCATATAATAATACAATGGCATGTGTTGTACACAAAATCGAGTTCTAGCACACCCCCACCAATCAAACTAGCCGTTATGAATAGAAAGACCCACTTTCTGAAACATTGTAAATTTTATTTTTCAAAATGGACTTCATTTTTTGATTTAGAATATCATAATTAACATAGGGTGAATTTTTTGTATTTTTCTGAAAACATTCTATTTTTGATGAACAGTGAAACACACTGTGTTATTATTTAAAAACGACTTTTTCTTGAAATATTTATTTATTTTATTTAAATTTTCTTTAAATAAAAATATATATGTAATACATATATTAGTTCAATATAATACATTAGAGTAATTTTATAATAAAATTATATATATAATTTTGTTGATCTTTTTACCGTATTTTACCCACCTTCTGGGCACGTTAGCAAATTTGCATAAAACCTAATTTTACCACTTATTTGAATTGAATTTAAAAAATACAAGAGATGGTTTTTATATTATTATGTAAAATGTTTTTCGAGAAGATGAAAATAATTTTAGGTCAATTGTAACATTTTACTTTTACTTACCCCCGTTAAACGTAAATAGGGTAATTAAAGGTAAAAAATGTTGTAATAATTACCCTAACACATGTCATAATTTTATTGGATACGTTTAATTGGACTAAAATAAACCTTATAAATAATATATGATTCTTTTTGTCCGTTTGGATTAGATCAGGACATTTATTATTAATTTATTTAAAGAGAGTTAAAAGTGTTAAATTCTAAGTTTAATAACTAAACCATTTTTAATAAATTATTATATATGAGATATATTTGACTATAAATATTCACTATAAATATAAAAATAATTATTACATAATGGTATTTTATAAATAATTTTTATACATTAAATATTTATATTTATTTATGACACAACGATGATGCAGTAATTACCTTATTAATGAAAGAATAAATTATTTGATATTTTAAATATCCAAATAAATGTAAATTTATACATATGATGAACTATAATAATTTTAAATGTTAATATGACTTGTTAGGGTTGACGAAATAATTTTTTTTCTAATTTATAAAGTTGTTATGACTTTCAAAAAAACAAAATACCAAATTGTGTCAAAATTGTGAAAATTGTGTTTTAAAAAAAAATCTATATTATTAATTGAAATAATATTCCAAAACAATTATGTTCTTCTAAAGGACATATATACGGTTAGATATTTAAATTTTGAACAACATGGGTTATTCTTGGCTTTTTTTAGTAAGTTTGTTAACAATTCATTTTATTAATAGAAGAATACATGGTGAAAGATATACTATTTAACTAAGACTGAAATCTAAAAGATAAGGATAATATGTAGACCTAATCCTGTATAAAACCTATTGGTTGAGATGTTTTAGACTCATTCCCCCATTATCCTCTAAATAAGTCATTTTTTTGACATTATAAACCGAATATGGATGTATTATAAAATAATATTTCAGTCTTTTCCTAATGTGACGCTCACCGATCTTATAAAAAGGTAATTCCCCTTCACTCAAAATCACACCTCCAAAGCCAATTGTCTCGGCCAAACCCTACGCAAATATCCTCCCAGCTACCCTAACTTCGACCTAGTGGCCTTACATTGATCATAAATCCATCATATGGAGCCATTTTGATCTACTCAAAAAGAAACACCCAAAGAAGACGTAATAATTTCACCACCACTTTCAAAGTTCTTTTCTTCTTCCACTTCCTCTTTCTTTATTATTTACATTACAAAATAATAAATCCAGTACCTTATACATACTGTGAAGTTATTATAAAATATGGTACAACAATAATCATTGTTCTACCCATCCTATTAAAGACAAGTCATCATACATGCGTAGGTACGACTTACAGTCTCCACTTTGTGGTGCAGTTTGTTATTCAAAATATTCATTATTTGGATTGGTATAATAATGATTATAACTGATGTAAATAATAAATATAACATGTTAATGATTCTGAATATATTATATAACATCCAAATTCATATTATTTTTTCATCAATAGAATGATATTGTCGCTCCTGCGTACGTATGGATTACCGTTTCCATGAATGCGATTAAAATTCATTCCGCATCATAAACATTCAAGAATAATTTCCATTTTATGATTACAAATAAAATTTAAGAACATAATATAAATCTGGATATGAATCATATACATCCAATCCATAACAAACATGTCTTATATAATAAATCATACAAATGAAAACGAATCAGGTATCACCCGAAACAATGATACTACTAAAATATAATTAATAAAATCAATATTTGAAGATCAAATATGATATCATATTTATGTATGTAGTTATTTTATAATTTAATAACAATTATTTATATATTATATAGGTGGTTAGTATACCCTCTATGAATTAAATGTACAATTTAAGTGTTAATTCAACAGTCTCTTCATTATCTGAGGTTTTTTATACGTTAGTATCTACCAGGACCTCTTTATCATCCACATATTTGTTTTTTAAAGGTATTTCAATTTTTTACCATATTACTGGAATATGGGTTAAATTACTTTATTCACTTTTTGTCTTTTTTAAAATGGAATATTTTCATCATTTTCAAAACAAGGTACTTTATGATCTTTTCGGCAAATTAAGGTAAGAATATTTTTTTAACTTATATGTCTGGTGCGGAAATTTTCTGCCATCATATCACCTTCAAATATTCTTATCCATGATTATAAGAATATTTTCAAAATAAATGTTTTCTTATAAAATTACATTACTATTTATTGATTTCAATATTGAAGGATATATTTCTTTAAAATATTTTTTATTTCATCAATGTCAACATCCGTTGTTGGATTTTACACTTGTTTAAAGTATATTTATTATGATATAATCGTCCATATTGTATTTAAGGTTTTTGGATAAGAATGAATGTGGATGTGATATTTTTACACTATTCATTGTTTATGGATAATGTATTCACATTTCATATGATAATTTTATTATGAAGGTTTAAGTTATAATTAAAAATTTTCACATGTGGAATGCATTGGACATAGTAAGTGACGGGCAGCACCCGCTATAGCTCTTCAATGCATTAGTTGGTATCATGAGTAAAACTGGTGTCATTGAAGAAGGTATTTACAAAATATTATTTGTACTCTTGGCACGAGGCCTTGACTATGTGGTTATAAAGTCCGGCATTATGAATTCCATCATTATGAAATTGGTTATTCATATTACATGTGATTATTTGATTAGTAGATTATATATGTTAATATGTAAATTGAATTATTTGATTTCCCTTTTTCGTATTACGATACTGTTTAGGATTAAAAGTATTTTTTTAGTAATATACATTTACTTAAATGTTTATGCTTATTTATGAGTTTTTTCTAAATATTGTTATCCTTACAGAGCTCTTGAGCTCACCCACTTCTATGTTTTATTTTACAAAGGATGTGATAAAAAATATATTATCACGGACCTGTAAGGATTTTCTAATGGATATAAATGTGTTAAAAGGAGACACAATGTTGTTTTTTTTCATTTCATAATGAAATATAAAACATATGTTTGTATCAACTACTTCCAAGGATACTAAACAGACTGGTATTTAAGGATTTAATCCATTATGATCATGCCAATGTTATGTAATAATTTACCAAGTCTAGGTAACTAGGTTTGAGGCGTTATAGGGGTGATTTCATTAGGAACATCTTTTGGAGTGTATTCATAGTGAATGATGAAATTAAATTATATTGAAATTTAGGTAGGAGGTTATTATTTCTTACAGGACCACCTATTCATATAGATGTTGGGTTTCAATGTCATTATGAGGATAGAGAATTTGATTCCTTTTCTTGTCTTTGTGGATTTATGTAACTAAATGGTAACATTTATGTCACCAAATGGTTATAAATATCTTTACATGGGTAATTTGAATTTCTAGAAACATGTAGCTAGATATGAGGAATGTGGTATCTGTGGAGGGACAACACAAAAATCTATTCCTTATATAGAGGAATATGAAATACATCTGATTTTTTTTTCTATTGTGGTGGAATTATTTAGGTATTCATTGTAGTATGACTTATCTTAACATTATCTATATTGAGAGGAAGAGTTTATGATTAATATTTTTTCAAGATAATCAACATTATCTATTTCACAAAATTTTATGGAAAATACAGAGTTCCATGAGATGAATAGATTGTTGGATGATAAAGAGTCTAATGATTTTATCGAAACCATCACTAGATCATGGTGTCCCTATTTGATTTTCCCCATGAAAGTGGATGGGAAAAATGGGATATGCTTGGACTACAAATTATTGAAAAATCATATGGTGAATAACAAGTATCATTTTCCTCAATCATATGATTTTTAAAGAAAACGTCATCATGATAGATTGTTCATGAAGATCGACACATGATTAGGTAATCATCAAATGTGAGACATGACCTAAAAAATACCACATATGGATTTTTGATGTCATTACTATTTATATGACTATATATTCATGTTATTCTGTCATATGAATTTTCCCACTATTTTTAGGGATTTAATTAATTGGGTTTTCAATCATTACATTGATTTCATTTTCATAGTTTTTTGGATGAAATATCGTTAAATTCATGTTCTCACAATGACCATGGAAAACATTTCATGATCAATTTGAATTCATGGAGAGAAAAAATAGATACTAATATCCCAATGTCCCACTTATAAACTGAAATAGCTTAATTCTTAGATAATATTATATCTAAATTTGAGGAATCCATTTACAGAGATAAGTTGAGTGCTATAGTTTCCTCATAGTATCCCATTTATTTGTTTCATATATTGGAATTCATGAGGCTACCAGGATATTATTGTCATTTAATAGAGGACTAATAATTTCTTTTTGAAACTCCAACTTATCTAACTATGATTTGTGTCATGTTATCGTGGTTGGAAGCATTCAAGAAGGTCATTAATGAGTTGAAAGGAAGTCTTATATCAACACGAATATTAATTATACCATATATTTTAAGAGTAAATATAATATTATATAATTCATTGGGCATCAAAATGGTATAATTTTGGGTATAAGAGGATCATTTTGTTGCATTAAACTTTTTCTAGGTGAGTCCTCATGATCTTAATTACCTAAGAAACACCAAAATTTTGATGAATTAATTAATGTATTGAATTGTTGGAAGAATTATAAGATGTGAGAAAACATTATGGTGTATAAAGGCCAAAATAACCTCAAATAAATATTTACACTGTTTTAAAGGAATATTTGAATATCTAGATGTGTTTTACTCCTTCATTCCATTAATATTAGGATTTATTATATGCTTGAAATTCTAATTGTTGTAGCTGAATTTCTGATCCAAAATATATATTCATAAGTCATTTAGGAAGATATTTATGATTATAAATTGATGCCCTTTATCCTAATATTTTTTTTGGTTTAAATAGATTAATTTGATTCCATTTCATGCATATTTTTTAGTTACCGATTCACACCTGGATTGGGGGAAGAGAAGGCAGTTTTTTGATCCTGATGTTTTGATCATACATAATGTTATTTCATGTGAGAAACCACATATTTATTTTTCTATTTATGTAAATTACATACAATATAAAATTGGTATATTTGGGTACCTTTTTATATTTGAGAAGAACAGATGCATCAAAACGATGATTCTCAGTGTGTAGTTCACCTTGCTATCTCCATGATGTATCATGATATGCACCATCATTATTTGTGACCTATGTTGAATTATCAAATTAAAGGATTTTATATTATGTGTCACACCTAGAAATGAGTGACGGTGGAATAATTTTAGGAAATGACTTGTTATATCTATTATAGGTTCAGAAATTTAAATGTGATGACATCGTGATGGGTATTGTAACCAGTTTTTGATCTTTTCCTCATGGTAGTGGAAAAATTGGGGGATTTGTGGATAAAATGATGAAGTTATCCCACTTCAATCAAATATTGGAGTGATTATTTATTTTATAATATTGGAAGACTATTTTTACTTTAGATTATATTATTAAATTGGGTCCCTCATACTATCTTTTCATAAAAGGATGCACGATTCACATATAGGTTCGTAAAATGATTATTGAAGGATTTGGGTATATAAGTACATATTATCACAACATTTCACCCTCAGACTGATGGATGGTTGGAACATTATAAAATGTAGATATAGGATATTCATAGATTATGAACCCATGATTTTAGAGGATATTGGATGAAAAATACACCTATTTTTTAGCAATCCTATAATAAATACATTCAATAAATTGTTCATATGGATTTTATGATCCCATGTATAGTAGGCCATAATACTAACCACTGTACATGCTTGAGGTAGGGGAGATAGTGAACCTAGTTCTATTTTTCATGCAAGTGACTTTGTAGGTGGTGGAACTGATCAGAAATTGTATATATAAACTACTTAGAAGAGAAAGAAATATTACACCAAATTTCATCAATGTCCATTGTAGTTAAATGTTGGGGATCATGTTTTATTTTGGGTGACACCCACACATTGGAATTTATGTATATGAAAGAAATGGAAGACGTCACCCCATTTCTTCATACCATTTGAGATCATGGATCGATTTGAGGTGTTATCATATCTCTCTCTACTACCTCAGAGGAACCATTCCATGCAAGACATCTTCCATGTTTCGTAGATTAGATATTATCATGGTGACCCATCAAATAATTTTGATCTTCAGGGTGTTGAATTGAAAACGAATTTTAAATTGTAATATTATCCCATTTGTGTAGTTTATTAGAGAAGTTAATATTTTGGGGGTAGTATTTTTCTCCTTAGTAAAGGTGACATGGATGAAGAACCATCTACATTACTAGACTTGGGAGTGGGAGGCTAATGTAAATTCTCATGGTATAAAGAAATTATCATATGACTTTTCACTAAAAATGGAAGATAATCATAGGGAATAGTTACATTAATAGGGTAAGATATTATGAATGCAAAATTTCATTGAGGTTTGGATCCTTTTATTTTTTGGATTTTATTTATAGATTTTGACATAATGTTAATTTGATGTAAAGATAACAAGGAAATGAGGGTGTTAATGTCTTATTCAAATCCTAGATATCTATATTTTCAAAAACAATTGATTGTTGAAAAGATTTTTTATACATTTTGAAGCGAACTATTTCCCTAGTTAAGGATGCATGATTTTTCATAACCATAAATCCTAGGCTAGACGACTGTCAATGTATTAAAAATCTTGTTTCAGAATATTTTTCCATGGGATTCAAATGGATAGTATATTTCTGTTCTAATCCCATGAAAGGGGGTATTGGGATAGAGCTTGGAATATGGTTGTTGGATGTTTTATCCAATCATGTAACCAAAACATGAAACCCAGTTTTTAAGGGGTGACCTGTCTAATTTTCCTTCACTTTTTTTACCTCACCCCAATACTCTCTCTTCTTTTGATGGGAAAAAAACCTCTACTCTTCCTCATGTTAGACTCTCTCAAGCCTCTATAACCTTGTCCTTTCTTTGATTTCTTTTTTTGACATCTAAATCATGTTTTATTCATCCACTTGGATTTCTACTAGATTGTAATTTACTCATAAGCATCCATTCAATGTTATTATCTATTTTTATTGTGTTATTTTGTTGTGAGTTCAATTAAAATATTTACATGTTGTTCATATGTTATGCCATATTTTTCAAATACATGACACTCTAATAGACAATACTAGAAAATTAATCTACTGAAGGAATACAATATTTGTTTTATAACTATTCCCTTAATGTATCCTCTGCAATAAATTTTTTTAGTGTGCACATGCTGGTCACACTAGGAGTTCTTTAGTAAATTCAACATACAAAAATTCAATTGGATAAATTTTATCTGAAGGCTCTAAAAACACATATATAGCTTAGTGTATGTTGAAACCTCATTGTTAATGACCCCAATTAGGTTGGGTTCCTTGATATAACATTAGTAAATCATGATTGGATCCCTGGAGAAACTGTTCGGGTGCACCTGACTTAGACATTGGTAAGGTAAGTATATCTTCATAATTAATAAATCTTTAAAATCTTGTTATGAAAAATAGATATTTATATATATAAATTTTTCTAGTTAAATTATAATAAATGAATTTGATATTAGAAGCATGTCCTTTATCCAATATATCATATTTTAAAAAAGTTATTTTAATGGACCAATATAATTATTAAATGGAATGAGTATTTTATGTAAAACGATTACATTTGTATTCAAATGAAATTATTTAAATGTGTCTACTCTATTTTGACTATTTTTTTCATTATAAGAAATTTCAGACTTGATCCCACCTTTTTTTCCAATGGAATGACTTTTAGACTATGACGACACCATTCAGATTCATTATGAAAATTTCTATTGGATATACCCACCAAAAAATATATATTGGTTTTGTTATGGGAATGACATGGTGTTATAACGAATATTCAGGTGAATGTTATCCATATTTTTGAATTACATGGTTACACTCTTTAGACTCATATGGAGGTCTCCAGAAACATGAAATCATGGATTCCACATATTGGGCCTAGTCAATATTAGCCACTAATTTATGTGGATCATATCTATTGACTCGTTTATAAAATTTTACAGTAGAATTCCATGGTTGTTCCATATGGATTACCATAACACCCCTTATAGACCAACTGCATGTGATACTATTATGTGTCGGCTCAAACCCCAAGGTCATGTTTTCCTTGGTTTCAGCTTTGATCCTATATTATTATTAATTATTATAATTGTTATTATCACTCCTTTACATATGATATTCTAAATATAAAAAAAATTCTAAAATTAATTATGAAAATTATTTATTTCTCAAAGAATCTATATTAATCTAATATAGGTATGGGTTTTCACTTTATCACATAATTACTTCAATATATATACATGTACAATCTATATATCACATACTCTAACTAGATTTTATAGACAATTTAGTTGGGGGAATGCTATGGTTTATCTAAGATTTTATCTTGGACACTATTTGTACCCTTGGAAATTATATGATCCTATTTTTGTAATAAGGAATCATTCCAATTTTGAAAAATGATATTCCTGCTAATAAATGAGAGCTTGGAAGTAGTTGATCGATACATATCATGGAATTATGGGATAGATTCTTCTCTTTTTGATTCTTTTTTATATCATTAATTTTATTTTTATCATGGTTCCCTATAATCTTGTTTTACATTTTGAAGAGTCAATAAATTACTTCCTCTTTTTTATTTTTTTTATTGACATCATAACATTTTTTTATTTATTTTGAATATTTATATTCATACTTATGTGAAATTACATATTTATTATTATATTTCTCTACACAAACACTCACACACACACACACACACATATATATATATATATATATATATATTATCTCCACTATGACCCCCATGACATGAGGGACACACCCTACTCCCTATTGGTTGTCGAAAGCCTATAGCATATAGGGAGGCACTTTTTAGACCATATGGATTTCCATGTTCAGTTACACCAAAGTGAACCATGCATGGGACATCACAAACATATACTTTTTTTCATGCAGTATATCGTGGACATAAAAGAGAAAAACAACCACCCAATGACTGATAAAGATAAAAATGTAACAGGGTTATGAAAATGTTATCCTCAAAAAATCATGAAAACAATGATGGGTTAAAGGGATATTGATATATGTGAAATAAATGTAAATGAGAAAACATTTTTATTTAATGATTCTTTTCCATGAGTGGAATTTTTTTTACAATCTACACCAATAGAGTTATGAAATACACTTACATAAAGGTATAATTTCATCCAATAATAAATTTACACCACTATAGAAAATTTTTCTCTAAACGATTAGCATTCATGATTAATTTTTCTTTAATGATTAATAAAATTAAATTTATATGGAGAAAAAATGCATAGATGAATAGATATATAATTCTAATGTATTTAAACATTAACCCAAAATCGATTTCTCTGGACAGGATAAGATAATTCCAAAATATATAAAACAATTATATGATGAAAAACTACTTTAATATCAATAATTAATTGATGAAACATGATGTTCAACATAGATCATTCAAAAAATATGTAACTATATAATTCCTAAAAAAAATATAGGCAATGATTGGAAACAAAATATCATAATGATTTGATCACATAATCTTCCATGATAATTTTAATATTTATATGATAATCAAAACAATTATTATTAATTTATCACAAAAAAGTATAATTTCTTTAAAAACATAACCTTTTTGATATAATAATCATTTCCATAAATAACCAGAAACATTATAAATAAAAAATAAAATCAGGTATTTTTAAAAAATATAGTTCAACATTTAATTCTCAAATTATATGTTATTTTATTCTATTTACATTCAACATATAAGGTTTATAAAAGAGTGAATTTCTTCAAAAATAAATTTATTCACCAAAATCAACTTCTGATATAAAATTTGTTCTCGAATTGAAGATAACATTTATATGTTAAATAGTTTATACAAATTAAAAAAATATAATATTAACCAATACATATAATAGGCAACTGGTGGGAAATTTACTATTTTAACATTTTAGTTGTTGGTATAATTCTTATATCCATTTCGAACAGGATTGGATGTTATAATATCTAAATTATTTCCTTTTCTAAAACTATATTAATATAATTCATATGAAATTGAATATAATGTGAGAAACATCCAAAAATATTGAAATAATATATTCAAAAGTAATTTTTTTATCATTAATGGTAATATGAATCATTTAATTTTCCATCCCAAAAAACAAATAACCCAAAATTACATATGATATAAATGCCTTGAAAAATATAATTTGAAACCTTATAAATTACAACATAAATCCTCAAAATGGGATCCTGAGATTTTTATCTTATGATCATCCAAAATATTTTATACTCATGAAATTATCTGTAACTATTATGAAAAAAAATTATCTTCAACGCTATTTATACCCTCCTCTAATAACAACATTAAGGGCCTAACCCTAATCATTACATATTATAGTAATTTTAAACATAAATTCAGTTTCAAAAAATTCAAATAATGATTTTGCTTTAGTGTTTTATAGAATTAAAAAAACACCTAATATGGGACCCAATATATTTCATGCGGGCAATCCAACATAGTATCAATTTTTTCCATCAAATATAATTCATTGAAATAAAACATGATTCTTTATCATTATAAATCTTTATAACATTCACCATGAATTAATAAATATTCAATCCCACTGTCTAATCCATCTAAATGTTTTTAAAATAACAATGTATGGCCACAAAAATATCATTAAGGGAAATAAATTAATTAATTAAACCATTAGTCCATTATATATATAAAATTTTCCCTTAAAAAATGATCATTTCATTAATTGCTTTACCCATGATATCAAATTTTCTGGAAAAATACTTTTGTAAATAAATTCATTTGAAACGATAAATTTAAAAACTAAACAAATAAAATTTCCATAAAAACATGATTAATTCTTTCAAAAAATCACAATGTTATATTTATCACCTGAAAATGAAACATATTATTTTCATTAACTGTAAAATATATAACAAAATTTTTTAAAAAGTTTTATTTTAATTAAAAGAGAGTAAAAATAAATGAAGTTATATTTTTCTCCATTATCAAAAATATTATTAAACCCCAATGGTTACAATGAAAAAACCCTCATTGTTATACTGGAAATTAACCACATGAATATAATTGGACATATGCTTAACAATTACAAATTGAATAACCAGTATGATCATAATACAATATATCCAATGCATTAGAAGTCTATAATACACCCACAACCATATTTTTAATGAAACCAACATTAAAAAATTCCAAATATCCATAACATAATAATTAAACAAGAATACATTCAAAAAAATTCATTGAGAAAGATAATTACATTAAATTAATACTGCGTACATAAAAATGGAAACTTTTAATTTAATATAACCATTTATTCATGTAATTCATTTTTACAAGCATTTTTGTTTCATAAAGGTATTAAATGAAACTCATTTAATTTATGTAAAATAAATTTAATTTTGTATTTTTTAAAGCCAAACATTGAATTTTTTTATGACGTCCCTTAAAAATATTATCTCATTGATGTGGGAATTAACAAAAAAATAATTATGTGCATCAATTTGAATACTATATAAACAATGATTAAATAAAAAATATGACACTAGAAAATCAGTTTATACAAAATATTTTCTTGATATAGTCATAGAAGTTTATGTTTAAAACAAATAATACAAATAGACTTTTGAATTATATTACTTTTTGTCCATTTCAACATGTTCATTAATTATCATTATAAATAATAAACATATGAGGATTATTTAATTTCTAGATTTAATTTTGAATATTTTATAATTCCATTATTTCACTTATTATGATTTTATAGAATGTTTATAAATATTTAATTTCCCATTATACACTTTGACATCATTTAGTTCATAAATCTGAAATGGATTTTGTTTGTAGATTGTGGTCAAAGGTATCAGAATTAAATGATGTAGAAATAATATTAATGAAAAAATTATATATTTTTTATATTAATTATAAATTTATTTCCATACATTAAATATTGGTTTGATAAAATAATTGTGTTATAATCATGGAGACGGTAGGTCTTACATATGCACGAGTAATGCTTATATTTTTCATTTATCATTAGAAAAAAAAGATAATTTTTATTTTATACTTAAATAATTAGAATTATATAATTAATGTAATATAAAATCATTAAATATACATATATATATATATATATATATCATCCATGTGATCTGGTGATGGAGAACGAATTGCATCCCTTCGTTGCGGTGCTAGTCCACACATTTGGAAGAATGCCATTATCATTTTTGTGTTTATGGAATTACATGAAATTAATTAATACATTACAATATAATATTGTTAAAAACATCATTAATATAATATCTACATAATAATTAAATATTTATAAATTATTTATGACTCATAGTGATTGAAAATTAATTACATCTGTTCCTGTAGAGGTAGTATTCCGTATGCACGAACGATAAATACTTTTCTCATTCGATATATGTGGAGAAAAATTCAGATCATAAATCCAAAAATAATTAAATATCGTTATATTAAGTATTTTTTTTATTTTTTTCTATGTTTGCAAAATGATTATAGGTGTGGGTAAATTATCAAAAAAAAGATCTATTAATAATGACTCATCTTCTTCAGACTATCAAATTTCTTTAACACCTTAATAAGACTATGGTTGTTTTGAATATTCAGAATATAGTATAATTTGGTGGGTGGGATTCCGGAAATATATTTTTTATGTTATTGGATGAAAACATAAATGGATATGAAGTGTTTTCAAATATGTATAATATGTTCATTTTTAAATGAGAGGTGAGGGACACTCATGGAATTTAGAAACATAACAATTTATTATAAATTAATATTAAAATGGAAATAGTCCCAAATGACATTTTTATGATAAGATGAATATGATCCAAAATACCCTTATAAAGAAAATATTTTTTCATAATTTATATAGTCATCATTTGGTTTTAAAACATGTAAAATCTCATTAACTCAAACCGTGACAAGATAGATTTTTATACTTTGAATGTTAACACAATTACTATAAAATTGAAAATTCCAAATAAATAGGCCATGTTTGATATTTCAAAACTAATCCTAATCTCATGGATCATTTTCATATTTTGAGGAATTTTATATCATTAAATGAAAATAGTTTTCTCATAATATATAAATAATGTCACTTTTTAAACTATTCGTTACATTTACTTTAATAGTATCAAGATAACACTAGTATTTTGAGCCAAATATTTTATTATATTACCAAAATACCATGTTAATATACCAAATTATGGTGTTACGTTAACTGTCTTAAAATTTATTTATTTTAGTATATTAATATCATTTATATGATTTATCGATTAGTTAAATAATTATTGAATCAAGGTTGGGAAATATTTTATGATAATTATTAATTAACTAAAAAAATAAAAATATATTAAAATGATGAATATGAATTTTTAATAATTAAGGAAAATAGTTTTATTTGAACATACCCTTTAGAAGACCCCATATTAAACGTTTTATAGTCATAAAATTATGAATGTGTCAACTTGGAAAATTCATCAGACAATAAGTTATAATGATTATGACCAAATAATATTGGAATAAAATGGTCATATAAGTGATTGATGAATGTGTATGGAATAAAATTACTCATTAAATTATATTTTGGAATATTTTGTAGTTATTTTCAAATCTTTATCATTTTATGTTTACCCTTAGTTACCAGATTTATCATTTAACATGGTAAAAAATTAGTATGTTTAACATTTATATGTTCCTAAAATTGACATATTTAATAAATATGGACCTTATTATATATATATATATATAATTATTCAAAATTAAAAAACCAAAAGTTTAGTAATTTATTTAAAAATTAATCCACTAAAATATAATAAAAATAATCGTTTTAAAATACAATATTCATGATTTCATTTTTTCTAAAAGATATTCAAGTATCAGATATCAATTAAAAATCATAAATTTATTATTTTACATAATAATAACATATTACAAATTTAAAAATATTAAAAAATATAATTTATCCTTGATAAAATTCAAAAATAAAATATATTTTCAACAGAAATCTGTATTTTCAAAATTCCCTATAAATTCATTAATTTAAAAAAATTAGAAACAAATATTAAGATAATATCAATATCATTAATTAAGAAATAAAATTAATTTATTTAAATAATTTTTATAAATTTTCTCTCTTTTTTAAAATTCACACTTAAAATAAAAGAAAACTATTTTTGATGACCACATATTTTTTGTATATAATAACTTTACATAAAATGTTGTATTGAATTTACATGAATATTAAAATATATTTATATTGGGTTATTCTAATATACCTCTTTCCTATATTGTTTATTCCTACCGAAACCCTCTTATATAACAACATGGCTATAGATTCACAATTATATAACCAAATTTAATTTTTCATTTAATATGAGTACTTCTTGTATTGTATGATATCAAATGGATTTCTTCTTTTTTTAAAAATAAATATGATATAATAGTAGTGATTGATTAATAAAATGGATATTTTATCTTTTTAATTTTTATCATTTCATTAATTTTAATCATTTTATATATCATTATAGTGAGGTTGGTGTATCTCAAGCATTAGCTAATTGTCAGAACAATAAATATTCATTATCATTAATTGTTTTTCTTTATTCATATTCATTTCATGTAGAATTTTGACTGCTGTTACTATATATGGATTTGTTATAAGTAGTGGGTTCTGATATTTGTATATTTTTTGTGGTTTCTTTATTATGCAGACATCAATGATAGTAATTCTATGGACATAGAATTAAAATTATGTGGGTAAATATTCCTGAATTCTATACACCAACTAGCTTTGATATGATATTAAATATCAGGAATCCTCAATAGAATGTGTTGACATTAGAGAAACCCCTATTATATTGATGGACAATTAGTTGATAAAAAATATTTTGATATCATATATTAGTGGATGATTATTGAAAGGAAATGGTAGTTAAAGAATAGAAGTTGTGATGCGACATGGTCTAAAAATATGAAACGGATGATGTAGACTCGTGATTATAATTGGAAAATATTGTGTAATTGTACTAACTGAGTTGGTTATTAATAGGATTATATTATGGGTAATGATGTGCATCGAACATAAGAGGTTCTAAAAAATATATAGAAAGAGTCTATGGGAGTATAAAAAGTGTTGGGGAAGAAACAGAGTCCGACTATAAATTTTGTTTTTGAGGTTTTCATAAAATTTAATTTTGATAATACTAATGTATGGGATAAAAAACATAGTAATCATAATTCAAAAAATTTGTTCCCATATTAATTTTGTTGATTTATAAAACAAAAAAGTTAAAGTCAGAAAAGTGATACCACTTTTATGGTTCCCATTATTTACCCCATATTTAAATTACTGTATATATGAAGAAATTTGAAAAAAAAATTAAAAAAAGATATTATATTTACTTATTTATTATAAATAAACACCATTCCCCTATTTCATATAATCATTTTCAAAATGAGTTGTCAAATTCATTTTCAATGATTCCATCGATATCACTGTAGTTGCGATATAACTTAGTAAAACTACCACCACCCCATGATTCAATTGTATAAAAGAGTTATGTTATAAACAAAATTTTTTTTATCTTATATACATTAACTATGTATTGATCCCATAGAAAAAACCTTATCCACATGTCCACCAACTATAGGAGCATGATAGTGAAGACTCAAACTCAATAAATTCATCTGATCCAGGAAAAACATTGAAACATGTCCCCATAATTAGAACTTATGTTTATTATATTATTTATTTTTACTAAAAAAACTCTTCATGAAAACTCCCAAACAATACTATACTGTAAATTATGGGATTCTAATAATAATAATAATGATAATAATAATAATAAACAACATCAATTATTACATTTGGGGGGATTAATTAAAAATAAATAGACACCTACTTGAGTGACATCATTCTTACTAATATTAGTTTTTTTAATTATTATTATTTAAGAATATAGATTATAAATTAATATTATACTATGTTAATGGAATTATGATACCAATATGGAACTAAAAAAACGATATCAAATAAAAACTTCATATACCATATCAGATAAATAATTGTCATTTGTGCAATGAACGCAACTCCAACACATAGTCCTTGTTTTTTCTATGAATTTTAAAAATCAAAAACATCATATGATATCCATTTGAGATGAATGAATATTTTATTTACATTACTTTATTCATGAAGATCTCTATTAAAATAATTTTGAAAAAATTGAAATGCTTTTATGGAGATAATATAATATTTTAGATTATTAAATATCTTTTACGACAAATAAAATGATATGTGATTTCTAAATGAATCATATGGATATTTATTCACGAGTAAATCACAATGATAACTTCTATTCAATGATTTTTTGCTACTAATATTATATAAGTTTGAAATTATGTTTTGTGCATCGATCTATGTGTGAGGTTTGGCATGAAATCTATGATTATCGTTAA
Source organism: Viscum album (assembly GCA_963277665.1). Classification (NCBI taxonomy): domain Eukaryota; kingdom Viridiplantae; phylum Streptophyta; class Magnoliopsida; order Santalales; family Viscaceae; genus Viscum; species Viscum album. The sequence goes on along the minus strand of OY728163.1, from coordinate 1,083,916,703 downwards.
AGATAATTTGTATCCATTTCATATATAAATAATCAGTTGAAATGAAATTTATATTATGAAGGAATACAATATTTATTTAGGATATTTTGTTGAAAAAAAATTATCAGTGTTCAATTTATTTTCTTGTGATTGTGTTGTTGGAGTAGATACTTAATGTAGTTAACATTATTACCAGTGGAATGGTATTTTATAATATTGTTTTTTAATATAAAACTTTCAAAGATATAAATTATACATTACATAGTAACTATATAAACATAAATTATTTTAATTTGAACAGTTATTATTTATTATGAATTGAAATAGAATAAAATCTTAGATGTTATGATAGGATGAAAACATACATGTAAAATCATTTATTCACTCATTTTTTGTAACAAAATGGTTGTATAATATGACTTTGGTTTTTTAGTTAAATATGAAATATATAAAATATTGTATCATATCTATGATTAGAAAATTTATTTTGATCAATATTATTATTATATGTCATCAACAGACATATTACACTATCAAGGATCATCCTAACAGTTTTCTCGAGGAGACACAATTATGACGATGATGTGGATCACATATAATGTTGGACTATATATTATTCTATATTATGGTGTCTACCATGCTTGAGTATAGTGACATAAATATTAGGAGTTATACTTTGACATTAGTTTATGATAATGAATCATGTGAGTTTATTGATTTATATTATTAAAGTAAATGAGGTATTAATTAATATATTTTTGTGTTCATATTAGTAGGTATCATGAGTCTATTCACAACAACTACCTAATATTTTTTTAGTTTATGTAAAAATAACAGAATGAGTGGGATTCTTTTGATAAAAAAATTGTAGTCATAGTCCCCTCTATACCAATAAATGTGGTTACGATGCATATATATTATTCATATGATCACGAGGGGGTGAAAATATGGATGATATGATTTATTGTATTTCTGGATGTTTGATATGATGATGGGAATATGATATAAGTTTGGATACCATTATGTTTTATGGTGTTTTTAATATTATTAATTGTTATGATGGGAGTTCACTTTTATTATCCCTTCTATTTTTTGAGTTCATTTTTAATATTGTACAAAAATATTTACAATGAATGTCCTTGTGATGATAAGAATCATACTATAATAATCTGTTTATTTATACTTAGAGATAATTATTAAGAGTCTATTTAAATGAATTATACTTAAGGATGATATAAATTGAGATTTTTTATGGGATAATTCACCAATAAGATTCTAATATAGTATATATTGGGTGGTTATAATTTTTGATAATTTTTCTATGAATTATGTTTTCAAAAAATTTAATGTTATGAATTTTCAATATTAATATGTCCATTCACCCATGTTGAGACATATATGCATTGTTTTTCTCATAATTATTTCTTTTTATAATGTTTTAGGATTATTATAGTGGAGTTATCTTGTATCATAATCTAGATGTGTAATATTGATATTCCCTTCTTATAGTTTGGTGGATTATCGATATTCTATAGAGGTATGATGGTTCTCAAGTATTGTAAAATCTTTTTCCATTAGTGGTTATTTGACAATGTTGTAGTTATAATTCATTTTGGATATATTTCTTAATAACCTTTCACTATATATTATATCGAAATCAGACAATTGTCGATTTCGGGCTGTTCAATGTTTGGTGAATAAAAATAGATTTTACATTATTCTTTTATTCACTATGGATTATAATTAATCCCGTATTTTTTATTTATATACTAGACACTAGTATAAATATATATCCTAATATTGGCGGGATTCTTGGATAACAAATGATAACATTATCCAAAGTGTGTGTTCTGGTAGAATCGGGCCAATGTTGATTCATTCCCCATATGATAAAGACATGTTTGACCATCCACTTATCAAAATAAAATATTTATACCTTCAAATTATTTCATCATCTACCATTACTCATTCAAATGAAATTATACATTGCTAAAAGATTTTGTCCTCAAAGAATTTCCCACAAAATTACTATTTTGTAATTGATAAATTACCCCAAAATTTTAAAATTGTACAAAATCACATCATTTAATCTCTATAAGGTTCAATTCATTAAAATATATTTGAATTATAATTTTTATCCATTATGTTCCTAAATTAGTTTACATTCATGTAATGATACATTATAATAAATATAATAAACTCAAAAAATATGATCAACATCATGGGTATTATAATTAATCTCATGATTAAAACATTTTATAGACCCACTAGAAATAACTGCTATATTTAATATTAAAAACCATATAATTCTATATGATAGGATACAAATTATACTACATACTAAATAAAATTATATAGTAATAGAAAGGTTTTAGAGTACTATAACTTATATATTAAAATTTATAGGTTATCCTGTCCTTAATTTAAAAAATCCTTACATGACCTAAAAAATCTATATAATGGATTTAATATACAGTTGATCTCATTTAAAACCACATATAATACTCAATGAGTGATAATAATCACTACACCCCATAAAAATCATCAATCTCACTCTAAGAACCGTAAACATAATATTTCAATGGTTAACTACTAGCCATTATTCTAATATAATGGCATCAAAAATGAACATTGCAAGTCCAAAATATTAAATTTGACTATTTCCCACAAAACATATCCGTCCTCAATAACTCTGGATCAGTTATAATTTATATTGCATGACCCCCCATTAGAATTTATGAAATAAGATAATATTCAGTGTACCGAACAGAAAATTAATATAAATATGGTTGAATCGCCAAATTCATCAATTTCTAAAATATTTTCAGAGAATTTGTAAATAAAAATAATACTAAAAATAATTCAGTTCATCAACATTACTATTGAATGTATTTATTGAAATGATCACATCATTAACAATTACATAATCATTACTGTACTATATTAAAATCATTGAGAACTAACTCTCACTAATAAAAATGTCATCGAGACCATCAATATATGATAGTGTATAATAATTATGTACTCCAAAATATCTTGGATGTAAATATTCTATGTATTTCACCACGTGATAATATTATATTTTTCATATAACATGATATTTAATGATTGAGATACACTAGGTTTTATAAATCCGTCAACAAATAATTCATCTATATAGATCATCAACTCATTCAACACTAATAGTTATGATGAATAAGTCACCTATGTAATAAGGAATACTCATAAAAATAACTATCTAACAAAAAAAATATTAAATATCATATGAAAACTTATCACTTACTATGGGGACATGTGAAATGGCCATCAAATATAAAGTATGAACATTATATTGGATAGCATGTATGACATGAAACACCAAGTGAATTAGGGAATATACTTTCCTAATAATTTATAATATATTTATAATTTATAATAAATTAAATATTTTTCATAGATTTCAATGTATGTGAAACTGTGTTAGCCTATGTTGCAAGCCACAATGAGTTTCTTCAATGGCCTGTGTTACACTAAAGACCTAGTTTTACAAAAAAACAATATCATGACAATATATTATTATTTAATATAACTAGACTTAACATGGACCTGAAATTATTAATTACTAATAATAATAATTCAATAATAAACATATATTCAATGTATATAAAAATAAAATAAATTCATTAGTTGAAAATTAATTATAAAACAATTTAATACCCAATTGAATATAACATAAATATTTTAATAAAAAACTATTATTACGCATACAGATATGGTTTAACCTAAAAAAGTAAATTAGTTAAATTAGTCAAATAAATAAATATACTATATATTATATATTAAATAATTTTTTTATATTAATATAATATATTTTATTAGAATAATATTAGAATGAACACACTTTTACACATAGAAACCTATTTTATTATATATCCTATTTAATGAATTATAATGGTGAACCTATTAAAAATATAATTTTTTGAAAATTTATAAATCATATTTGTAAATGTTATCTTAGTATATGAAAGGGAAACAAAAAATTATCTTTTGTATGTTTTTGGTATTTTTTTGTGACATTTAATAATTTGATTAAAATTGAAAGATATAGTAGTTTAACACAAAAATTATCTTTAATCTAATATATTAATTTGGTAAAAGTATTTTTTTAACTATTTTTAAATATTATGTAGATAATTTTTTAATTATTCTAATTTAGGTCATTGTAATTAAATTTAATATTAAAATCAGTCTAAAAAATGAGAATGATTTGATGTTTTTACATTAAAAAACAACATTGTCATTCCAACTAGGGGATTAGTTTTATAGTAATTTATTCCAATTATGAGATTTAATTTTTGAAAAATATACTCCATATTTGGAATCAGAACAATTTTTAAATTCTAATATGGTAAAATGGTTTTTCCCAAAATAATCTGATAATTTAATTAAATTTTATTACAATGATTAAGTGAAAAATTATCTTCACAATTTATAATTACATAAAAAAAGTGCTAAACTTACTATAAACTTGTGCAAAAGAAATTGGATTACATATTTAGAACTTATCCACCATATAAATGATTTTTTTCTATTATTGGATCCAAATAACATTGGAATGACATAGATGACATTCCAATTCAAAAAATTTACAAGAGTTCCACTCCTCTCCATTATAAAAAGGAAATGTACCCTACTAATTACTCACAAATATCAAGTTATGTTAGATAGAACAAAATAATATTAAATATCTCATAATAGTTCTTATCCTAAACATAGAATCCCTACATTTTCTATTAATTCATCCAATAAATTCCTTTTGTGAAAACTATAAAAGTGTTTCCTGAATATGATGAAACATCCTTCCTAATTATCATTAGTTTATTATTAATATACACCCCTAAAATATTTTCATCCCATGATTAAATAATAAATAAATTATATTAATTATACTAATATGTATTATTTCTGTGGTTTTGACCTACAATAGGTATTAGATGAATTACAGTATAATCTATGGAAACTAGATTTAGTATAACATATATTAGGGAACATAAATCATAGTTATACATTGAGGATAAGTTTAGAATATCCTTTTAAAGACTTTGGTAGATATATATTATGTATTTTTCCAATCAGTATATCCATGTATGGATACTACAAGTGGACTTAGTTCTGGAACATATATACATAAAAGTAGCAACTATGTCAAGGTGTGTTAGGCCAGACTCAGCATAACGTGTTACACGACAATGTACCTTACTCCACATAGGGTTTTATACATCAGGGGGAATACATTGAATAATTCACTTTTTCATTACAAACCATTATTATATATTTAAATAGTCAATGAAAATTATTGAACTAGGATAAACCCCAGACCATGGAAAAATCTATGTGAAATATAATGGATGATGTGTTTATGTATAGAGGTTGTATTGAAAACCTTAGTTAGAAGGCTATTTGATGATTAACCCTATTTCTATGAATTCTATCAAATTTATATTGGTAATTATATTAATATTGTTATAGAAAAGAAAATTATGTATGCTAGCTTATAATTAATCTTGACTAGAAATTCCATGGGACTCAATCTAATGACTGGGGGACGATAGTGGTTTGTCATCAACCACTGACCTACACAATGTTCTGGTCAATATGTCATTTTTTTGTTAAAAAATTGGATGATTAAATATTTATGATTAGAATTTATGTTCCTTTTTTTGAGATTAATGATTTAACCATATTTTATTTGGAGTACAATTCGAGACAAATATTTAGACATGTCACTCATTTTCAGGCCTTACGATCTATTAAATTTGTATTTTAGTGCTTCAGTAGGATATCCATTTCCAAAAGTAAAGGAGAAATTACAAATTGATTTATGTACAATTGAAGGATGAAATTAGGTTTATATAAATATATCTAGTTCGTACATTTACTTATCTTCATGAGTAAAAAAATAATTCCTGAAAATTAGTGAAACTATCTAAAAATAAATATATTATCATAATACTGAAATTTTCATTTAATCGATGGTATTTTAATTATCATATATTTTTTGGACTTGGGGCCTAAAAAATCCATTGATCATTTCACAAGAACAATAGTTTTAGATTAATTATGAAACCCATAACAGTTATTACTACGTGATAAAATAACAAAATTATTATACTCAATATACTGAGATGTTTTCATGTTATGGTTTTGACCTATAATTATAGACAGATCCATATAATGGAAAAAACATACCATTAATATACAGTGAACTACCGCCTCACGACACGATGATTTTTTCCTATACCACCTCTAATTCTGTGAATTATTATGTAATATAGGTTTTAATATGGTATATATGATTTTTATAATGTTATTATTATTCTTTTAATTATATATATATATATCATACCTTTATTCTATCCATTTTGGGAAAATATGATAAAATATTTTGTGGAAGTGTGTACTATCACTTCTTAAAATCAATGTGATTCATTCACCTGATATATTGAAATATTAAAGGATGGTTTTCATTAAAAATATTTGAAATAAATGAATTATTAATGATATTAATGAAATAAATACTTTTCTATAAAGATAATATATACAACATTTTCTTTATTAACCTTTCACAATCTTAAAATGTGATAACATCATTCATGGACATGTGGACAACTGCCTCCTCTATGTGAGGGGATTCCTTTTATATCACAAGGATTCTATATATTAATATATATGATTTATTAATATGTTATTTATGATATAATTATAAATTTTTAAATATTAATTTTACTCACCTTTTTTCCATGATGATCATGGAAAAATAGGTACCTTACTCATCCGTACGTTTGACACAGAGTCTTTAGGGTTGTAACATTGGTTCATTCTCCATAACTATATTTAATGATTGGTTATAAAAAATAATTTAAATATTAATATGATATTGATGTAATTTATATTATTTTTTAGATGTTATATAATGTCCCCTTTGATAATAGTTGACCTACGAATGTTTTTTTGACACATAAATTAAATTACATTGAAACACCCAATGTAAACTTAATAATGTTTGTAGTTTTATACAAAAATGTAATAAGTGAAATAAAAAAATGATAAAAATGAATAAATTATTTTATGAAAGTAAATATTAAATATACATTTATTACTCAGGAATATAAATAAACACAAGAAAAGTTAGACTCAAGGTATGGAATTTTCATCTAACTTTTTACATATTTGAGATAAATTGTATATTCACAAATTACATATTCAGTGTGGTCTACAGAATTCCATTATATATATATTATCATTATTCCTTTTATCTTAATGGAATTTAAAACATTCATTTAATTTTATTCCTTCATGAGCCTAATGGTTTAAAATGGTTAAATGTTGTATTAGACTCTTTGGAATGTCTAAAGATAATTTTACACATGAATAATTAAAACGATCTTTAAAAGGTATTTTCTTTCTATGAAATCATAGAAACATTGTTAAATAAAACCTTTCATTTTCCTCTCCACTAGTTATTCGTGGTCTTTTTTCATGTATTAGTAACATAATTTACTCTTTGGTGCTAAAAATGTCATATGAAATGTTTTTATGAAATCCCAACATAATTTCACTTAATAGATGGAGAACAAGTTTTATTCTAAAAACCCTATTTTAAAAATAGGTTATCAAAAAATATTTTAATCCTTTCCAAAATGATACATTAATGAAATTATTACACTTTTTTTCTTTTGAGATTTTTTTAAAACGAATCTTATTGATTCATTCTGAAAAATGTATTTTTCTAAAATTTTACCATGAAAAAGGAATGAAATTTTTACCTCAGAAGGCATGTATGAATTCAACTGCCATAATTTCTATAATGATTACATTTAATATATAGAATGATTTTTTAAGGAATATGTTTTAAGAGTAAAATTATATTGGAATTGTATTTGAAAATATTATTCAAAAATGGATATTTCCATCAATAATAGTTTCAAAAATATCATTTTATATTATTTCTGTTCATAAAAAGCCCTCCATTTTTATCCCACTTGGGATATATTGTATTGATTCTATCCAGGCTCTTCTTTTGAATGGTTTACGATTTTTTAAGCTAAGGATAGTATTGAAACTCACATCCCTAATTCCTTATAGTCCCCTTGAAATATTAAATTTTCCATGACTATTTGACATTGAATTTCCCCTTAATATCAATATAATTTTTCATGGTTTTGATACATTCCAAAACCATATACCATTTTTCATATAGAGTTTACATTGAATGTAATTTGTTTAATTTTTTCAGAGTTTGAAAAATATATATCCTTTAGTCAATATAGATATTTTATAAGGTTTATTTTTTATTTCATTTGTGGAATGTACAGGACATGAAATTCAAGGGTTTGTGACCATTTATGGTATGCACCACAAGGTTGGGATCGATTAATGAAAGCCCTTCAATGCATCAGTAGTATCATGAAATAAAATTAGTTTGATAAAACCCATTGTAGGTTGATTACATTAAGAATAGATTTATTTCTACACATATACATAGACTATATTAATGATAACTCATGAAATTATTATGTTTCTTATGTGAGATGCATGGCATCCATTAATTAATAATTTCTTTTATTTCAGTTATTATTTATACATGAGATCTGGTGTCTGCATATCTACAAATGCATTTTTGGTAATGACCCGATTTTTTTTAATGTAATTCCATGATTATAATTATGTATTACAGTATAATATTATAATATTGCATATGCAACACAATACAAACCTTATAAATGATGAATAGTTAAAATAAAATGTTTCTTTAGATGTTATGGAGTGTATACAGATGAAATATTATCTTCACCATTGTAATAGTAATATGAACCTAATGAACATTAATCCAACCAATGTAATAGTAAACTCAACAATGAAATCATAAATTACATTTTTCCGTCTCATAAGTGAAAATACGGGGTACTTTTATCATAGTGTAAAAATATAGATTTTTTAAATATTATTAATTAAGTGTTTGCAGTTTTGGAAGTTAGGTATATTTAATTAGAATTTTTCATTTAATTTAATAAAATAAAATAAAATTTATTTTCATAAAATGCATTTAAAAATAATTATTTTGAGGAATTATGATAATAAGATAATTTTATTAGTACTTAAGTAATTTTTTAATGTTTTAGAAATGAGGTTTTAATTTTAAAATTTGTGTTTTTCAAGTAAAATATGATTTTAATTAAAAATTAAACTTCTCATATTTCAAAAATAATTATCTTATAAAAGAATTTATTTTTGATGTCTACATTTTGAAAAATGGTGGTGCTTATTTTTTGGGAATTTTTTAGAAAAAAATGATTTTTGGCGAATACTAAAATATGATAATTGACAAAAAAATGCAAAATAAATTAATTTATGGATCATGCTTGAGTCATGGGTGATAAAAATGGTATGTCTTTATAACTCCAAGGCACTCAAAATTATTTTTGGTCACACAAATCGTGACTATTTATAGACTTCCACCAAAATATTAAACTAATGATTAAAATAATGGGAAACCCCTCCTCTTCTCCACAATAAATTCCACCCCTCTTTACCTCTTCCATTCTATTTTCCAAGGCCTTGTTCCTTATATACAATTTGACCAAATAACTCTCTATGCACCAATTCCACATCCATCATCCCTTGTACTCTTCTTATTACAAAATCATTATACCTAAATAGGTTCTCAAATATGTTATATTCAAGAGGTAAAATACACTTTTAATATGTTTTACTTTTTATTAAAGTTCATTTATTTCATTTTATTTTTTCATCTAGTTTTATCAAAATGTTATGATTAACCCATTACATTTCAAGTACTAGAATATTTATTGGATAATATAATAATTCCACATTATCTCTTCTTTAACCCTCTATTCATATGATAAATGAAAACACCATCCGAGATGTGTTAATTTATCACATTCAAGGATGACAGGTTTTAAATATCTTTTACAATATTCTATTATGGTCATGATACCATTTTAGAGTTTCACCAGACTAAAATATATGTAATATTTCTAATTTTTGGTTTTGGAATCATTTTTGAACTTGATATTAATTCATAATAAAAAATGGGCTCAATGAGAATAAAAACTAACAACTAACCAAAACAACTATCATTAATGTTTTATAAAATTATTCATCTTCACTCCAAAAAACCAAATGAATTTTATAACCATTTAATATTATAGATTATAAATATTAACATATAACTCAAATTATGGACAACTATTCTCATCTTACAGGTTTTCCCTCTCATGTTTATAAGTAAACCTATCATGATAACCAAGGAAAAAAACCCTCACATACAATGAAATTGACCCTCTTAACCCATTTAAAAGTCATGAATGAATATAATAAGGTTGTACTAAGTCAATAAAACTAATAATGCGTTATGTATATAATAATTAATTATATTAACTTGATTATCTATAACTTTAATATAATGTGAATAAAACTTTCACAATTAAGGTAAGGGATTCTACCAGAACCTACATTATTCCTTCAGGTGGCTTTATCATTTTTTACCCAAATGAAGTTATCTTTTCTTTTGATGGAAATCTTCTAAATTATTTGCTATTTTAAAAACCCATGTATCATGTTTCATTTATCATTCACATTTAGGAATATAAATGTTTTTATGTGGTTCCATACTCAATACATCACTAAAATAAATCCTATTTTAGGAAACATTCCCAAATTCATACCCATTTTTAAGTACACTATATAATATATTTTTGTATCCCATTATTTTTATAAGAAAACACCATTTATTATAATATCATTATTGGTTCACTTCTCATTTTATATGAAATATTATTCAATTTTATGTTTTAAATGACCGATGATATTTTTCATTAACTGCAATTATATGTTTTAATTTTGAAGTATCTTATGTACTATTTCTACATGTTAATTCATCATTTTGAGATAAAATTTTATGATATATTCCTATACTACACTATAGTTTCCGATGAATGATATAATTCGTTTCCTTCATGGAAATTTTTATGAAACTCACATATGTATTGCTCTATGACATGATTATGATACCAAATTCTAACCACGGATAACCCTTATGTTTAGTTATGATTATATATATGGTAAATATATTTATGACTATGTTATTATGGGTGTTCACAGATACCATTCCAAGTAAATGGGTAATTTTTAGTCTCATGAGATGTTATGTGCAACGGTTATGCCAGTTAGCCTTGACTCGTGCTACCATGTTAAAATATCTTGGTTGTTAACATCTACCTACACTATTCTATGTGAAATGAACCTTGAATCATGATAAAGTCTTGATTTATGTTTCTTCCACATTTCTATTAATCCATTTTTATATGACACCACGTTTATATGTAATGATTATGTATGTTATATGACCTTTTATATCATTATTCCATTCTTTATAACCCATGTGATAATGATTTTTTCTTATGATAATTCCCTAACTTGTATTTTTAGCTCATACCATTGTTCATGACATCCACATGTAATACTATGAAGATGTATGGGTACAATGGAAGTTATGATCTCTTTTTAAGGATTAAATAAATAGAATGTTCTATTAAGTATCATGCTTTTATTTTTATGTTCATTGTTTTCTAATACACTAGACATTACAATCCATGGATTCTATTATGATGCTTAAAATCAGGTAATGATATGTATAAAATGTATGGGGTTTTTATAGTTGGTATCATATAATGGCCAAGTTATTTTATAATTTTTAAATTATAATACTTTCTTAAGAACCTTTGCGATGAGACTACGTATAATAAAACATCACCAAATTTTATTAAGAATATAGTAAGTGGTTTAAAATGTTAATAGATCCCTAACATGAATGAAAGAAGTTTAGGGAGATCTTGAAAATATGTATCTAGCTGTAAAACCTAAAAAACCCCACTTTTAACTTGACATGATAATGAATTGGTGCAAGATAATGAGTTTTTTTCACTAGTGGTTTGACAATCATGTGAGATATGATATCGTATATTAATAATCTTAATATGAACTGATATCAATGGAACAAAAAAATAATCACATAAGTATAAATGTGAGTGAACATATTATAGATAACCAAGATTTAATCCTTGGGAATCAAAAGATTTGATATTCATTACATTTATGAGTTTACCCTTTTGGGTTTAAAGATTCATTTATTATTCTTAATAGAAAATTATTCAATCCCCCTAATTGTACTTTTATTTACAAAGATAATGGAGGGAAATAGAAGATCACATTCCAACAATCAATGTGATAGGAAATATGATGTTTCCCTTCTGACATGACTGATATGATGGGAGTCGTTGGTCAAATCTTTATGACATTACTTTCATAGCTAGATATAGTAATGAATAATAACATTAATCATGTGAAACACCCTCCACCTCGGAATAAAGAGAAAGTAGTTATTTAATCCTCCTTGATAAAAATTACTCTCATGTTTAGTGGATCTTATGATCCCATCCTCATGGAACAGTGGGTGAACTCCAATGAAAAGATATTCTTTTCCCTCAAGTACTCAAAAAAAAATAAATTCATACCAGTGGTCTATCATTTTGATGGGGTAAATTATAAGTGGGGGTCACTGAACGAGAATAAAAATTCCCAGGAAGAAATTTATTCCATGGTTTGGAAGGAATTCATTAAAAAAATTCCAAATAAATATTTTCCTTGAATCATCCACCTAAATATGGGATGATAGTTTCTCATACTCAAGGACAAGATATATGAGTCCATCATTGCATTTGTAGAAAACTTCACAAGGCTTGAAAGATATGACTTCGTATTTGTCATGAAGTCTGAAATAAAGGTGGGTTTCATCTATATAAGACTGAAGATGAGTCTACGAAAAGATTTGGCGATTCTTAACATTGATAAATTTGATGAAATTTTCAAATTTTCCCTCAAGGATGAAATGGAGTTAATATTCTCTTCTAGTTCTAGTGGTCCTGGTGACAAAAATAGGACTTTGGAGACTCGAATGGGTGGTTTAGAAAATAAATTGCATGATGGGAAAAATGTCAGATATCCCACATGTAAATTTTTTGTAATGAATCATCCCAGGAACTATCTAAATGGAACCACTAATTACATCAAATATAGAATAATGTGACACATTTGTATAAACTTTCTATGAAATATGAAGAATCCAACTACCATGGATAAACAATGGATGGTTTCGATCAATATTCAATATATAGTATAATTTTACAACTATAAGGACTGTGGTCATTACACGGACATTTTCCATAAGCCAATGGTTGTTTGAGGAAACCATAAACAACCTACATGGCAACAAGGAAGATATTCTTATATCTCCACTGCTAAGGTGAATCTAGACAATGATGTGGTGAAAGGTATTCTAGTTATTCAACCATGAATAGATATCATTCAACTTGATTTTGGTTCTACACATTCTTTCATATATTTTATTTATTGTAGAATAATTCAAAAAACACCAAAATATTAAGAGGATGAGTTATCTATGAGGATAGATAATGGAGAAATTGTTACATCCTATAATTGTAACTCCTCATCAGTAAATGTTTGTGGACTGAACCTCCCATAAAATATCTTCATAATTCCATTAGTGTAGTTTGATATTATCATGGGAATGGATTTAATATCTTTATACAAAGCGGGATGGCCGAAGCGGGGGCTCTGTCGAGCGGCAGCAAGCAAGGTGAAAACCCTAATTTAGGGTGGAATAAGGATGACTGAACCTTCGCCGAAGTGGTTGAAGGTTAAAATTCGAGTTCTTCTCTGAAGAAGGAGGCAATTATCACGCCAAAGGTTTTCAAGCATCGAGGATTATCTGCAATTTCCTTCTCGAAAGATGAGGTTAGCTCTCTTGCCTCTGATCTTCATTTTTCCTTGGTCAGGGAATTTTCAAAGCATCGTCCCTCGCTTATGTTCGTGCGCAATATGTTAGAATGGATTGGTTCTATTGATTTTAGAATTTTATTCTTAAACTCTTGGAATGTGTTGTTTATATTTTTTTCGGACTCTGATTTTTACCGTTTTTGGATGCGTGGCTCGTGGTCTTTTGGGAGAGCAACTATGAAAGTTCATAAATGGTCTCCAGATTTTGTTTCGGGATTTGAGTCCCCCATTACTCCCATCTGGTTAGCTTTTCCTGATTTTATGACTCACCTTTTTAAAAAGAGGGCCCTATATTCAATTTCCATGCTATTAGGAACTCTCATTAAATTAGATTATGCCTCTTTGAATCTCACTCGGCCTTCTGTTGCTAGATTTTGCACTGAATTTGACCTATCCAAATATTTTCCCTCCTGTTTCTGGATCCAAAATGCTGAGAGCATCTTTGTTCAGGATGTGGTTTTTGATAACCTACCACCTTTTTGTAAAAAATGCTTCAAAGAAGGTCACTCTTATAAAGACTGTGGTAAATTTATCTCTCAAATACATTCTAATCCATCATGGGTTGAAAAACAGAAACCATGTATGCAAAATAATCAAACAGTTTCTTTCAAGAATGTTGCTCAGGTGGTAGTGGTTGATTCTGTTGATTCTAAAACCTCTAACTTGGTGTCTGGAGATAGCTTGATGTATAATCGCATTGATGAGAATGAAGTTGTGGCTTTTTTCATGGTTGTCTCAGAAAATACAGCCCTGACTCCTGATCTTAATCATGCTACTTTTCAGGAACCTGTTAAGGTGGCCATTGAAAAAGGGTGTGATACTACCCCTACCTCAAGTAATAATGATGGACTTGTCTCGAATCAAGTTAACACACAAGCTCTAGAAAAGAATTAAAATGAAGGAGATCTTGAGCCCTCTGGTTATAATGATAAACTAGGACAGATTGATGAAACATTTATAAATTTTATGCCAAAAAAAGGTAAGATACCCCGGGTTGATGAGGACGGGTTCATCACCCCACAATAAAGAAAATCTAGAAGACGTAAGGATTACTCGAACACTGAACGCACAATTGTGACCACATCAGTGAATGGTTCCAAGTCTAAACCTGTTGAAGTCCCTCAGGAAAAACATCTTGTTGATTCTTCCATTCCTAAACCTGCAAGTGAAACTCAAGAAAATTCTCAGCTTGCTGCCTCTAGTACTCTATTGTATTACTTTACTCCGGATTTTGATGAACAAGATATACAAATATGGACTAGGTGTATGTATAGAAAACATGAAATTTCCCTTCAAGAATTTTAAGAAAAGAATATTTCAGCTACTGAATACCTTAGTATAAAAAGATCCATCGCCGAGGAAAAATTAAAGATGAGTAACAACCCATCCTAATTTCTGGAAGATTTTACTCCTTTGGGTTTCAGTTCTTATGATGTGCTGTTTTCTTTTCGGGTGAAGCTGTTGATTCACTGTTTTGACTATTGGAGTGGTTTGACTTCATGCTTTTATGATGTTCACTATCCTGCATGTTTTGAAAGCTGTTGAATCTTCTTTTCTGCTTTGAGGATTTCTGATTTACATCGGTTTTTGTATGTACTTACTTGTTTTTGGTTGATGCCTCCATCTCCTTTGGTGAATCACACTCTTGGTTGTTGCTACAAACCTAGGTATGTACCTATTCTTTTCAGAACCTCCTTTTGCTGCTTACCTGGGCTGGTTTTGCATTTGAGATGTTGTATTTTGTTTTTTTTTACGGTCCTCTCATATGCTATGTCTGGTTAAGGCTGTTTTTTTCCTAGAATGTTCAACAGCCAGGCAGGTGTACCCTCCATTTGTTTTGGGCTTCGCTGCTTGGTCGAGATGCTTAGATTCTGCTCCCCTTATGATTGAGGTGGAATGGTGATGGATGAATGGAGAACAAGCTTGAAGATCTGCAGTTCCTCTTTTTTTAATCGGTACCTGTTTTAAATTTTAACCTCTCCCCATGTATCTGGTTTGTTTCCTTGCTGGTGTAGCTTCATTAAACCTCGAGATTACTTTGTAACTCTTCAATTTTTGAATAAATTCTTCAGGGATATGGGTTGGAAAACCATCCCATGTCTCACTTTTCTAAAAAAAATCTTTATACAAAGACAACATCAATTGTTGGGAAATCCATCTCACTTTTCACATCCTGAAGCATCATCCAATTCATAAAATTTAAATGGAGGAAGATGAATCTCTTTTGGAATCATTGTCTAATGTGTGGATATTATTTCCTTATTAGAAAGATGTCTAGAAAAAATTATTGAGAGACTGAAGATGATATTTCTTGAATACATGACCATCATGAGGGATTACACTAATATATTCGCTACTAAACTTCCTGGTTGTCAGCCTGATTGAGAGGTTGAGGTCTCAATTGGACTTATTATTGGATCCCAACCTTTATCAAATACACCTAATAGAACTCCCACTATTGAGAAGGAAGAATAGAAGAATCCATTATAAGAGAATCTAGATACCAGATTTATATTCCAACATGATTCACCATGGGGGGCATTAGTTCTGTTTTTTTAAGAATAAGGATGAAACAATATGCCTCTTCCTTGATTATCATGAGATAAATTAAATCACAATAAAGAAAAATTATCCCCTACATGGGATATATGACTTGTTCAATCATGTATGTGGGACCAATTATTTCTCAATGGTGGATCATCAGTTGGGATATCTGTAATTAATCATGATGAAAGAATATATTCCCAAAACATTATTTCAAATGAGGTATGGAAACTATGTGTTCATAGTTATTCCATTATAACTCACTAATTCTCCAACAAGAATCCTGGATTTATTGAATATAGACAATATATATAATTTTAACAAATTAGTGTTAGTCTTTATCGATGATATTCAAATTACTATTAGAGTAAGGAGGAACATGAGAAGCATTTGAATACTATGATGTTGACTTTTGAAAGGAAGAAACATTCAAAAATGAATTGTAAATGTGAGTTCTAAATGGAGGAAGTATCTTTCTGGGGAATTATATCACTAGAAAAGTAATATCTGTGGACCCCTACAAGAAAAATTCAATTGAAGAGTTACCCAAGAAAAAATCATTGATAGAGATTCATATATTACATAGTCAATATTGGTATTTATCTATTATTTATGAATAAAATCTCATGAATTTCAAACCAAATGAGATAGCTGACATCAAATGGAATGATGTCCTTCTCGACTCCCAAATGTGAGGAAATCTTTAAGGATCTCAAAAAGTGTCCTATATATGCATCAATACTGAAACTCTCGATATGTATAGAACTCTTAGTGGTGTACAATGAATCTTGAAATAATTCCTTAGGTTGTTTGATGATGCAAATTTATAAAGTGATAGCCTACACCAAAAGGAATATGAAAATTCATAAGAATAACTATCCCACACAATATCTTGAGTTAGCAGATATGATCTTTACCTTGAAAATACAGAGGCATTATCTCGAAGGGGATAAGTGTAAGAATATAGTAAACCCAAGAGTCTCAAATATATATTTAGATAGAACAAGAATAATATGCTCCATAAAATCTTGTAAGATATCATCATGGATTATTACTACTCAATCCACTACCATCATGGTAAGGAAAATAATGTTACATATGCACTAAGGAGAAAATATCTTGCACATTTATCAATTATGATAACCTCAAAGGACCCAATATTTTAATATTTAGAGAGTATGAACATGTGAATACTTAAGATAAGAACATATTCAATCCTTTCTCAAATGATTGATCAACTATCTTTCAGGGATAAAATAAATGATGCTCAATAAAAATATGTGGAAATACAAAAAATGTGGTAGCTATTCGAAATAGGAAATCCTATGAGTTAATGATTGATGAGGAAGGTGTTGTATGATTTTCATAATGATTATGCATACCAGCCGATCCATAGATAAATACAGATCATTTAAATGATGCACATATCTCATCCTTCTGTATTCATCTAGGAAGAACAGAGATGTATCCGGATATCTGAGAGAACTTTTGGTGGGAAAATATCAAGAAGAATAATGATGAGTGTACATAAATGTGCCTAGTATGTTAGAAAGTGATGAATTAATGGAAAAAGTATAAGGGGATGATGAAACCACTACCCATTCTAGCATGGCTGTGTGAGAACATCACCATGGTCATTTTCACTGGACTCCCATGGAAAACTGAAGGAAATAATGTTATATGATTCATTTCGGATCATCTTACAAAAACAAATCACTTTTCCATAATTTGGTAGGATATCTAATCCTATCAAGTTTCATGGATATATATGAAGGAGGTGGTAAGGATTCATGGAGTACCACTATTAATTGTATGCAATAGAGATCCAATATTCACATTAATGTTCTAAAAATTTCTTCACCATGCTCTAAGCACATAACTGTACTTCATTATGGAATATCATCCTCAAACTGATGGCCAATCAGAGATAACAATTCAAACACTGGAATAAATGTTCACAGCTTGTTCTATAGACTTCAATGGAGGATGGGAGCAACATCTTCCACTGGTGGAATTATCTTACAGTAATAGTTTTCACACGAGTATTGAAATGGATCCATATAAATCCCATTATTTTAAAAGGTGGAGAACACCAACATGTTGGGATGAAGTCAGAGTGTGTAAGCTTCTTGGATGTGAAATGATCAATGAAATGATGGAGAGGTGAAAACCATTTAGTAGAACATCAAGGAAGCTAATGTTTGGAGATGAGTTTTGTGGACAATTGTCAATGATATCTTGTGTTCAATGTTGGAGACATGGTATTCCCCTACATATCTCCTTGGAAGAAGGTCACGAGGTTTTGGAATAATTGAATTCTAATTCCGAAGTACATAGACCCCATCGATATTCCTGATCATGTTTTACCTATGACCTATGACATGACCTTCACCTTCCTTGTCTAAAGTACATGATTTATTCAACTTATCCCTCTTAAGAAATTACACACATGATATATCATGTGTACAATATTCAAAGGTGGTGCATTTAGAAAATTATCTATAATACAAGGTGCTACTTGAGAAAATATTTTCTCGTAGAGACAAATTTCAATGTAACAAGACTACTCACCTGGTTAAAGTACTACAGAGGAACCATAAGTATGATGATACAACTTGGGTACTATATGAGGTAATGAAGGAAAAGTACCCACACCTATTTATGTTGTAGAATGTAATATTAATTTTTGTGGGTGAGATTTCATAAGGGGGAAGAATGTAATGACCCAATGTTTTATCAAGGGAATTAACTTCATATAATTATGTAATATAGTATAATAATATAGAATTACATATAGAATACAGTACAATACTTATAATTTAAGAATAATTAAAATTAAAGGTATCTCTAGAAGTTAAGAAACCAATACAGATGAAATAGTAACACGAACATTGGAATAGTAATGTGAACCCTATGAAAAGGAAACTACCCAATATAATAGTAACACAACCAATGAAATAAAAAATAAAATGTATCCATAATTTATGGGATAATACGGTATAATTATATCATAGTATTAATATATAGATATTTTAAAAACCATTAATAAATTGTTGGTATTTTCCTAAGTCATGCTTATTTATTTATAATTCTATGATTAATTTAGTAAATAATATGAAGGCTTATTTATATAAAACAGATTCATTAAAAAGTGTCATGATTAAATTTGATTATAATATAATTTAAAAAGTCCTTAAGTAATTTTTAAATGTGTTGAAAGTGTAGTATTAATTTTAAAATTTTCTCTATCACATAAATTATGTTTTTAATTAAAAATTAAATTTTACATATTTAGAAAATTATTTTCCTAAAATGGAGTTCAATTTTGAATACTACATTCAATAACTTGTTGGTTTGATATTTTGGGATTTTTCAAAAATATATGAACATTTGGTGAATAGTGAAATATGATTATTTATGATAAATGCTAAATAAATGAATTTCTACATCATTTTAGAATCATGGATGATTTAAATGGGATTTAGTTCGAAATTACATGCACTCTTTACTATTTTTTGTCACATGATTAAGGAATATTTATTTTATTCAGAAAAAATTATAAATTAATGATTAAAATAATATGAAATCTCTCTTCCCCTATAATATAAATATTATCCCTCTTTACCTCTTTTCATCACTCCTCTTAATCCATGTTCCTCATCTAAATTCTACTCAAATATCCCTATAAATAGCAATTCCATGTCCATCATCCCTTGGTATCTCCAAAAGTCAAAATCCTCTTCCCTAATGTGGTTTTAAATGATGTTATATTCTAGAGGAAAATTCCAATTTTCATTTCTTTTATTTTTCTTCCAAGTTCCATTATTTCTTTTCATTCCTAGACTACATTGATAAAAATGTTATGATAACTCAAATAACATACATGAACTGGAATGTTAATATTATAATTGAATAATTCGTCATAATATATCCTTTCCTCCACCTTTTTACTAAAAATTTAAACACCAGCAGAGATGTGTTAATTTGTAACATTCCAAGAT
The DNA here is from genome assembly GCA_963277665.1 of Viscum album. Lineage (NCBI taxonomy): Eukaryota > Viridiplantae > Streptophyta > Magnoliopsida > Santalales > Viscaceae > Viscum > Viscum album. The sequence continues at coordinate 1,083,896,262 of OY728163.1, read as the reverse complement.
GATGGGGTTTCAATTTATGTTATGATATTCAATTCTGGTCATTAAATAATTTTGATGGTTGAAATAGACTATAATATATGTAATATGTCTAATTTATGGTTAAATATTTTTCACAAACAAAATTAATTTATAATGGAAAATGTGTTCCTTACAATTAAAACCTGACAATTATCCAAAACTGTTATCATTAATGTTTTTTATAATGATTCATAATCACTAAAAACAAAAATAAAAATTGCAACCATGTGATCTACTAAATGTTAAATAATAACTTAAAAATACCATTCTGGACACCCATCCTCAAATTACATGTTTATCCTCACATGTATATAAGTAAACCTATCAATAAAACCAAGAAAACAAATGTACCCAAACAATGAAATTTGACCTCTTAAACCATAAAAATGTCATGAATAAACTTCATGAGGCTATAATAAATCAAAAAAATTATTAATAGGTTATGTAAATAATAATTAATTAATTAAATTTGACTATCCATGACATTAATATCAGGTGAAGAATACATTTGGGTTTAATGTAAGGGATTTTACAAGAACCTCTATTATTCATTTAGGTTGTTTAATTATACTCTTTACCCAAATGAAGTTATACATTATATTTATTTACATCATGGAAATGTTGTGTAAATTCTACAAATTCGAGTATCAAGGGCAATTGATCATTTTCATTTAGGGATATTCCTCTTTTAAAGTGGTTCCCTCCTAAATAATTTCTAAAAAGATAAACTTTTTTAAGTGAACATCTATCATTCTAACCCATTTTTATGTACGATATATTTCCTATATTTAAGAAAACATTGTTTTTATTAAACAAAAAATTTATCAGTAAAACCTTATTGGTTCACTTCTATTTTAATATAAAAGATTAGGCTCTTTTATGTTTTAAATGACTATAGATCTTTTCATTTAACCACACTAATTTTTTTAAATTTTAATGTTTCTTAAGTACTATTTTTACATGTTAATAGATCAATTTGAAATAAATTTTTATGATATATGAATATATGGCCTTATTATTTTCCATGTATGATTTATTTCCTTTCCTTCATGGATTTTTTTATGATACTCCCATTTGTTTTTCTTTATGACTTGATTTGGATACCAAATTCTTACCATAAGTTACCCATATGATTATGTATGATTCATTATGTATAATTATATATGTGGATATAATATTCATGAACCTGATTTGATGTGTAAGACTAGTTATTGCTTAAATTCATTTGGAAATGTCTTGTATCATGATATATTATGTTCAACGGTCTTGGCAGTTAGCCTTGACTTGTACAACCATGTGCAATGGTCTTGGTGTTTAACCTCAACTTATACTCCACTGTGTGCGAAGAGACTTGACTTGTTCTATAGTCCTTATTTATGTAGAATCCACAATACTATTCACCCATGTTAATATGATATCGTGTTTATATTTCACGATTCAATATTTCCATAAATTTGTATATTATTATGATATTTCATCTAACCCATGTGCTAAAGATTTATTCTTTAGTTTATGTCCTTATAATGATTTTTAAGAAATCCCATTTTTCATGACATCCCTGGTTATCCTATGAATATCTATGATTACAATGGATGTTATGATCACTATATAAATATTATATAAAAAAATTCAATTTAGTTCCATGTTTTTAATTTAATGTATGTAGTCTTCCAAGATACTAGACTTTATGGTACTGTTCTTGTAATGTTGTGTATAAGTTCATGTAATGATATGTGTAAATGGTTTGGGTTGATATATTTCATTATCAATTCATTTATTAGTTGGAATGTGATTCTATTTCTTACCATTCCATATTGATTTTTCTATAACTAGTTATTTTAAAGACATGTGTTTCAAGTTATTACAATGTTATTGATTATATGCACCTAGTTATCTGTTTGTGGATTATATGGTATGTGTGTTCATTTATTTAGCATTAAATAATTATAATCAAATTACTTAATTATATTTTATTATATACCTAACCTTTATTGAGAGTTTTATCTCATCCTTATTTTATTTCCTTTCAATAACATCCTCTTATGTGTACTCAGAAGGATATTCTAGGATACAAAAGATGGAATAATGTTACCATAAAAAGAAAAAAAATTATGTTGTAATTAATGTCTTCATTTTTATTAAATTAATCATATATATATTTGGTTTATCCATACTACTAAATATATTGATCCTTCGGGTGGTATTTCCTTGATGTAATGCCAATGTTAATTTATTAGACACCATCTACAAGATTTTGGGGGTCAGGTTGCTACAAAACATATGTAATTTCCTATAAAACATTATGGATATCCTCTAATATTAAACTGGATTATCAAATAACCATGATCACTTTTTTTGAGGTAATATATTGTGGTTAGATACATTTATGATAAAAGACAGAATCCACCATAACAAAATATTGTATGATCACCTAGAATGTTTTAAATTGTTGCACATCATTTCTAGTAATCTATGTCCTCTCATATTATATAAATCTAATTATTTCAGGAATGAAATTATATAATCAAATTTATTGTAAAAATGCATCTAAAAAAAAATTTATCCAAAATATTTGACACTATTGAAGCATCCAAGAACATAAATTGGTCCCAAACTTGAGTTATTAATTCCAGTGTTTTATAATGCATCTCAATTGAATTTTACAACACTTTTATAAAGTACTTTGTAGTAAAATGATTCCTCTATATGATATAAATAAAATATATATATATGTTTTTTTAAAATTAAAATTAAACCTATGACGATCATAGGCTCACCAACTATTCCTCCTAGATACACATCGACCTTTCACATACACAACTTAATATAGATTATGGTAATTGGGGTTGATGAATAATCCCAATATATACATTCTCATCTCCACCATATGTAATAAATTGTATCTTCTCATGTTATGGTTGTTATGAACTAAATAGAAACTAATACTATGGCAGAATTTGAAATTTTCCTGGTTTTCTATTCATAAAATTATTATCCACATGCCTTTGAAATGAGTGTCATATGACCCAAATATAATATATGAAACCACCATATATACAATATTGTAGAATATAAGGACCCCTACATTATGTAGAAGTATATTTATATGATTAAATTTATCAATTTTAATGTGTTTCTTGGTTCACAAATACAATGTTGGTTTTATAGGTATAACCCACTTATCATTAGATAAGATACAAGAATATATGCAATCTTCCCCATTCATAACCTGATGTGGTACAATATACTCTACTACCATTGTTCTATCCACCACCATTGAGCAGATATTTTGTGATATGTCACAAGTCATTGAATATAAAAATGATGAGCCACCAAAAAATATTTATCCATCATGTATGATCTTGATAATTCTATAGTTTCCACATGCTCATTTTCAGCTACAATTTAACCAATATTTTGGTTATAACGTGTCTTGATTCTTTTTTAGGTTGTATTAGGTGAAATTAATAAATTAAAAATCCCATCTGGATATGCATGATGGTTTAATAATTAGGGAAAATCATATTATTTTCAATAGGAAAATGTTCACCCTATTTTGGATACATATGAGCTGGTGTAGATTTTTTAAAAAATAGACGGCCTCCCACACGCAATAAATTTCTATAAAATAGTATTTATTTTCTTTTTGGGTTAATGGATGATAAAACCATACAATATATAGTATATGTAATTAACACCATGATTATGGGTGTATGGTTAATTCCCTCTGTTTGGAAAATGGTGCACCTCCACCTAGAAAAATGTGTCTGTAAGTATTGAAACCCTATAATATTTTATTAAAATTCATAAACACCTCAGGTTATTATTCGTATTCCTCCTAGATGAACCAATTAAAATATCCTCTTTAAATTAAGACTCTTGAATGTATTCCATGTCTCTATATACCCTCTTTTATTGGATTAAGAGATCCATTGGATGGATTCTACACATATATCGCATGTGATTTCATCCCATTTTTGTAACCCTTTTCTCTCCTCTGATTATCGCTTATTTTTTAGGACAAATTTATCCATTGTACATTGGATTATATATAATGACCCATACATTACATAAATTGTTATTACTTAAGACTTGAAGCATACTTGTTACAATATATAGCAATACCATGAAAGGACCGTATAGGTATAGTGACTTTAGAAACTGGGAAACATAAACAACATGTTCATAAAATCAACTACATTGTCTCCTATTTATTTCATCATATCTAGAGTCCCTTTTTGGCATACCCTACATAATATCATTATTCCTAACCCGGGGAAAAGAAAACATACAAAAGGGTGAGCTCAAATGCTCAGTAAGGGTAAACAAAAGAAATATCAGTCATATCATACTCATAAGAACATAACATTTTGAAAATATTAACATGCAAAAGAAGTCATAATATCATGTCGTGGTATAAATCATAGTAATTAAAAGTAATCCAAAATAATCATAACTTAAAACATGAAACATTGTGGCATACACACATAATCATAGAAAATCATTTCATATTAGTCAAGGCTCATTTCCAAGACCATCATAGAGGACAAATTCCATTACTGAACTGAGTTCACTCCTCGTTCCAGTCTTCTATCACTCAACCGGTTTAACTTGTCGTTCCATCCATTTCTATCTCATGGGATATAAATCTTTACCCAATGCATTATAGAGAGATATAGGTCCCACACATTTGATAATGAAACCATTCTTATTTGTGCCACACAATCATAAATCATACATCATAGCATAACCCATGTAATAAAAATGGGATTCTTAAACATCGTGACATCATAAAACAATTCATATAAGATAAAGGAATTAATAAAAATAATTCCATCACAACATAATCAAATCAATGTAATAATAGGGATATAAATACAACCCTATATTATCTTTGATGGAAAATAATTTTGATAAAACTCTTGAACTCCATTCCTGAGGAAAATATACTTTATACTTCAAAAAAAATTTCATTTTTGTACATGTCATATAATTTTAAACTAAAATAATTTTATTAAAAATAAACTCAAAAACCTGTAAAGGAATATGCTTGGAAATAATGTTCTAAAAATCCATTCATGCCGTATAAGTTAAAAAAACATTCTTCTCGTACTTTTACTGGAAAAGTCAAAAAGTACCTCGTACGAAAAACGACAGAAGATTCCATTGATATCTTTTACTAAAAACTCACAAAACGGTAAAATTGGATTTAAAAAATTTTAGGAGGATAGATATAATATTACATATTGAGAAAAAATGGATGAGGATGATAAAATACACCCCAGTAAATACCAAAGTATAAACAATCTCGGATAAAAATGAGATTGAGATATTTTCCCTTACCTTAGGTCTGATATGCTTTGTAGGTGTCCAAACCTCCTGTATAATTATTTAAATAATGTCATTGACTTATTACAGAATCATACTTATTATTATGATATCATATATGGCCATATTCTTAGCTTGTTGTTAGTAATATTTTGTTGCTACTTGTTATTCAGGTGTTTATTGTTTTATGTTCTTATGTGTGTTTTGTCGAATAAGTTCTTATTATTATTTTTAGGTTATAGATACCTCATTTAAATAATGGTATTAGTTTAATATATATCAAATTTATTCATTCAATTAATTTATATAATCATTATGCAATGAAGATCATGTAGAACGAGTCACATAACATCGTGGAGACGATAGGCCGTATGTACGCACCAACGATGATATCATTCCAATGATCGTGGAATTGTATTGAAGTGTATGTATAATATTTTAGAATAAATATAACTTTACAATAATTATTATAGTTATTATTTACACCATTATACACATCCAATTAAGGTGGTGGTGGAAAACAGATTACACCACGACATGGAGACGGTATTCCGTACGTATGCACGCGCGGTGATTTTATTTTCTGTAGGATGGATAGAAGGTGAAATATGGTTGTTTCATATTTATAATTACATATCCGTATATGAGTGATACTGATGTTATTACTACATAATGAAACAACTAAAGAAGAATAAGTAGAAGAAGAAATAAATTTGAAAGAATTGGTAACATATATTACCTATTCTTTGATACGCCTCTTTGAAATCTCCTCTTAGGGCACTAAGATTGGTCTTTGAAGTAGACCAGGACCTCTAGGATGTTTATAGGGAAGTGGAGAAGATAAATTGGTAGGGTTTGGTAGATATTGAAGGCTCAAAGTGGTGTTAGGAGGAGATGGAGGAGGTTCCCTTTTATAAGGGAGGAGAGGGGCACCTTTGGAAAGTGTGAAAATATTATTTTATTATAATCTTATATTCTGTTTCAAAAGATCCAAAAAATAATTAAAGATGAAGATAAGACGACTCATGGTCGAAATAAAATCATCCAATCGGAATTGGACATGTTTTGGAGAATATTTTAATCATTATAGTCTAATTTATTTAAATCATTTATTAATGAGGTAAATACTTCATCATTATTGTGTCAAAAATAATTTAACTTATTTGGTGTCTAAAAATTATAAAAAAATATCACCATGTAGGAAATATTTTTAGCTTTAAAATTAATATTTATAATCAAAAATATAATTTATATAACCCATTATAAAAATTAATTACTATTAGAGTTTTTTAATGTCAATTTTGTCTTTACATTAAATTAATTAATCCAAATTGTCATTATCACTACCAAGTGGCTCAATGGGGTCCCAAAATCGACCCAAGGATTCCCATCTTCGTAAACTACTCATACCATATGGTTAGGACAAGTGTCAGGGTAATTTTGAAATATTATAATATTCTTTTAACCTTGACGTACCCTATTTACCTTTAACCGTAGTAAATAAAAATTACCGTAGTTACTATTCATAATATCAAAAAAAAAATAAAAGTTACCTATTAACATAATTTTGACCCACTGATTCCAAATATGGAATCCATTTTTCAAAATTCAAAACACATAAGTTGCAGTAATTAATTTAAAATTAATCCCGTTGTTAAGCAAACGGGGTTTAAAAGTTAAAACATTGCCAAAGATTGAAATGTTTTTACCTATGAATTCAATGTAAAATTAATTCTAATGACATAAATTATATTATATGGTGAAAATATATTCTATTTATACTTTAAAACCATTCAATATTATAATTTAACCATATAAATTATTGCGATGGAAAAAGTTGTTTTTAATTAAAATATAGCATGTTTTTACTATTCATCAAAATATTAAAGTCACCAGAATAATTTGAGAAATTTATCCGAAGTAAATTTTTATTTCCTAATTTCAAAGAAGATTTGTTTTGTAAAATTGAACTTATAAACATGTCAAAAACTAGATTTAAAATTGGTGTGCCATCAAAAGGCGGTAAAACTGCATTTTTTTGAAAAATACTTCTTTTATCTAAAAAAACTGATTTTGTTTTCATACCTCATTATAGAAAATGAGTAAGATGAATTATAGTATTATAAATTGAAAATTTTAATTAATACTATTCGTAATGGCTAGTTTATATTATTATAATAATATATTGTAGTTTAGTGAAACTCAATATTGCGTACTACACACGATATCGAGGAAAGTCGCGATTGTGTGTAACACAAGAAAAGCTAGTGTTGTGTGCATGAGAGATTCATTTGCATATAACATAGGAAATAAAATAAAATTTCTCATAAAATCTCTGGGTGTTACACTCTACCCCCTTAAAAATAATTTCACCCTCTAAATTCATCACTTCTTAATAAACAAATGAGGATACCTCTCCCTCATCATATCCTCAAGTTCCCATGTCGCTTCTTCTAATAGGTGATTCCTCCATAAAACATTCACCAAGCGAGTGGTCTTGTTCTGTAGGACTTTTTCGCTATGATTCAGAATCTCTATTGGCTGTTCTTCATAAGAATGATCTCGCTCCAACAGTAAAACTTCTGAGCTTAGTACTTGTGAAGGATCAGGTATGTACTTTCTTAGGAGAGATACATGGAACACATCGTGAACTTGAGAGAGATTCGGTTGAAGGTCCAATCGGTAAGAGACCTTCCCAACACGATCCTGTATTTCAGAAGTACCAAAATACCTAGATCTCAGCTTTCCCTTCTTTCCAAATCACATTACTCTCTTCCAAGGAGATATTCGTAAGAACACTTTATCACCCACTTTAAACTCTAGGTATTTTCTTCGGTTGTCGGCTTAACATTTTTTTCGACTCTGAGCTTCTCTTATGTGTTGTTGAATAGATTTGACCATTTCTGCAGTTTCATCAACAAGATGAGGTCCTAATAGCTTTATTTCCCCAACTTCATCCCAACAAGTTGGAGTCCTGCATTTATTTCCATAGAGAGATTCATAATGAGCCATCTGAATACTGGAGTGAAATCTATTATTATAGGAAAATTCCACCAAAGGTAGGTGTTGATCCCAAACACCTGTGAAATCCATAGAGCACACTCTTAACATGTATTCTAGAGTTTGAATTGTCCTTTTAGACTGACAGGCTGTTTGAGGATGATAAGCAGTGCTGAAACTCATCTCTATATCTAGAGTATGATGAAGACTTCGCCATAACATCGAGGTAAACCTTGGATCCCGATCAGATATAATGGAAAGTGGTACTCCATGCAATCTTATAACTTCCTTTACATATATACTGGAAAGATGATCCAGATAGAAATCTTCCATAATAGCAATGAAGTGTGCCGACTTCGTAAGAAAATCAATTATAACCCAGATAACATTATTGCTTTTGGATGTTTTAGGAAGTCCAGTGACAAAGTCCATAGTGATGTTTTCCCATTTCCATTTTGGTATGGAAAATGGTTGTCACATCCCTTTAGACTTCTGTCTCTCAGCTTTATCTTTCTGACAAACCAAGCATCGAGAGACATATTCAGCCACATCTCTTTTCATGCCATCCCACCAGAAGTACTCTTTCTAGTCCCTATACATTTTCGTGCTTCCAGGATGAATAGAGAATGAAGAACTATGAGCTTCATCCAGCAACTCCTTCTTTAATTCGGGGATTGGAGGAACACAAACCCGATTTCAGAACCCTATTATCCCATCACAATCAAGGTTGAATTTAGGAACATTTCTCACCATCTTTTGTAACTCTACATCTTATTTTTGTGCCTCTTTAATCTTCACATGTATAGATGGTTGAACATTCATTTGAGAAAGATAATATTTTCCCCTTCCATTATAATTCCAAGATCAATCCATTTTAAATCTATAAATATTGGATCTTTTGTGATCCTCATCATGGATAATCTAGAATGGTCTTTTCAACTTAATGCATCTTCCACCTTTTTTGCTTTCCCAAGGTGATAGTGAATTGAGCAGTCGTAATCCTTAATCATCTCCAACCATCTTCTTTGGCGTATATTCTTCTCCTTTTTTGTGAAAATATACTTTTAACTTTTGTGATCAGTATAAATATCACACCTTTCACCATAAAGATAATGCCTCCAAATCTTTAATAAAAATATTACCACAACAAACTCCAAATCATGAGTTGGGAAATTTTTCTCATCGATTTTCAACTTTCATGAGGCATGAGCTATCACCATATCATTTTTCATGAGAACACACCCCAATCCCTTCTTGGATGCATCACTATAGATCACAAACCTTTCTCCACTACAAGGCAGTGTGAGCACAGGTGCACTGGATAACCTTCTTTTCAACTCCTTGAAATTTCCTTCACACTCCACCGTCCCCACGAACATAACTCCTTTTCGAGTCAACCTTGTGAGTGGATTAGATAATCTTGAAAAATCTTTCAAAAAACGTCGATAATATCCATCCAAAACAAGAAAACATCGGATCTCATTTATTGTTGTTGGTCTTGACCATCTTTCGATAACCTCTGCTTTTTCTGGATCCACAGATATCCCCTCTTTTGAGATTATGTGACCCAAAAATGCAATTTTTTAAAGCAAAAATTAACAATTGGTAAATTTGGAATAATGCTTCTCCTTTCATAGGGGCTTTAAAACAATTATCAAGCGATCTTCATCTTCGTCCTTTCTCTTTGAATAGACAATAATATCATCTATAAAGACTACCACAAACTGATCAAGATAGTCTCTAAAGAAACTATTCATCAGATCCATGAAGATAGAAGGGACATTAGTAAGACCGAATGGAATCACTATAAATTCATAGTGTCCATACCATGTACGGAATGTCGTCTTTGGTATATCCTCCCTTTTGAACCTTAATTGATGATACCCTGAACACAGATCAATCTTGGAATGATATTGATCTCAGCGTAGTTGATCAAATAAGTCATCAATGCGTGGGAGAGGATATTTGTTCTTGATAGAGATCTTCTTATTTTCTCGATAATCAATGCTGAGTCTCATTGATCCATCCTTCTTCTTAACAAATAGAACAGGTGCTCCTCAAGGTGAAACACTAGGGCACATGAATCCTTTATCAAGATTCTCTTGGAGTTTCTTCTTCAATTCCTGCAACACAATTAGGTCCATTCTATATGGTGTCTTTAAAATGGGTATAACACCTGGTATGAGTTCAATTGAAAACCCAACTTCACGATTTGGTGGAAGACCTGGAAATTCCTCCGGAAAGACATCATCAAACTCCCTTACAATGGGTGTATTATTAATCATGAGTTTCTCTCCAACCATTTGAGAAAAATAACCTTAATTTTTTGGAATCAAGACCCATAAGATGGACGAAATTTCCTCTAGAAGGATATATTCATCCTTTAATCGATAGACGATCATAGATTGATATGCAATATTAAATGTGATTTCCCTTCTTTGGAAATTGATATGATCTCCGTATAAAGAAATCCAATCCATGCCAATAATCACATCAAATTCCACTATAGGAAGGATCACAAGATTTGCAGGAATCACTTGTCTTTGGCCTTAAGAGTTTGATGACATTGATCATCATCAATAACCCTTGGATTTGGGCATTGATTGGAATAATTCCCCATATCCTTGCACTTGATACATTGTAGTGTAGGAGGTTCATTCTGTGTATCCCATTCTTTGTTCGCATCATTAGACATCTTCTTCTGATTATTTCGACATTAAACTGCTCGATGACCTTCTTTTCCACACTTAAAACATTTTCTTGTCCCTTTAAAACAATTCCCTCCATGTTTCTTTCCACAATTTGAGCATAAATAAAAACTCATCTTCTTTTCAGGGTGGTCTTTAGATATTATTTTGAATTCCATTTTCCTATTATTATCAAACCCATATGACTGATGGGTTACTCCAATCTCCAACTCAACCTTGAGAGCACATCAAACAATCTCTTGATAGCTATTGATGTCCCTTATGGTTAACGGCATTAGAAGACATCATTTTATGCCACTAAAGAATCGATCAACTTTACTCTCAGGTTGGATAATAATCCGAGAAGCATACCTTTCAAGCCTTGTAAAATTTGCTTCGTAGATACCAACATATTCATAATACTTTTTCTTTAGTTCAAGAAACTCTCTCATCATCTTTGTTCGAAGAATACGAGGGAAGTACTTATTGAAAAATAAGTTCTTGAACTCATCCCATTTCATGGACTCAATTTCATCTCTTTGCCTCGTATTCTTGAAAAGATTCCACCATTGATCAGCATCACCTTCCAAACAATACACTGCTAATATGACATTTTCATGTTCAAAACATTGTACAACTAAAAATATCTTTTTAGTGGTACCAATACATTGTTCAGCCACTAACGGATCAGAGGACCCGCTAAATGAAGGTGGACACTACCTCATGAAGGATTGAACAGAATGTTGCTCCCTCCTTTGCACGTTTGGAAGTCCTGCATGGTTTATAGCTTGAGAAAGTTTTGTGAGCATGGCTAAAAGATTTTTCATTCCATCTCCCATAACGTTTGGTTGCTCAGGGGGACAATCATTGCATTTCCCGTCACATTCAACATTAACACGGTTCTTCGGGTTCCTGCCATTGACTAAAACCAATAATTATAGTGTGAGAAACACTAATCAAAATAGGAAAACCACATAATCAAGAATCAAATTTCACACTTAAGGTCTTATCATAGGTTACTCATGGCCATTTCTAAAACACTATGATTTTGTTCTATGCTTATACTTATCCATAGGGTTCTTATAAGGGCTTCCACATCCTAGTTTACAAAGGTTGACTATACCTTTCCTCTGATACCAACTATAATGACCCATACTTTACATACATTATTATTACTTCAGAGTTGAAGCATACTTATTACAGCATATAACAAATCCATGAAAGGACCGTATATGTATAGTGTCTTTAGAAACTGGGAAAAATAAACAACTAGTTCATAAAATCAACTACATTGTCTCCCATTTATTTCATCATATATAGAGCCCATTTTTTGGCATGTCCTACTTAATATCCTTCTTCCGGACCCGGGGAAAAGAAAACATACAAAAGGGTGAGCTCAAATTATCAGTAATGGTAACGAAAAGAAATATTAGTCATATCATACTCATAAGAACATAACATTTTGAAAATCTTATCCTCCAAAAGAGGTCATAATATCATGTCATGGGATAAATCATAGTAATAAAAAGTAATCCAAAATAATCATAACATAAAACATGAAACATTATGGCATACACACATAATAATAGAAAATCATTTCATATTTTTCAAGGCTCATTACCAAGACCATCATAGAGGACAAATTCCATCACTGAACTGAGTTCACTCATCGTTCCAGTCCTGTATCAGTGAACCGGTTTAACTTGTCGTTCCAGCCATGTCTATCTCATGAGATATAAATCTATAACCAAGGAATTGGAGGGAGATATAGGTCCCACCCATCTCATAATGAAACCATTCTTATGTGTTCCACAAAATCATAAATCATACATCATAGCATAACCCATGTAATAAAAATGGGATTCTTAAACATCATGACATCGTAAAACAATTCATATAAGATAAAGGAATTCATTAAAATAATTCCATCACAACATAATAAAATAAATGTAATAATAGGGATAGAAACATGACCCTATATTATCTTAGATGGAAAATAATTTTGATAAAACACGTGAACTCCATTCTTGAGGAAAATATCCTTTCTACTTCCAAAACATTTTTCCTTTATTTTCATGTCATACAATTTTAAACTAAAAGATGTTGATTAAAAATAAACTTGAAAACTTGTAAAGGAAGATTCTGGGAAATAATGTTCTAAAAATAAATTCATTCCGTATAAGTTAAAAAAACATTCTTCTCGTACTTTGGTAGGAAAAGTCAAAAAGTACCTCGTACGAAAAACGACAAAAGATTCCTTTGATATCTTTTACTAAAAACTCACGAAAGGGTAAAATTGGATTTAAATAATTGTAGGAGGATAGAAATAATATTACATATTGAGGAAACATGGATTTGGTTGATAGAATACACCCCAGTAAATACCAAAGTATAAACAATTTCAGATAAAAATTAGATTGTGAGATTTTCCCTTACCTTAGGTCTGATATGCTTTGTACGTGTCCGAACCTCCTCTATAATGATTTAAATAATGTTATTGACTTATTATAGAATAATACTAATTGTTATGATATCATCTATGGCAATATTCTTTGCTTCTTAATATTAATATTTCATTTCTACTTATTATTCGGGTGTTTATTGCTTTATGTTCTTAGGTGTGTTTTGGAGAATAAATTCTTATTCTTATTTTTTAGGTTATAGATAACTCATTTACAGAATGGTATTAGTGTAATATATATCATATTTATTCATTCAATTCATTTATATAATCATTATTCAATGAAGATCATGTAGAACTAGTCGCATCACATCGTGGAGATGGTAGGCCGTACGTACGCACGAGCGATGATATCATTCCCATGATCGTGGAATTGTATTGAAGTGTATGTATACTATTTTAGAATAAATATAACTTTACAATAATCATATATAGTTATTCTTTACACCATTATACCCATAAAATTAACGTGGTGGTGGAAAAAATATTACACCATGGCATGGAGACGGTATTCTGTACGTACGCATGCTCGGTGATTTCATTTTCCGTAGGATGGATAAAAGTGAAATGGGGTTGTTTCATATTTATAATAACATATCATTATATGAGTGATACTAATGTTATTATTAATAATGAAACAACAAATGAAGAAGAATTAGAAGAAGAAATAAATTTGAAAGAATTGGTAACAGATATTACATCTTCTTCGATATGCCTCTTTTGAAATCTCCTCTTAGGGCACTAAGATTGGCACTACCACAAAAACTATTTTTCCCAATGCCCCCCCTTTATCAGCGCTAACGAAAAAGCATTGATAAGGGGGGGGGGGCTTTATCAGCGCTCAAAAACACGCCGATAGGGGGAAGCTTTATCAGTGCTAAAAAAAGTGCTGATAAAAGTACCCCTTTATCAGCGCTTTTTTTAGTGCTGATAAAGGGACCCCCTTTATCAGCGCTTGTTTAGTAGTGCTGATAAAGGGGGGGCCTTTATCAGTGCATTTTTTAAAAGCGCTGATAAAGGGTCAAATTCAAAAAAAAAATTAAAAAAAATATATTAATATATTAAAATATTAATATAGTTATATTGATATAAATATAATATATAATTTTTGAATATATTTTAGATAAGTATAAATGTACATTAACACTTAATATAATTAATATATAAGATATTTAGTGAAAATGGCTTCTTAAAAAATTTTAAAAAATATTTTTAATTAATAATTTGCTAATTATTATGGAGTAGTAGTCATTTAATAACAATTTGAAGACTAAAAAAATTAAAAAAAATTAAAAAAAGATCCAAAATAAGTTGATAACGCAACTCAAACTTCAAACGACCATAACTTTTGATCAGGGTGTCCGTTTGAGCTCTACCACATATCAAATCGAAGCCTGCGATGAGTTCTACGTCTATGTGATAGAGGTAACACGGGTCAAGAATTTTGCAAGGCCCAAACAGGCCCAGAAGGCCTCCAAAACTGAGTTTTTAGTCGGGGTACCCAGATTTTTTAACATTTTGTGGGGTTTCAGCCTCGTTTGAGGGGGTATTATTGGCTTTTTTGGTCGGGAATGAATTTATTACACGGTATAACATTCATATTGATATTATTTCTTTGAAATTTTATCATTTTTTATAATGCACTGCTATTTATAATCAAATATATAACTATATGTACATATTTTTTATATATTCACACCTAAAAATTAATTTCTTAAAATAAATAATTAAACATTCTTACATATAAAATATATTAGCTCTATTTAAATAATCACTAATATCAATTTTATTTAAAATACCAATATATGGATATTTATAGAACTACTATATATTAAAAGGGGGAATCAAGTGCTATAAAAGCCCCCCACGATTGGCATGATTTTTTAAATTTTTTGTAAGGTTATTTAATTTTTTTAATTTTTTTAAATTTTTTTAATTTTTTTAACTTTTAAGAGCTCTTTTTTAAAAGTGATGATAAACGGATCCTTTGTCAGCACTAAAACGAAATCGCGGATATAGGACCCCTTTATCAGCGCTGATAAAAGACCCCTTTTATGAGGGCTTTTTTAGCGCTGATAAAAGGGATGTTGTCAGCGCTTTTTTTGAGCGCTGATAATGGGGACCACCCCATTATCTTCGCCGGCTTTAACAGTGCTTTTCCAAGCGCTGTTAAAGGCCATTTTTAGTGCTGATAAAGGTTGTATTTGTAGTAGTGTGGTCTTTGAAGTAGACCAATACCTCTAGGATGTTTATAGGGAAGTTAAGAACATAAATATGCAGGGGTTGGCCAAGCTTTAAGGCTCAAAGTGGTGTGAGGAGGAGAGGGAGGAGGTGCCCTTTTATAAGGGAGGAGAGGGGAACCTTTGGAATGTGTGAAAATATTATTTTTTTATGAACTTATATTCTATTTCAAAAGGTCCAAAAATCATTAAATATGTATATAAGATGACTCATGGTAGAAATAAAATCATCAAATTAGAAATGGACGTGTTTTGGAAAATATTTTAATCATTATAATCTTATTTATTTAAATCATTTATTAATGAGGTAAATACATCATCATTATTGTGTCATATATAATTTAATTTATTTGGTGACTAAAAATTATAAAAAAATATCATCATGTAGGAAATCTTATTAGATTTCCAATTAATATTTATTGTCAAAAATATAATTTATATATCCCCTTATAAAAATTAATTACTAAAAGATTTTTGTTAATGTCAATTTTGTCTTTACATTAAATTAATTAAACCAAAATGTCATTATCACTACCAAGTGGCTCAATGGGGTCCCAAAATCGACCCTAGGATTCCCATTGAAGGCCACTACTCATCTAATAAGGTTAGAACAAGTATCAAGGTAATTACTAATTATTATAATATTCTTTTAACCTTGAATTACATTATTTACATTTAACCGCAGTAAATAAAAATTACCATAGTTACGATTCATAATATCAGAAAAAAATAAAAGTAACCTATTGAAATAATTTGGACCCACTAATTCCAAATATGGAATCCATTTTTAAAAATATAAAACATAGATGTTGCAGTAATTAATTTTAAATTAATCCCATTGTTAAGAAAATGGGTTTTAAAAATTAAAACATTGCCAAATATTGAAATGTTTTTACCTATTAATTCAATGTAAAATTAATTCTAATGACATAAATTATATTAAATGGTAAAAATATATTATATTTATACTTTAAAACCATTTAATATTATAATTTAACCATATAAATTATTGCGATGAAAAAAGTTGTTTTTAATTAAAATATATCATGTTTTTACTATTCATCAAAATTTGAAAGTCACCAGAATAATATGAAAATTTTATCCAAAGAAAATTTGTATATATTGATTTCAAATAGGAATTTTATTTTGTAAAATTGAACTTATAAACATGTCAAAAACTAGATTTAAAATGGGTGCGCCATCAAAAGGCGGTAAAACTGCATTTTTTTGAAAAATACTTCTTTTATCTGAAAAACTGATTTTGTTTTCATACCTCATTCTATAAAATGTGTAAGATGAATTATAATTTTATAAAATTCAAACTTCAGTTAATACTATTCATAATTTATAGTTTATAATATTATAATAATATATCGTTTTTAGTGAAACTCAGTATTGCGTACTACACACGCTATCGGGGAAGGTCGTGATTGCATGTAACGCAAGCCAAGCTAGTGTTATGTGCAGTGAAAGATTCCTTTGCGTATAACATAGGAAATAAAAAAAAATATTTCTCATCAAATCTCGGAGTGTTACATTATATCTACATTTTGATGAATCCAATTTACTGGGATATTGGCCCAATTTATTGATCCCTGCTAATTCCTTTTATAGTGACTTAGATCATTCATCATCAAATTGAGGGTTATGGGTTGGAATTCCCCTGTCAATGTTCAAAAGTTAGGTTGTCTAATTGAAAATTACCATTTTATTGATTATATTTATGTGTATGTAATTATGTAATAATAATATAAATGTGGGTTAATTAATTTTAAAATTGAATAATTTAATTGATTTATTCCATGTGATTACGAAATTGATTGAATAATGCTGTTATGAAATATATGTAAAATGAGATTATGAAATAGGATGTATAATGGAATATTTTAAATTGTTAAATAACTACTCATAATCATGGTTGATAAATGTGTTATGAATACCGATTCATGGACTGTTTTTTGGGGATTGATATGAAAAATGAGTTGTGGGATATGGAATGATTCTATAAACATTAATAGGGTTCCATACTACCGATCTATGACCCCAAGATAATTATTTATTAAGTTGATATCACTGAGTTGTGGGGCATAGACTACTATAAGAAATACCTTTAATGTCACACTCGGTTTTTTTCTTTTCATGTCATGATTTTGAGCCGTTTCATTGAAAATCCTGATACATTTATTGGGTGTTGGGTGAGATTAATTATGAGTTTTGAACTACGATATATGTCTAATCACCCTAATTTGGGTTCTCCATTTCTTATTTAGGAGTTTTTGGAGAAAGGGTGGTTACTTCATGGTATGGGAAAACTGTGAGAACATTTCTATATTTAAAAACATATTTTATTTATTTTATAACTCATTCCACTTCCCACGTGTCCTACCCTAACATATTAAAACAACCATATCTTTTTTGACCCCATAGAAAATCATAAGCATGGTGAATTGGGGTCACTTATTTAGGTATTGGGCCAGCCCATGGGCCCATTTCCAGTTTTTAAAAAATAAATTGTTTCTTTTATATCAAATAAAATTTTAAATATTTTTAGGTTATTCCACATCCCACTCAAAGCCAATACCCCAGTCGTCACCCCCATTATCCTGCAAATCATTTTTTTATTTTATCAAATCTTGTTTAAGGAAAACCGGTAACCATACAGAACCTCAAAATCCAAGCTTAACACATTCAACTTCAAATTCAAATTTCAAATTTCCGCTCCACCTCTATCATCACCTTGAGCCACGAGCCCCGACACACGGCCTATCACGGGACGACCTCAAAAATTGAAGTCACTCGATTGTTGTGTTGCCGATCGGACGTGTCACGTTCCTATCCGCATCGAACTCAAGATGCGAGCCTTCGCGAATCCCAATGTCACCTTCGGCCAGGTCGACGGCGAGACACACTGGACCTTCCACTGAAGAAAAAACCATCCGTATTAACGCCGGTGAGAACCCATCGTCTCCTTCACATAATCAAAGGACCGCAAAAATCACATATTCCACAGATCATCACAGATCCAAACATAAAAGGGAAACCCCACCACATCCACCCTATCCACCGAAGAAAACCCTCAGAAAACCTCAATCGCAATCCACCGCCGCAGCTCAGACGATGACCTCCACCAGTTGATAAACTGCCATAGCACAACAACTCATCACCAAGGGAAAACCCTTGGATTCTCCATAGAGTGTGCCGGTGAATCCGGTCTTACGCCCTTGGATCAGACTGTCGGAGACGAAGAAGTCCATGTCCAACGCAACAACAAGAAGAGAACGCCATGAGACAGTCGCAGTGAGCACCTGAGACCTCCGAAGAAAGTCCCCCAGAGGGAAGAGGTAGGGGCGAGAACCCTAGCACAACCAGCATCAAGCGTAAACTACTAAGAGAAAACCTTCAAAACAGGAAAACCACACAAAGAAAACAAGAAACAAAACCCCCCCTCCCTAGGCCCCTCCAGATCTGTCATCAACCACAATGAAAAATAAGTCACATCCGAAAAAACCAGGCCCTGTCAATCAAGTCTCACAAATGGAGACATCGACAAGCCAAGCCGACCAAGGCGGAAGGATGATTCAAAGTGAGGAGAAACAGGACGAGAGAGCCGGGGAGGGAAGAAATAGATGAACCGAAGAGGTAAAACATCACAATTTCTCTTAAATCATCCAGAATCGAGATGGTAAATTAATTCATCTACAAATCATTCCATTCGTATTTTATTTCCCAAAAATAATCTTTCCCTATTTTGTAATGACCATAGGATACTCTCCAAGAGGTTTCAATCCATTCCCTTTTCTCTAAGAGTTCATATATAATGGAAGACAAAGTGTTTTTTAGTTGAAAAGGTGAGAATCATTCTCCTTTCTCCTGCATATTCATCCTCATTTCATTATTTCATAGTTTTATAATATCCAATATCCATGATATACCTAGGGTTCTGATAACCTATGATTTTTATGGGGTTTATGTTCGTTTGGGTCTAGTCGTCATTGGTTCAGTGTTTTCAAACCCTTGGATGGGGATATTGGGTGTGAGTTACCATTATTCCAAGGATTTGAGGTAGGATATCCCTTTCACAAGAATTTATCTTTTAAGATTCATCATTTTATTATTGATTTCTTGTGATAAATATTTTTATTGTTATTTTTGATCATTTGGATAATTTTATTGTTGTGAAAAATTATTGTTTAATCCTTGTTTTGTGAAAGGTAATGTTGTTTCATCAAAAAAGTGCACACTAAGTGTTTGTTTAAATGTTCCACTATATTTAGAAACTATTTTGTGATGTTTAGAACGTGTTTCGTGGTATATTGAATATGTTACAGTATCTTGTATAAAACATTTCATTCAATTGATGCTTTTTTCCTTGTCAAGGTCTACAAATAAATTGTTTGGTTTAAAAGGGCATGTCTTGTATTCTGTAAATTGCCCAGTTGGCTTTTATGTGTTATGTTTGATTTAAAAAAATATTTTTTTGGATTTATAAATGAATTAGAAGAATTATAAATTTTATTTTTGGTTAATTATATGGATTTAAAATTTGGATTTGGTTCTACAAACAAATGTGTTTTTGTTTACAAAATGTTTTGGTCTGAGTTGTCAGAAAATGACCCGTTTCACATCCTTTTGAAAATGGTTGTGTTTTGAATATGTAACCTGAATGTTTTAAGGGATTTATGAATGTGTATTTCTCCTGTAAATTGTGTGTATAAAACTTCTTAATTAAATTTAAATTCATACCTTTGTCATGTGATGGTTTTGAGAGAAGTCATAAAGGCCCGTTTGGAAGTTTTTTTTGTAAAATTTGATTCCATGTGTATTGCATGTTCTATCTTTTGGAACAATTTTATGGTCCATTAATATGATTTATTATTTGTTTTTAGGGCTTCCATATTGGGGTTTTTATGTTATTTATGGGTTTGTGGCTTTAAAAGATCATTTTTATTGGATTTTTTGTGCAAGGACTCGTTATACTCCTTGAAATTGTTTTACAGATCAATTTTGTGATTTATTGATTCTTGAAAGAAATGTGAAGCTTGTTTGTGGGATGTTTGTTTTTTTATAGTTTGTTAATGGAATTTTTATGTGGAATATGTATTTTATAATATGTGTAACATGATTGAGCACAAACGGGATTCCCGTGTATCTAGGCGGGTGGGTGAGTACATGTATGCTAGTGATTCTGTGGGGTTTGGCCCCTGTTTCACGTAGAATGATTCATGATGACAACATTAACTAAACAACGATGATGATGTTATTGGAGGAACACTTTTTAGGGGTATTCTCCCTCATAGTGTCTCGTGTGTATGAGAACGTATATTCATTATGGTTACAATCATCGAGAAACGAGGTACATAGGCTCAGAACTAAATAATGCCTAGGGGTGTTCCCATTACTTGTGCCCATTGGCTCTTTTGTACTCACCATCGGCATACAGTGTGTTTGGTTGGAAACTTCAGTAGTGTGAGTGATTTATTTAAAAGTTTAAATTCTTTAAATTGACCCTCTTGAAAACTATTTTCATTTTAAAGTTCCACCTATTTGAAAATTATTACTAGAAATTTTGTTTATAAAACATTCTAGTTTTTGTATGGTAAATTATTATATAGCATGAGACCTCATTTGGAAAACATACCTTTATATCATATATTTAAAACATGAAAATGATTTTTCTTTTATTTTAAAGGATGTACATTGGGAATAGAATATTGGGATTACCTACTGAGTTTTAATACTCACACATATATTAATCTTATATTTTTAGCCCTTTTGCAGGTTTCACCGTCATTTCGATCGCCTTGGGCGACGTGTGATCATTATGTTGGAGAGTGACCATAAGGGACACATGTAGTTATTTGGTTATCGGTTTTGGTCAAATGAGTTTATGGATTAGTGGTAATTTCAGTTTCTTCTACAAATAATGTTCAGTTCATTTTTTATATAAATGTATTTTGGGTTGTACATTTCTTTCCGTTGTTTGATTGATTGTTTATATATGGGATAAATCATTCCCATGTGTACTCTATTGATGTCATTGTTTATTTTTTCAATCCCAGGAAGATCAGGAACACCTTCTGGGACTTGTTGTGGGCTGGCCTGGGTGACCGGTTCAGGGTCGAATAAGGATGGTTCATGACAAAATTTAATTATAGGAGGTCGGCTCTTATCAGACCTTTATTTTTAAGGAACCCTTGATATTTGGGGGATTTCAAGGTAGATGGAGTATTATTTTTGGGAATTGGATAGTAAGTGTGGGAAGGGCGACAAGAACTCTTTCTCATTCAGATCCACAAGTTTCCATGAGAAGTCTGGTTTTATTAGTGTCTTTTTTTCTTGTTGATTGTTTGGTGTTGGGATATGACAAGGGGAGTCTGACTAATGCCCTCCATTAGCTCCTAGGGCCAAGAAATCCATGTGAAGATGAGGCATAGTCCTAATAAGTCTTTCTGTGTTGGTGTTGTGTTTGACATATGGCCACTAACCACATGTTCAAGTCACCCACAGACACTAGTTCCCTTTTTTGGGTCTCTTGGACCTTTCTTGAATTCTGAATTTTTGTCTTGAAAATCCTTTTTCGAAGAATTGTAGAAATGAGATTTAAAGGAGTGGTTGGTTGTTGATAAGTGGAAACAGGTGTTTCAAAAATTAAATATAAGAATGATTTTTGGAACGTTTTTTATTTTCTGAAACAATATTTTCGAAGGAAGTGGAAATGGTTTAACAGGATTGGATTATCCCTAATAAAAACATGTTGTTGGTTGAATTAAAATGCTTTTAAAGTGTTATTTATTTTAAGAGGATTCTAAATATTTGTTTTAAATGTTGTGTTTTGGGATGTTCAAAAGTGTTGGAATCTGATTAATTGGTTTTGGAATTTGGTTTTGAGCGGTTGGTGTTTTCCTAGAAAGGGCATTGTTCATAATGACTATCAGATTATGAATAGATACCATTTTAAATTTTACAAAATGGGAACCGGTTGTTTGGAGTATCCTAGATGTTTTCAAAAGTTGTTAAAAATGAAAAGCGGTAGGTTTTTAAGCAAATGGTTCTTGATTAATTGTGGTTTGTTTTGTGAAATATGAAAAGGGTTTTTGACTTCTTGGATGGTGTTCCTTTTGACGGTACATGATTTTTGGAATGATTTTGTTTTGTTTTAGCCTTTTGTGGTTTAATGAGTTCTCAAATGCATGGATTTATTGATATCTAGATGGATGAAATATATGACATGGTGGATGGGTGCTTAGGGTGGCAAGGAAATGTGCATGTGTGTGAGACTTGATGAAACACCATCGGTGAATGTGGAAACCCACCAAGTTAGTTTGTTTATCAAAAGTCTTTTGGGCTGAAAAATTGTGGCCTTTGTTTATAAACCAATGGTTATGTGGCTAGTTTTTTCCATGTCTTAGAAGAGTAGTTTATTCAGTATGATTCCTTATTATATAGAATTCATACTGTTGTTATATCTTGAGGTTTTATTTTTTTGGTGGCTCGGTTTTGGATTAATTTTCATTGGGTTTCTAAAGATGTGTTGGATGTTGTGATGTGGCCTTGGATAGTTCTCCATTAGAAATCTTTCATGTTGATCAACCTATGGATTTATTTCAAAAGATAAATCCACCTCTTAGGATGTTTCCTCAGACTGTTTGTAAGAATAAAGAGATATTTGGGATTGATTTAAAGTAATTCTAGTTCGTGATAATATTTGTGGACATATCAGTTTTGTTCGGGGATGTTGATGTGTTTCACCGTATTCCTTTTCCAATATGCTCCTCATTTAGAGTGAGATATAATTTTGATATATATCTATGAGTTCCAATTTATATGAAGGTGTTTTTTTAGAAAGGGAGTTTTGTTGAGTGTTGTGATCCTTAGAACCGGTCTCCAGTGCAGGATATGCTTCAAGAATCAGGGTTCCATCCATAAGCCTCAGAGTTAAGCTTTTCACATTATCAGTAAATCTATAGAGGAGTGGGGATCTTGACCCGTCTTATACCTCCACCATTGTGGTATGGTAGTTTCAGAGTATCTATTGTGATTACTCATTACTGTGAATTTCATTTTTTTCTCAACAAGCGTGCTGTACATACCACTCACTCAATTCCTATGGTTTTACCTTCTTGGATGTGGGTTTTTGATCAATGTACCTATGTGGACTGCCTATGAAAATTGGGTGTAGTCATAGTGTAACATGTTCATAGGTGGGGAGTATTGGGTAGTTCCGTTGTTTCTTTTGTGGTTTCAGTGGCCTAATTGTTGGGTCCCATTCCATCCCCTCTCGGAGTACTGGGGGTCGGGATCCATGCCAAAAGTGTTTTCCCAGTTCTTGACCCCACCATTCTGGGGTGGGTGGTTTAGATGTTCTTGTTGTAACCATATTAACTTGGATTTGTAGGTTTTTGTGGGAGAGTTTTGGTGGTCCTGTGCATGTGAGGCCAAATTCTAATTCATTTTGATTTTTTTTAATTTCTAGTTGGTCTCTAATGGTGGGGAGACCCACTAAGGGTCTAAAATATATTTCCTTTAGGAATTGTCGGATGGTAGTTTTTATTTAATGGTGGGGAGACCCACCAAGGGTTTCCTTGATTTTTCCTCATAAGAACATATCTAGTGCTAGATGTTTCTTAATGGTGGGGATTCCATCCCACAATCCACTATAATATTTGGTTTTGGCAAGTTCTCATTAGTTTGGGTGAATGGTGGGTTCATTGGTAGAAGGCCCAACAACAGGGTTCTTGGTTTGGTTGTGGAGGTAGTGACTCAATCTTTAGGTTGATTATCATGAATTGGTTGAGAGTTGGTGTTTTGGTTGATGTAAGATGATTAAGTTCCATTAATGGATGATGTTGTGTCATTATATTAGGGGGCTGGACTATATTGAAAAATAATCCTTCTATTATGATCAATTAGTTGCAATGTTCTATGTCTTTCTTGGGGTGGAATTATTTTATTGTGTGTAGAATTGTCACACCAAGTTTTTTTCTTTTCAAGTCCGTGTTTTGATCCGGTTAATTGAAAATATAGATACTTTTATTGGGTGTTGGGTGAGATTAATTTTTAGTTTTGAACTACCATATTTGTCTAATCACACTAATTTGGGTTCTGCATTGCTTGTTTAGGAATTTTTGGAGAAAGGGTGGATACCTCATGATTTGGGCCAACCGAGAGCTCATTTTATGATTAAAAAACACATTTTATTTATTTTATAAATCATTCATTTTTATCATTTTTCACTCATTCTACTTCCAACATGACCTAAACTAACATATTAAAACTACCATATCCCTTTTGACCCTTTACAAATTAGTAATGATGGTGAATTGGGGTTACTTGTTTAGGTATTGGGACAGACCATCGGCCCATTTCCAGTTTTTAAAAAATAATTTGTTTCTTTTATATAAAATTAAATTTTTAATTATTTTCGGTGATTACACCTCCCACTCAAAGCCAACACCCCTATTATCGATATGACCTTTTTAGAGATCATATGTGTCTCTGCTTAGTGAAAAATGCTCAATGTCTCTCAAATCATACAGAATCACGACAGTAAATTCATTCATCCCTAAATCATTCCATTCATTCTATTTTTCTGATATATAATCTTTCATTGGTTCTTCCAGAACATAAGATACTCTCTAAGATGTTTCAAGACATTCCCTTTTCTCTACGGGTGCATATCAAATGGAATACGAAGAGTTTTCTAGTTTAAAAGGTGATATTCCTTCTCCTTTCTCCTCCCTCTTCTTCCTCCTTTCATTATTTCATGGTTTTATAATCTATACTAGTCATGATATACAAAGGGTTCTGCAATCCTATGATTTTTATGGGGTTTTTTGTTTGTTTGGGCCATGTTGTCATAGGTGTACGGTTTGTAAACCCTTGGATATGGATATTGGGTGTGCGTTTCCATTACACTAAGGATTTGAGGTAGGATATCCTTTACACATGCCTTTATCTTTTAAGATTAATCATTTTATTATTTTTTCACTAGATTAATATATTTATTATTATTGTACAGCATTTGGATAATTTTCTTGGTGTGAAAAATGGTTGTTTAATCCTTGTTTTGTGAAAGGTAATGTTGTTTTGTCATAAAAGTTCACACCAAGTGTTTGTTTAAATGTTCCACTATCTTTCAAAACTATTTTGAGAGGTTTAGAACCTAGTTTGTGGTATTTTGAATATTTTATAGTATCTTGAATAAAATATTTCAGGCAATTTAAGCTTTATTCCCTATAAAATTCTTAAAATAAATTGTTTTGTTAAAAATGGCATGTCATGTATTGGGTAAATTGCCAGATTGGATTTTCTGTGTTATGATTGATTCAAAAATTATTATTTTTGTATTTAAAAATGAATTTTAAGAATAATAAATGGTATTTTTGGGTCCTTATATTTCATTCCAATTTGGATTCGGTTATAAAAAAAGTGGGTTTCGGTTTACAACATGTTTTCGCCGAAGATGTCGGATAATGGCCCGTTTCACATCCTTATGAAAATGGTTGTGTTTTGAATATATAACCTGAATGTTTTAAGGTATTTATGAATGTTTTGTTTTCACCTTTAAATGGTGTGTATACAAATCTATAATAAAATTTAAATTAATACCTTGGTCAAATGACTGTTTTGAGAAAGGCTTAAAGGCCCGTTTGACATTTGTTTTTTTGTCAAAAATCTTTTCCATGTGTATTTCATGTTCTACCATTTGGGACAATTTTATGGTCCATGAAAATGATTTATTAATTGCTTTTGGGGATTCCAAATTCGGGATGTTATGTTATTATGGGTTTTTTCCTTAAAAGTGAATTTTTGAATGGATTATATGTGCAAGGCCTCCTTATACTCCTTGAAATTGTTTTAAAAATCTTTTTAGTGATTTATTGATTCGTGAATGAAATATGAAGCATTTTTGTGGGATTTTTGTGGGTTTACAGTTTGGTAATTAAATTTTGATGTGGAATGTGTATTAGATAATATGTGTAACTTTATTGATCACAAAAGGGAATCCCAGTTAACTATGTGGGTGGACGTGTACTAATATGCTAGTGAATTTGTGGGGTTTGCCCCTGTTTCACGTAGTATGTTTGACGATGACAACTCTAACTAAACTATGATGATGATGTTGTTGGGGGACCACTAGTTTATGGGTATTATCCATACTAGTGGATCATGTGAAGATGAATGGATATTTATTATGGTTACTTTCACCGAGATACAAGGTACCTAGGGCTCACAATTAACTAGTGCCTAGGGGTGTTCTCGTGACATGTTCTTGTTGGCTATTTTGTACTCACCGCTGGTGTACGGTGTGTTTGGTTGGATAATTCAGTAGTGTGTGTGATTTATTTAAAAATGTAAATTTTTAAATGTAGGCCTCTTGAAAACTATTTTCATTTTGAAGTCGCACCTCTTTGAAAATTGTTACTAGCATTCTTGTTTATAAAACATGAATGTTTTTGTCTGCAAAATTTTTATATAGGATGGGACCTTATTTTGAAAACATACCTTTATATCATGTATTTAAAACACATAATTTATCTTTCTTTTATTTTATAGGATGTGCATTTGGAATATAATATTGGGCTAACCTACTAACTTTTAATACTCACAACAATAGTATTCTTCTATTTTTAGCCCTTGTGAAAGTTTCAACATGAGCTCAATCGCCTTGGGTGACATGTGATCATTATGTTGGTGAGTGACCATAAGGGTCACATGGAGTTTTTAGGTTATTGTTTTTGGTCAGATGAGTAATTTTCTGAGATGTACTTTCAGTTTCTTGTACAAATAATGTTCAGTTCAATTTTTATATAAATGTATTTTGGGCTGTCCATTTCTTTCCACTTTTTGTTTGATTGTTTATATACGTGAGAAATCATTCCAATCTGTACTCTATTGATGGCCACTAATGTAATGACCTGAAATTTACATGTAATTTGTTTTCAATTAAATGGGAATTTTACGAGTCCGCGAAAATTGACGGCACATTATTCCGAGGCCCGGAGTTCCCAAAATGAATTTCTGAAGAAAAAAAATTGGGTATGTTCAGTAAACGTGTGAGTGGGTTTTTAGAACTATTAAAGAGGAGCATAGAATTGAAATCTGAGGCCACCGTTGAACTCGTATCATTGATATAATGACCAATACTTTACATACATTGTTAATACTTCAAAATTGAAGCATACTTATTACAACATATAACAAAACCATGAAAGGACCATATATGTATAGTATCTTTAGAAACTGGGAAACATAAACAATGGGTTCATAAAGCGTCTACACTATCTCTGATTTATTTCATCATATCTATAGACCCTTTTGGCATTTCTTAGTCAATAACCATCATCCTAACCTGGGGAAAGAAAACATTCAAAAGGGTGAGCTCAAATGCCCAGTAAGGGTAAACAAAAGAAATATCAATCACATCAAAATAAAAAACATAACATTTTGGAAATCTTACCCTGCAAAAGAGATCATAATTTCATAACATGGGATAAATCATGGTAGTGAAATGTAATCCCAATAATCATAACATAAAACATGAAACTTTGTGGCATACACACATAATCATAGAGAATCATTTCTTATTAGTCAAGACTCATTTCCAAGACTATCTTAGTGGACAAAGTCCATTTCTGAACCGAGTTCACTCCTCGTTTCAGTCCTGTTTCACTGAACCGATTTAACCTGCCGTTCCAGCCATGTCTATATCATGAGATATAAAATCTTTACCCAATTCATTGGAGGGAGATATATGTCCCACCCATCTCATAATGATATCATTCTTATGTGTGCCACAAAATCATAAACCATACATCATAGCGTAACCCATGTAATAAAAATGGGAATCTTATACATCATGACATCATAAAACAATTCATATAAGATAAAAGAATTCATAAAAATATTTCCATCACAACAGAATCAAATCAATGTAATAATATGGATAAAAACACAACCCTTTATTATATTAGATGGAAAATAATTTTGATAAAACACTTGAACTCCATTCTTGAGGAAAATATCCTTTCTACTTAAAAAAAACTTTTCCTTTCATAACATGTCAGACAATTCTAAACTAAAAGAATTTGATTAAAAATAAACTTGAAAACATGTAATGTATGATTATTGGAAATAATGTTTTAAAAATCCATTCATTCCGTATAAGTTAAAAAAAACATTCTTCTCGTTCTTTTGTCAGAAAAGCCAAAAAGTACCTCGTACGAAAAACGACAAAATATTCCTTTCATATCTTTTACTAAAAACTCACCGAAGGGTAAAATTGGATTTAAAAAATTGTAGGTGGATGGAAGTAATATTACATATTTAGGAAACATGGATTTGGATGATAAAATACACCCCAGTAAATTTCAAATTATAAACAATCTCGGATAAAAATGAGATTGTGATATTTTCCCTTACCTTAGGTCTGATTTGCTTCGTAAGTGTCCGAACCTCCGGTATAATGATTTAAATAATGTTATTGACTTATTCCAGAATCATACTTATTTTTATGATATCATATATGGTCATATTCCTAGCTTCTTATTAGTAATATTTCATTACTACTTGTTATTCAGGTGTTTATTACTTTTTGTTCTTATGCATGTTTTGTCGAATAAATTCTTATTTTTATTTTTAGGTTATAGAGTCCTCATTTCCAGAATGGTATTAGTGTAACATATATCATATTAATTCATTCAATTCATTTATATAATCATTATGCATTGAAGATCATGTAGAACGAGTCGCATGACATCGTGGAGACGGTATTCCGTACGTACGCGCGAGCTATGATATTGTTCCCATGATTGTGGAATTGTATTGGAGTTTATATATAATATTTAAGAATCAATATCACTTTAAAATAGTCATATATAGTCATTATTTACACCATTATACTCATCCATGTAAGGTGGTGGTGGAAAATAGATTACACCACGGCGTGGAGACGGTATTCCGTACGTACGCACGCATGGTGATTTCTTTTTCCGTAGGATGGATAGATGGTGTAATAGGGTTGTTTCATACTTATAATAACATATCAGTATATGAGTGATACTGATGTTATTACTTCATAATTAAACAACTAAATAATAATAAGTGGAAGAAGAAATAAAGATGAAAGAATCGGTAAAGGACATTACCTCTTCTTTGAAGCGCTTCTTTGAGACCTCGTTTTAGGGAACCAAAATTGGTCTTTGAAGAATACCAGGACCTATAGGATGTCTCTAGGGAAGTGGAGAGAAGAACTTGTTAGGGGTTGTCCGAGCTTGAAGGCTCAATGTGGTGTGAGGAAGAGAGGGAGGAGGTGCCCTTTTATCAGGGAGGAGAGGGGCACCTTTGGAATAACTAAAAATATTATTTTATTATAAAGTAAAATTCGGTTTTTAATAGCTCAAAATTGATATATTTAGATGATAAGGTGGGTAGGGGTCTAAATCCTTTCATACAATAGAATTTAGACAAGTTTAGGTATCAATTTTAACCTTATAATTTAGATTTAACTTTAAGTTAGATAATTTTACTTTTACCGTGTCTTCTTGTTTTCTTACACTATAAGGTTAATAAACATACTATAACAAGCCAAACTAACCCCAAGTTGTTTATTATTAATATATATAACTTTATCTAAGTAATTTGGCCGAACCTTAGATTTTTAGAAATAAAATAACAATTAATAATATAATATTTGTTTTAAAAACTATTTTATGTCAATTTTGACAGTATTTAGTAATTGATATTTGTGAAAATCATAACAGATTTATTAGTTCGAACCATGTTAATTGAATCATTACTAACATGTCATGTTAACCTATAAAATTAGTGTAATTCATAAAAAGTCTCAAATTACATTTATTTGGATATTTATAACATCAATTATGTCAATATTTCATTAATAAGATAATTACTGCATCATCGTTGTGTCATAAATAAATTAAATTATTTAATGTCTAAAAATTACAAATAAAATACCATTATGTAGGAATTTTTTTTATATTTATAATTAATATTTATAGTCGAATTTATCTTATGTATAGCGCCATATTAAAAATGATTTTATTATTAAACATTGATTTTAACTATTTTAACCCTTCTTTAAATAAATTAATAATAAATGTCCTAATCTAATCCAAGTGGGCCCG
Source organism: Viscum album (assembly GCA_963277665.1). Taxonomy (NCBI): domain Eukaryota; kingdom Viridiplantae; phylum Streptophyta; class Magnoliopsida; order Santalales; family Viscaceae; genus Viscum; species Viscum album. The sequence continues at coordinate 1,083,865,382 of OY728163.1, read as the reverse complement.
AATGGTCATATTTTATTTCTAAGGTTGTTTTTGGTAAAATTAAACTTATCCAATAGAATTAGGACATGTGTTAGGGTAATATTAATAACACTTTTACCCTTAATTAACCTATTTACTTTTAACCGTGGTAAAAAAAGTAAAAAGTTACTATTCACCAAAAATTATTTTCATCTCATTGAACCACATTTTAGCCCTTCATATTAACCATGTCTCTCGGATTTTTGAAATTCCACTCACAGAAGTGGTAAAATTATGTTTTATGAAAAAAATTCATTTTTTAACTACCACTTAGTGGTTTCACTATTCATCAAAAAATGAATGTTTTCAGAAAAATACCAAAATTTCACCCAAGGCTAATTTCGATATTCCAAATCCAAAAATGAAGTCCATTTTGAAGAATAAAATTTATAAAATTTCAAAAAGTGGTTATTACTATTCATAACAGCTAGTTTTAGTAATATTTTAATAGCATATCGTTGTTTAGTGAAACTCGGTATTGCGTACGACGCAAGCTATCGAGGAAGGACGCGATTGCGTATAAAACAAGAGAATCTAGTGTTGTGTGTAGTGAAAGATTTATTTGATGTTTTAAAAACAAAATATTTCTCATAAAAGTCTCGGGTGTTACATTCTACCTCCCTTAAAATGAATTTTGCCCTCGAAATTCGTCACTTTGTAACAAACAAATGAGGATACCTTTCCCTCATTATATCCTCAAGCTCCCATGTAGCTTCTTCTATATAGTGGTTCCTCTATAAAACATTCACCAAGCGATTGGTCTTGTTCCGTAGGACTTTTTCGCTATGATCCAGAATCTCTATCGGTTGTTCTTCATAAGAAAGATCTTGCTCCAACGGTACAACTTCTGAGCTGAGTACATGTGAAGGATCAGGTATGTACTTTCTCAGGAGAGATACATGGAACACATCGTGAACTTGAGAGAGATTTGGTGGAAGCACCAACCGGTAAGATACCTTTCCAACACGATCCAGTATTTCGAAAGGACCGATATATATAGGGCTCAACTTCCCCTTCTTTCCAAATCTCATGACCCTCTTCCAGGGAGATATTCGTAGGAACACTTTATCACCCACTTCAAACTCTATCTCTTTTCTTCGGTTGTCGGCATAACTTTTCTGTCGACTCTGATCTGCTCTTATGTGTTGTTTAATAGATTTAACCTTTTCTGCCATTTCATCAACGAGATCAGGTCCTAATAGCTTTCTTTCCCCAACTTCATCCCAGCAAGTTGGAGTCCTTCATTTCTTTCCAGATAGAGCTTAATAAGGAGCCATCTGAATACTATAGTGAAAGCTATTATTATAAGAAAATTCCACCAAAGGTAGGTGTTGATCCCAACCACCTTTGAAATTTATAGAGAAATCTCTCAACATATCTTCTAGAGTTTGAATTTTTCCCTCAGAATGACCGTCTGTCTGAGGATGATAAGTAGTGCTGAAAGTCAAATATGTATCAAGAGTATGCTGAAAACTTCGCCAGAACATCGAGGTAAATCTCAGATCCTGATTAGATATAATAGAAAGTGGTACTCCATGAAATTTTACCACTTCATTTACATATATCCTGGCAAGCTGATCCAGAGAGAAATCCTATCTAATAGCAATGAAGTGTGCGGAATTTGTAAGATGATCAACTATGACCCAGATAGCATTATTGCCTTTGGATGTTTTAGGAAGTCTTGTGACAAAGTCCATAGTGATGTTTTCCCATTTCCATTCAGGTATGGGTAATGGTTGTAACATCCCCTTAGACTTTTGTCTCTCACCGTTAACTTACTGACAAACCAAGCATCGAGAGACATATTCAGCAACATCTCTTTTCATGTCGTCCCACCAGAAGTACTCTTTCAGGTCCCTATACATCTTCGTGCTTCTATGATGAATAGAGAATGAAGAACTATGAGCCTCATCCAGCAGCTCCTTCTTTAATTTTTGGATGGGAGGAACACAAACCTGATTCCGTAATTTTATTATCCCATCACAATCAAGGTTGAATTCAGGAACATTTCTCACCTTCTTTTGTAACTCGACATGTTCTTTCTGTACCTCATTAATCTTCACATGTATAGATGGTTGAACATTCATTTGGGAAAGATAAAATTTTCCCCCTTCAATTATATTTCCAAGATCGATCCTTTATGAATCCATAAATATTGGATCTTTTGTGATCCTCATCATGGATAAACTGGCTTGGTCTTATCGACTTAATGCATCTGCCACCTTGTTTGCTTTCCCAGGGTGGTAATGAATTAAGCAGTCGTAATCCTTAATCAGCTCCAACCATCTTATTTGATGCATATTTAGCTCCTTTTATGTGAAAATATACTTTAAACTTTTATGATCAGTATAAATATCACACCTTTCACCATAAATGTAATACCTCCAAATCTTTAATGCAAAGATTATCGCAGCTAACTCCAAATCATGAGTTGGGTAATTTTTCTCATGGAGTTCCAACTGTCGTGAGGCATAAGCTATCACCATATCATTTTGCATGACAACACATCCCAGTCCCATCTTGGATGCATCACTGTAGATCACAAACCATTCTCCACTATGAGGAAGTGTGAGTACAGGTGCAGTGGATAAACTTCTTTTCCAATCCTCGAAATTCTCTTCACATTCGTCCGTCCACATGAACTTAACTCCTTTTCGAGTCAATCTGGTGATTGGATTAGATAATCATAAAAATTATTTCACAAAACGTCGATAATATCCAGCCAAACAATGAAAACTTCGGATCTCGGTTACGGTTGTTGGTCTCGACCATCTTTCGATAACCTCTGTTTTTGCTGGATCCACAGATATCCCCTCTTTTGAGATTATGTGACCCATAAATGAAACTCTTTGAAGCCAAAATTTACACTTGGTAAATTTGGCATAAAGATTTTCCATTCTCAGGGTCTTCAATATAATTCTCAAGTGATCATCATGTTCGTCCTTCCTCATTGAATATACAAGAATATCATCTATAAAGACTACCACAAACTGATCAAGATAGTCTCTAAAGACTCTATTCATCAGATCCATGAAGATAGCAGGGGCATTAGTAAGACCAAATGGCATCACTATAAATTCATAGTGTCAATACCTTGTACGGAAAGCCATCTTTAGTATATCCTCCCTTTTGAACCTTAATTTATGATACCCTAAATGAAGATAAATCTTGGAAAAGTATTGAGATCCTCGTAGTTGGTCAAATAAGTCATCAATTCGGGGAGAGGATATTTGTTCTTGATAGTGATCTTGTTAAGTTCTCGATAATCAATATAGAGTCTCATTGATCCATATTTCTTCTTAACAAATAGAACAGGTGCTCCCCAAGGTAACGCACTAGGGCGTATGAATCCCTTATCAAGATTCTCTTGGAGTTGCTTCTTCAATTCCTACAACTCAATTGGGGCCATTCTATAAGGTGTCTTTGAAATAGGCAAAGCAACCGGTATGAGTTCTATTGAAAACTCAACATCATGATTTAGTGGAAGACCCGAAAATTCCTCCAGAAAGACATCATCAAACTACTGTAAAATGGGAATATTATTAATCATGAGTTTCTCACCAACCATTTGAGATAAATAACCCTCATTTAATGGAATCAAGACCCATAAGATGGAAGAAATTTCCACTGGAAGGTTATGTTCATCCTTGCATCGATAGACAATCATAGATTGATCTAGAATATGAAATGTGACTTCCCTTCTTTGGAAATTGATATGAGCTCCATATAATGAAATCCAATACATGCCAAGAATCACATAAAATTCCACTATAGGAAGGATCACAAGATTTCCAGGAATCACTTTCCCACAAACTTCAATCAGAGAAGAATTATAAACTTTTGATGCGACTATTGTGCCATTAGGGGTTGTCACAGCTAACTCAACATCTAATTGTTGAGGTAATACGGTGATACCCTTAGAAAATTCTTCAGAAATAAAAGAGTGGGTGGATCCAGAATCAAATAAAACATTTGATACTTTCGAGTGGATGGTAAGTGTACCTTTCACCACTTCGTTATCATACTCCACATCGCTGAGAGAAATTGCATGTGACATTCCTTTATCTTTATCCTTAAGATTTTGTTGATGTCGTTCATCATCAACAACCATTGGATTAGGGCATTTATTGGCATAATTCCCCATCTCCTTCCATTTGAAACATTGAAGTGTAGTAGGTTCATTCTGTGTGTCCCTTCCTTTGTTTGCATCATTAGACATATTCTTCCCATCACTGCAGTATTCAAATGCCCGATGACCTTCCTTTCCACATTTGAAACATTTACTTGTCCCTTTAAGACAACTCCCTCCATGTTTCATTCCAAACTTTGAGCATAAGGGAAAGCTCATCTTCTTTTTAGTGTGCTCTTTATATTTTCCTTGGAATTCCATTTTCCCCTTCTTATCAAACCCATATGACTGATGGGTTACTCCAATCTCCATCTCAACTTTGAGAGCACATCAAACGATTTCTTCATAGCTATTGAAGTCCCTAATGGCTAAGGCCCTTCGAAGACTTTGTTTTAAGCCACTAAAGAATCGATCGATCCAACTCTCAGGTTGGATAATAATACCATAAGCGTACCTTGCAAGTCTTGTAAAATTTTCTTCATAGGTACCAACAGATTCATCATCATTTTTCTTCAGTTCAAGAAACTCTTTCTTCTTCATTGTTCGGAGAATACGAGGGAAGTACTTATGGAAAAATAAGTTCTTGAACTCGTCCCATTCCATGGACTCAATTTCATCTCTTTGCCTCGTATTCTTGATAAGATTCTACCATTGATCAGCATCACCTTCGAAACGATACACTGCTAAGATGAATTTATCATGTTCAGAACAATGAAGAACTGAAAATATCTTTTCAGTAGTACTAATCCATTGTTCAGCAATTAATGGATCTGTAGACCCGCTGAATGAAGGCGGACGCTGCCTCATGAAGGATTCAAGATAATGTTGCTCCTTCCTTTGCTCGTGTGAAAGTCCTACATGATTCATATCTTGAGAAAGTTGCGTGAGCATCGCTACAAGCTTTTGAATTCCAGCTCCCATAATGTTTGGTTGCTCAGGGGGACAATCATTGCATTTCCCGTCGCATTCCGCATTAACACGGTTCCTTCGGGTTCCATCCATTGAGTAAAACCAAGAAGAATAGTGTGAGAAACAATAATTATAATAGGAAAACCACATAATCAAGAATAAAATTTCACAATTAAGGTATTATCCTAGGTTATTCATGGCCATTTCTAAAACACTAAGATTGTGTTCTATGCTTAGACTTATCCATAGGGTTCTTACTAAGGCTTTCACATCCTAGTTTCCAATGGTTGACTATACCTTTCCTCTGATACCAACTATAACGACCCATACTTTACATACATTGTTAATAATTCAAAATTGAAGCATAATTATTACAACATATAACAAAACTATGAAGGGACCGTATAGGTATAGTGTCTTTAGAAAATGGGAAACATAAACAACTGGTTTATAAAGCGTCTACACTATCTCCCTTTTATTTCATCATACCTATAGTCCCTTTTGGCATATCTTACTTAATAACCTTCTTCCTGACCTGGGGAAAGAAAACATTCAAAAGGGTGAGCTCAAATGCTCAGTAAGGGTAAGCAAATCAAATATCAATCACATCAAAATAAAAACATAACATTTTAGAAATCATACCCTGCAAAAGAGATCATAATTTCATAACGTGGGATAAATCATGGTAGTGAAATGTAATCCCAATAATCATAACATAAAACATAAAACTTTGTGGCATACACACATAATCATAGAGAATCATTTCTTATTAGTCAGGACTCATTACCAAGACTATCTAGTGGACAAAGTCCATTTCTGAACCGAGTTCACTCCTCGTTTCAGTCATGTTTCACTGAACTGGTTTAACATGCCGTTCCAGCCATGTATATCTCATGAGATATAAAATCTTTACCCAATGCATTGGAGGGAGATATAGGTCCCACCCATCTCATAATTATACTATTCTTATGTGTGCCTCAAAATCATAAACCATACATCATAGCGTAACCCATGTAATAAAAATGGGAATCTTACACATCATGACATCATAAAACAATTCATATAAGATAAAGGAATTCATAAAAATATTTCCATCACAAAAGAATCAAATCAATTTAATAATAGGGATAAAAACAGAACCCTTTATTATCTTAGGTGGAAAATAATTTTGATAAAACACTTGAACTCCTTTCTTGAGGAAGATATCCTTTCTACTTCAAAAAAACTTTTCCTTTCTTAACATGTCATACAATTCTAAACTAATAGAAGTTGATTAAAAATAAACCTGAAAACTTATAAAGGAAGATTCTTGGAAATAATGTTTTAAAAATCCATTCATGCCGTATAAGTTAAAAAAACATTCTTCTCGTCCTTTTGTCCGAAAATTCAAATAGTACCTTGTACGAAAAACGACAAAAAATTCCTTTCATATCTTTTACTAAAAACTCACTGAAGGGTAAAATTGGATTTAAAAAATTGTAGGTGGATGGAAATAATATTACATATTGAGGAAACATGGATGAGGATGATAAAATACACCCCATTAAATTTTAAGGTATAAACAATCTCGGATAAAAATGAGATTGTGATATTTTCCCTTACTTTAGGTCTGATTTGCTTCGTAAGTGTCCGAACCTCCTATATAATGATATAAATAATGTTATTGACATATTCAAGAAACATACATACTTTTATGATATCATATATGGTCATATTCTTAGCTTCTTATTAGAAATATTTCATTACTACCTGTTATTCGTGTGTTTATAACATTTTGTTCTTATGCGTGTTTTGTCGAATAAATTCTTATTTTTCTTTTTAGGTTATAGATACCTCATTTCCCTAATGGTATTATTGTAATATATATCATATTAATTCATTAAATTCATTTATATAATCATTATTCATTGAAGATCATGTAGAACGAGTCGCATCACATCGTGGAGACGGTATTCCGTACGTACGCACGAGCGATGATATCGTTCCCATGATTGTGGAATTGTATTGTATTGTATATATACTATTTCAGAATCAATATCACTTTACAATAGTCATATATAGTCATTATTTACACCATTATACCCATCCAAGTAAGGTGGTGGTGGAAAATAGATTACACCACGGTGTGGAGACGGTATTTTGTACGTACGCACGCGCGGTGATTTTGATTTCCGTAGGATGGATAGATGGTGAAATAGGGTTGTTTCATACTTATAATAAAATATCAGTATTTGAGTGATACTAATGTTATTACATCATAATTAAACAACTAAAGAAGAAGAAGTGGAAGAAGAAATAAAGATGGAAGAATCGGTAAAGGACATTACCTCTTCTTTGATGCGCTTCTTTGATACCTCATTTAGGGCACTAAAATTGCTCTTTGAAGAAGACCAGGACCTATAGGATGTCTCTAGGGAAGTGGAGAGAAGCAATCGTCAGGGTTTGGCCGAGCTTGAAGGCTCAAAGTGGTGTGAAGAAGAGAGGGAGGAGGTGCCCTTTTATAAGGGAGGAGAGGGGCACCTTTGGAATAACAAAAAATATTATTTTATTATAAAGTCAAATTCGGTTGTTAATAGCTCCAAATGGATATATTTAGAAGATAAGGTGGGTATGGGTCGAAATACTCTCATCCAATATAATTTAGACAATTTTAGGTATCAATTTTAACCTTATCATTTAGATTTAACTTTAAGTTAAATAATTTAACTTTTACCGTGTCTTCTTGTTTTCTTACACTATAAGGTTAATAAACTTACTATAACAAGTCAAACGAACCCCAATTTGTTTATTATTAATATATATAACCTTATCTAAGTCATTTGGCCGAACCTTAGATTTTTAGGAAAAAAATAACAATTAATAATATAATATTTGTTTTGAAAACTATTTTATGTCAATTTTGAAACTATTTAGTAATTGATTTTTGTGAAAATCATAACAGAATGATTAGTTCGAACCAAGTTAATTAAAAAAATAATAACATGTTATATTAACCTATAAAATTAGTTTAATTCATAAAAACGCTCAAATTACATTTATTTGGGTATTTATAACATCAATTATGTCAATATTTCATTACTGAGATAATTACTGCATCATCGTTGTGTAATAAATAAATTAAATTATTTAATGTCTAAAAATTACAAATAAAATAAAATTATGTATAAATTGTTTTAGCTTTCTAATGATTATTTATATTCGGATTTATCTTATGTATAACCCCATATTGAAAATGATTTACTTATTAAACTTTGATTTTAACTATTTTAACCCTTCTTTAAATAAATTAATATTAAATGTTCTAATCTAATCCAAGTGGGCCTAAATGGTCATATTTTATTCCTAATGTTTTTTGGCCGAATTACACATATACAATAGAATTAGGACATTTTTTAGGGTAATATTAATAACACTTCTACCCTTAATTACCCATTTTACATTTAACCGTGGTAAAAAAAAGTAAAAAGTTACTATTCAAAAAAAAAATTATTTTCATCTCATTGAACCACATTTTAGTCATTGATATTAACCGTGTCAGTCATATTTTCGAAATTCCACTCACAAAATTGGTAAAATTAAGTTTTATGAAAAAAATTCAGTTTTTTAACTACCACTTAGTGGTTTCACTATTCATAAAAAATTGAAAGTTTTCAGAAAAAACCAAAATTTCACCCTAGGATAATTTCAATATTACGAATCCAAAAATGAAGTCCATTTTGAAAAATAAAATTTATAAAATTTCAAAAGGTGGTTATTACTATTCATAACGGCTAGTTATAATAATATTTTAATAGCATATCATTGTTTAGTGAAACTCGGTATTGCGTACAACGCAGGCTATCGTGGAAGGTCATGATTGCGTGTAAAGTAAGAAAATCTAGTGTTGTGTGTAGTGAAATATTCCTTTGATGATTTAAAAACAAAATATTAAACATAAAAGTCTCGGGTGTTACAATCGATATTCACTTAAGTATACTTTCACCTCGATGACAGTTGGTCGAGGGTGAAAGGTAATTTTTGGGTTTTTGGTGTAAATAATAAAAGAAATAAAGCACACATTTTATTTTATTTAATATAACTACACCATGTGAAAGTTGGTAGTGGGGACCACCTAAACTTAACATACCATGAGAGGTTATGGTTGTGGGGACCACCCGAGGCCTATCCTCTTGATCACCTATCATAATGGGGGAGAATCTTCTCAACACACTCATTAATGTGGAGGAGCCTCTTCAGCTTCCTCCACATTAAATTATGACAACGCACCACATTTTATTTTGACAAATTAGTTAATTAATCTAGCTAATTTGAATGTGTTCCAATAATTAAAAGTGGGGAAACACTATTTTTTTTAGTTTTAATTTTGAGAACATTTGTTAGTAAAGGAGAGAGAGCTCTTGGTGGGAGAAATCTCTCCAATGAAGATCGTGTTCTTCCATGAAGAAAGCTCTATCAACGAAGAACGCTCTACCAATGAAGAACACCGACCTCGACTTCGAACTTCATCCTCAAGACTTCTTCCGACATGGGACATCTTCATCTACTATGAACCGTTTTCCATACTTACTTCTTACACCAACGTCGACAAACAACCCACGGTAGGGGTTTAATTTTGTGTATGATTATATTACAATGTTCTTACTTTCTATTAAATCAAATAACATGGATGATTTCTTTAGAGGCTTGGGAACAATCATTGCGGGAGGGTATGATGTTCTTCATTCTTCTTTATGTTGATATGTTTTCTGCCACACTAACATGGAGGGTACATTCCCCCTAAATATGGCCCGAACCCTCTGAAAATGTTGTGCTAATTTGTGGTGTTGAACGTGATGAAGGCGCTTGCACAACGCAGCCGCCCTGCGGCCGCCGCAACCTCGTGACCTCCACGCCCTACAACTCCGCCGCTTGCTGCTCCACTGTCTGCGGTCATCCGTCATGCTGCCGCTGCCGGAACGCCGCCCCGCGGCCGAATTGTCGTCCCGCGGCCGGACCGCCTTCCTGCGGCTGGACCATTGCCCAGTGGTCGGACCGCCTCCCTGCGGCCGATCCACTGCCCCTATGGCCGGTCCGCACGCCTATGGACGGTACGTGCCCAGGCGGCAGGTCCACACCCTCGTGGTCTATTCACGCCCTTACAGCTAGATTGCACCCACGCGAATGTTTTCTGCCCTTGATGCCGGTCCGCGGCCCCGCGACTGGTCCTCGTCGTCGTGGCATGCCACGCCCTCGGGGCCGGTCTGTGCCATCACGGCTGGCCCACACCTGAGTGGCTGGTCCCCTCCCACGCAGCCGAACCACACCTCGTGGACGGTCCGCGCCCTCCAGGCCGGTATGCCGTGTAACACCCCAAGAATTCATAATGTGTTATTTCTTCAAAATAATTCAATAACTTGCACTACACGCAACACCGAGTTCAATCACACCATGACTTACAAAAAAAAGCCATTCAAAAGAGATTTTGAATAGTATTATCTAAATTTTAAACTTTATATAATCCTTATAAATTTAGAATCCATATTATGAGTTTCTTAGATATAATGCAAGAACAAATTCATTTTCAGTATTGCACTTTTATCAACTTTTAATAGTGAACCCTTTTTAAATAAAATATTTTAAACTTTTTGCCTAAATGAGGACATCAAAAATTTAAAATGAAACATCCCAAGCTTCCACGGTATGCTTTCTTTGAATAATACAGTAGCGTGTGTTGTACGCAACCTTGAGTTTTAACACACACCACAACCAATCAAACTAGCCGTTATGAATAGTAATACCTACCTTTTGAAATTATATATATTTTATATTTCAAAATGGACTTCAATTTTGGATTCGGAATATCTAATTTAGCCTAAGGTGAAATTTTGGTACTTTTCGGATAACTTTCATATTTTGATGAATAGTGAAAATTACTAAATTTTAATTAAAAACAACTTTTTTAATCAAAATAATTAATAGTGATAAATTATGAATTTCAGTGGTTTTAAAGTATATTTAGAATATATTTTTACCATTTAATATAATGTTGGTCATTGGACATAATTTTACAATTAAACCGAACAGAAACAAGTGTCAATCTTTTGATAGTTATTATCTCTTAAAAACATGCTTTTTGTTTTGACAGCGGAAATTAATTTTAAATTAATTTCTGCCACTTCTGTGTTTTGAATTTAGGAAAATGGATTCCATATTTTGAGTCAGGATGTTCAAGTTGTGTAAATAGGTAACTTTTATTTTTAGACTTTTTGAATAATTACTGCGGTAAATATTTTATTTACCATGGTTAAGGGTAAATCCGGTAAATAAAGGTTAAAAAATAATATTATAATAATACTAAATTACCCTAAAACGTGTCTTAACCCTATTGGTTGATACATGGTCGACCATGGGCATCATTGGGTCGATTTTGGGACCCCATGGATCCACTTGTAAGTGATAATGACACTTTATTTTAATTAAGTTAAAATGAATACAAAAATGACACAAGCATATATCTTTTAGCAAAACAATTGTTACATAGGGTTATATATGTTGGATTTTAGATTATAAATATTCATTAGAAATATAAAACGATTTACTACATAATGATATTTTATTTATAATTTTTAGACATTAAATAATTTATTTTATTTATGACACAATGATGATGCAGTAATTACTATAATAGTGAAAAATTAAAATAATTGATATTATAAATACCCAAATAAATATAATATGAAACTTTTAATGAATTAAACTAATTTTTTAGGATAATATGATATATTAGGATTTATTTAATTGACTTTGTTCGAAGTAATAAATCTGTTATGAGTTTCACAAAAATCAACTATTAAATAGTGTCAAAATTGACATAAAAGAGTTCTTAAAACAAATATTATATTATTAATTGATATTAAATTCTTAAAAATCTAAGGTTCGGCCAAGAGACTTATATCATGATAGTTTCATCATTAATGGACAACTTGGGGGTCTCTTGGATGTATGTAGTAAGTTTATTAACCATATTATATAAAAATAGAAAGAGACATTGTAAAAGTGAAACTAATTAACTTAGAGTTAATACTTAAAGATAAGGTTAATATAAGTACCCAAACCTGTCTAAAATCTATTGGTTGAGTTGTTTGCGATCCATCCCCACCGTAACCTTTGAATAATAAACTTTGGATCCATTAGAAACCGAATATGAATTTATTATAAATTAATATTTCTAGTTTTTCCAAAGGTGCCCCTCACCCCTCTTATAAAAGGGCACTCCTCCTTCTCATTTCTTCACACCATCATATCCTTTTGGTTCGGCAAAGCTCTTCCCAAATACTCTCCCAACTTCCCTCACTACAACCTAGGGGCCTTAGTTTGATCAGAAAGCAAACCTAAGGAGCCCTTTTAATCAAATCAAAAGGAAGAACCCGAAGAAGAGGTAATGATTTCACCACCCTTTTCTAAGTTCATTTCTTCTTCCACTTCTTCTTCCTTTGTTGTTACCATTCTAAAATAATAAATACAGTATCATATATATACTGTGATGTTATTATAAATATGGTACAACCTTATTCCGTATTCTATCCACCCTTTGAATAACATGTCACCATACGTGCGTAAGTACGGCTTACCGTCTCCACGTCGTGGTGTAATTGTCATTCAATATAATATTATTTGGATGGGTATAATAATGATGTGTAACTCATGTAAATAATAAATATACCATGTTAATGATTCTTTATATATGATATACCATCCATTTATATATTATTTTAATATCAAAATAATGATATTGTCGCTCGTGCATACGTACGGACTACCGTCTCCACGAATGCGATGAGATTCATTCTCCATCATATCCATTCAAGTATAATTATCATTTGATGATTTAAAAATGATGTTTAAGGACTTGATATCATTCTGGATATGAATAATATAAAACCTATCCTTTACAAACATGTCTTACGTAACAAAACATATAAAAGAAAACAAGTAAGTTAACACCCGAAACAACGATAATACTAATATATTATTATCAAATCAATATTAAAAGATCATATATGATATCATATTAATGTATATGATTATTTTATAATTTAATAACAATTATTTCACCATTATACAGGAGGTTAACCTACCCCAGCCAAGGAAAAGTACAAGGTAAGGGGTTTTCATCTCACTGCTTATTCCCATGAGAGTCATGCCATATTGCCACCATCACCTTTTGTGTGGTGTATGTACTGCCCATAATTATATTCTTTGTGTAATACACTCTAGTTTATGTGTATTTACATATTCATTGTATGATTCCTCTTTCATGGGTTGTATGTTTCATAAGTTACCAAATTGGTAAGGGTTATTTCACAATCTCTTCATTATCCGAGGTTGTATATATGTAATAATCTACTGGGATCTCTTTATCATCCACATCCATGTTTCTTCAAAATGTATTTCAAAACATTTTTATTATTTACAATAATATGGGTTAAAGTCATTTATACCCTTGTTTGACTTTTTATAAGAGGAATCATTCCGTCGTTTTCAAAACAAGGTCCTTTTTAACCTTTTCGACAGAATTAAGGTAAGAATGTTTTTTTAACTTATACGGCGAGTGCAGTTATTTTCTGCCGTTATAAAATCATCAAAGTTTTCCTTGCAAGATTATAAGAATATTTTCAAGAAAATGTTTTATTTTATATGGCTCTTAAATTATTTCAAAAATAGAAAGAGATATTCCTCCAAAAAGTGTTTTGATTTCATCTATGTCAACATCCTTTGATGGATTTTACGCTTATTTGAAGTTGATTTATTATGATACAAAACTTCTATATTGTATTGAAGGTTTTGTGATATGTTTGACTGTGGATGTGCTATTTTTATACCATTCATTGTTTATGGTGAAATTATTGACATTTCGTATGCTAGTTCTAATACGAATGTTTATGTTATGTTTAAACCTTTTCATATGGGAATGCATTGGACTTAATATGTGATGGGTGGAGCCCGCTATAGCTCCTCGATGAATCGGTAAGTCTCATGAGACATACTAGTGTCTTGGCACAAGGCTTTGACGAAATCTTATTTGTAGTCTTGGCACGAGGCCTTGACTATGTGGGTATGATAGTCTGGCACTATGCATTCCAACATTATGAAAGTGGTTATTGATTTTTGCATGTGATTATTCAATTAGTAGAATATCCACGTGAATAAGTAAATGGCATTATTTCATTTTATTTATGCCATACCATGTTGAAATTTCATGTTTGAAAGGCATTTGTTTTAGTTATACATTTCCTTAAATGTTTATTCTTATTTATGAAAGTTTCCGCTATATTGTTATCCTTACTGGGCATTTGAGCTCACCCCTTTTCTATGTTTTATTTTTCCCAGGAAGTGAAGAAGTAAGTTATGAATGACCTACAGGGATATTATGTGGGGATATGAGTGTGGATTATGGAGACAATATGTTGTTGTGGTAGTTTTTCGTTTTATGATGTAATGTAAAAATGATGAATATATCTAGTGTTTCCAAGGATACTAAACCAATCGGTCTTTCGAGATTTGATCTTTCTTGTGATCATTCCAATGTTATGTAATAATGCACCGACTCTGGGTAACTAGGGTTGGGGCGTTACAGTTGGTATCAAAGGATGTTTAGTACAAACCATGGAAGCTAGATTTAGATAAACTCTGATTAGAGCACGTAGACCTAAGATGAACTTTGAGGATTAGTATAGAAGAACTTCCTAGAATTTTGGTATTATAGGGATTTTGTGAGTTTTCCGAGCAATACATCCCTGTCTGGATACGAGCAGGTAGAGGCCGCTCTGGCACATATGTACCTAGGGGTAAAACCCGAAAACACCGCTTTGAGCTAGACTCAAACGGGAACTGGTGCACGACAAGGGGCCTTGCTGCACTCTTGGTTACGACACTCCCGGGGGATATGCTTAGGATAACTCTCATTTTCCTTACAAATCATTATGAAGGGTTTATGAGTATATACTTTCTCAAAGGAGAAATTTTTATGATTATGGATTATATCCATAAACTATTTAATTTATGTTATGTGTTTTACATGTTTGGGATTAGGTATTGTTATTCATAAACTAATCTACTGTATGCCATTGTTTAGAAATGGCGCCCAGTAGAAGGAATGAGAACTCTAGCAATGCACATGATACAAAGAGAAAGAAGGATCATATATTTTATGGTCTTAAGACAGAATTTACAAGAGAAATAGTCTCGCATGTATTATCATCATATGAAGAAATAATATCATGTGTTGATTAGATAAGTAAAGAGTTTACTGAGTCCTATGGCTTTGAAGGGAAGCAAGAGAAGAAAAGGATGGAAGAGAGAAATATGGATAAAGGGAAGAGGGAAAAGAAGATTTTTCCCATATGTGGTAACTGTGGAAAGAAACACCCTGGAACTAGCCTGAAAGGAATGTGAGTTTGTTATAAGTGTGGTGGAAAAGGGCACAAAGTACGTGACTGCAAGGGTAAGAAAATGGTTTTAAATGTACAATGATTCATTTGCAAGGAGTTTGGACACTAAGCAAACCTATGTCCCAGTCATCAAACTATGCCGCAAATGATGCTATTGGATAATAGTTATGTTATGATACTACCACAGATGAAGAGGAATTATTAGAGTTCTTATGTTGATTATGTCAATTGAGTGTTGTATCAACAATTTACTTGTTATAATAATTATGGAGTATATAAGGATTGCAATGCAGTACTATTTCATTAAGGACTTGAGATTGTGTGGAACAATGAAAAGTGACTCAATAGCAGGATAAATTTTTATAAAATATATGGTTGAGAGAATGATAAACCATAATATAGTTCTGATACCGAGGTAGTGATTTTCGAATAATACATGATTATTTTGGAAAAATTATATTGGATATTCTTGACTACCTTGGAACTGATTAATGATTTGTATATTCCATCATTGTTGGGGTTTAAAACATTTTTGTATTGATGAAGTATATTCAGCATTCTATATAAGGGAGAATGAATATAATCAATAAGGAATATGGTAATTAAGGATGTTTCAATGTATTAAAAGAATACATGATGAAGGTATTCATATGCTATTACGGGGTAAAAAGGATCTACATTATGTTTACCTTCCATATAAATGTTGGACTGTGAATTTGGATAGAAGTATTTTGGATAGTTCTAGTTTGGATTATTTTGGATTGCCATAAAAGGACAACCCGGAGGTCGGGCGGCAACCCGTCGCGTCCGGCAAGGCTGCGAGACTTGAACCCGCAACCGAAGGGCGACAAGGGTGTATCACCTACCACTGGACCATGAGATGTCCTGGATTAAATAATGTAGTTTTCTTTAAAGATATGGTAGATGAATTATAAATTCATTTATTTTGGAACCCTGTACGAATAGTATAAATAGAAAAAAAAATTACATTCTATTATCTTTTAGAGTGAAAGATGGGTTTGTGGTAGAAATTTATTAATGGATAAAACTCTAATTATAAAGTAAGTATATATTTTTATGATCTTAGCCAATCTCATAAATAAATTCTTCAACATTAATAAAAGGAACATAGAACAAAATTGTTGTCCTAGATGGTACCTTAAATCATCACTAATTTATGGCTTTGGGATTGTTGGCCTTTTCATAGCCATGTTCTCTACCACTCTCCATCAGATAATTGATTGTTATATTTTTCTTCCATATCCATATTTTCCTACATGGAACCCTAGTATGTGTTATTTTAGGTAATCTTCATGATTTCAACTCTTTATTTTAAATAGAGGCCTCATTAATTCATTTTTCGATGTGAGATTTCAACTAAGATATTTTGAAACGTCAAAAATGTGTTATCCTAATACCCTATGTTTTGTTGAACCGATGGTATTTAAAATCATCATAGATTGATGAATTTAAGGACCTCAATTTTATACTTGTTTGTGATTGATGAACTCAATCACTACCTATAAATATTTACGTTTTTCCTCCAAGTATATGTCTCTAATTGCCACCGATGTTCTCCTAATCGAGATCATAATTTGGTGGTGACCCTTTCATTTCTCTTTTCCTCATATTAAGACTAAATTTTAGTAACCCAATTTCCGATGTGGGTTTTCCCACAAATATATTTTCTATTTTCAACCTTTTATTTCCAAAAAACAATTTCAAATTGCGAGGACGCAATTTATTGAATGAGGGGAGAATGTAACACCCCAAGAATTCATAATGTGTTATTTCTTCAAAATAATTCAATAACTTGCACTACACGCAACACCGAGTTCAATCACACCATGACTTACAAAAAAAGCCATTCAAAAGAGGTTTTGAATAGTATTATCTAAATTTTAAACTTTATATAATCCTTATAATTTTAGAATCCATATTATGAGTTTCTTAGATATAATGCAAGAACAAATTCAATTTCAGTATTGCACTTTTATCAAATTTTAATAGTGAACCCTTTTTAAATACAATATTTTAAACTTTTTGACTAAATGGGGACATCAAAAATTTAAAATGAAACATCCCAAGCTTCCACGGTACACTTTCTTTGAATAATACAGTAGCGTGTGTTGTACGCAACCTTGAGTTTTAACACACACCACAACCAATCAAACTAGCCGTTATGAATAGTAATTCATACTTTTTGAAATTATATATATTTTATATTTCAAAATGGACTTCATTTTTGTATTCGGAATATATAATTTATCCTAAGGTGAAATTTTGGTACTTTTCGGATAACTTTCATATTTTGATGAATAGTGAAAATTACAAAATTTTAATTAAAAACAACTTTTTTAATCAAAATAATTAATAGTGATAAATTATGAATTTGAGTGGTTTTAAAGTATATTTAGAATATATTTTTAACATTTAATATAATGTTGGTCATTGGACATAATTTTACAATTAAACCGAACATAAACAAGTGTCAATCTTTTGATAATTATTATCTTTTAAAAACACGCTTTTTGTTTTGACAGCGGGAATTAATTTTAAATTAATTTCTGCCACTTCTGTGTTTTGAATTTAGGAAAATGGATTCCATATTTGGAATTAGGATGTTCAAATTGTGTAAATAGGTAAATCTTATTTTTAGACATTTTGAATAATTACTGCGGTAAATATTTTATTTACCATGGTTAAGGGTAAATCCGGTAAATAAGGGTTAAAAAATAATATTATAATAATACTAAATTACCCTAAAACGTGTCTTAACCCTATTGGTTGATACATGGTCGACCATGGTCATCGTTGGGTCGATTTTAGGACCCCATGGATCCACTTGTAAGTGATAATGACACTTTATTTTAATTAAGTTAAAATGAAAACAAAAATGACACAAGCATATATCTTTTAGAAAAACAATTGTTACATAGGGTTATATATGTTGGATTTTAGATTATAAATATTAATTAGAAATATAAAAAGATTTCATACATAATTATATTTTATTTATAATTTTTAGACATTAAATACTTTATTTTATGTATGACACAATGATGATGCAGTAATTACTATAATAGTGAAAAATTAAAATAATTGATATTATAAATACCCAAATAAATATAATATGAAACTTTTAATGAATTAAACTAATTTTATTGGATAATATGATATATTAGGATTTATGTAATTGACTTTTTTCGAAGTAATCAATCTGTTATGAGTTTCACAAAAATCAACTATTGAATAGTGTCAAAATTGACAGAAAAGAGTTCTTAAAACAAATATTATATTATTAATTGATATTAAATTCCTAAAAATCTAAGCTTCGGCCAAGAGACTTATATCATTATAGGTTAATCATTAATGGACCACTTGGGCGTTTCTTGGATGTATGTAGTAAGTTTATTAACCATATTATATAAAAATACAAAGAGACATTGTAAAAGTGAAACTAATTAACTTAGAGTTAAAACTTAAAGATAAGGTTAATATAAGTACCCAAACCTGTCTAAATTCTATTGGTTGAGTTCTTTTCGACCCATCCCCACCTTAACCTTTGAATAATCAACTTTGTATCCATTAGAAACCGAATATAAATTTATTATAAATTTATATTTCTAGTTTTTCCAAAGGTGCCCCTCACCCCTCTTATAAAAGGGCACTCCTCGTTCTCATTTCTTCACACCTTCAAAGCCTTTTGGTTCGGCCAAACTCTGCCCAAATACTCTCCCAACTTC
Source organism: Viscum album (assembly GCA_963277665.1). Classification (NCBI taxonomy): domain Eukaryota; kingdom Viridiplantae; phylum Streptophyta; class Magnoliopsida; order Santalales; family Viscaceae; genus Viscum; species Viscum album. The sequence goes on along the minus strand of OY728163.1, from coordinate 1,083,846,150 downwards.
CCTCACTACAACCTAGGTTCTTAGTTTTATCATAAAGCCAACCTAAAAATCCCTTTTGATCAAATCAAAAGGAAGAACCCGAAGAAGAGGTAATGATTTCACCACCCTTTTCTAAGTTCATTTCTTCTTCCACTTCTTCTTCCTTTGTTGTTACCATTATAAAATAATAAATCCAGTATCATATATATACTGTGATGTTATTATAAATATGGTACAATCATATTCAGTATTCTATCCAACCTTTGAATAACATGTCACCATACGTGCGTACGTACGCCTTACCGTCTCCACGTCGTGGTGTAATTGTTATTCAATATAATATTATTTGGATGGGTATAATAATGATGTGTAACTCTTGTAAATAATAAATCTAACATGTTAATGATTCTGTATATATGATATACCATCCATTTATATATTATTTTAATATCAAAAGAATGATATTGTCGCTCGTGCGTACGTACGGACTACCGTCTCCACGAACGCGATGAGATTCATTCTCCATCGTATCCATTCAAGTATAATTATCATTTGATGATTTAAAAATGATTTTTAAGGACTTGATATCATTCTGGATATGAATAATATAAAACCTATCCTTTACAAACATGTCTTACGTAACAAAACATATAAAATAAAACAAGTAAGTTAACACACGAAACAACGATAATACTAAGATATTATTATCAAATCAATATTAAAAGATCATATATGATATCATATTAATGTATATGATTATTGTATAATTTAATAACAATTATTTCACCATTATACAGGAGGTTAACCTACCCCAACCAAGGAAAAGTACAAGGTAAGGGGTTTTCATCTCACTCCTTATTCCCGTGAGATTCATGTCATATTGCCACCATCACCTTTTGTGTGGTGTATGTACTGCCTATAATTATATTCTTTGTGTAATACACTCTAATTTATGTGTATTTACATATTCATTGTATGATACCTCTTTCAAGGGTTGTATGTTTCATAAGTTACCAAATTGGTAAGGGGTATTTCACAATCTCTACATTATCCGAGGTTGTATATATGTAATAATCTATTGGGATCTCTTTATCATCCACATCCATGTTTCTTCAAAATGTATTTCAAAACATTTTTATTATTTACAATAATATGGGTTAAAGTCATTTATACCCTTGTTTGAATTTTTATAAGATGAATCATTCCATCGTTTTCAAAATAAGGTCCTTTTTAACCTTTTCGACAGAATTAAGGTAAGAATGTTTTTTTAACTTATACGGCGAGTGCAGTTATTTTCTGCCGTTATAAAATCTTCAAAGATTTCCTTACAAGCTTATAAGAATATTTTCAATAAAATCTTTTATTTTATATGGCTCTTAAATGATTTCAAAAATAGAAAGAGATATTTCTCCAAAAAGTGTTTTGATTTCATCTATGTCAACATCCTTTGATGGATTTTACGCTTATTTGAAGTTGATTTATTATGATACAAAACTTCTATATTGTATTGAAGGTTTTGTGGTATGTTTGACTGTGGATGTGCTATTTTTATACCATTCATAGTTTATGGTGAAATTATTGACATTTCGTATGCTAGTTTTAATACGAATTTTTATGTTATGTTTAAACCTTTTCATATGGGAATGCATTGGACTTAATATGTGACGGGTGGAGCCCGCTATAGCTCCTTGATGCATCGGTAAGTCTCATGAGACAAACTAGTGTCTTGGCACAAGGCCTTGAAAAAATCTTATTTGTAGTCTTGGCACGAGGCCTTGACTATGTGGTTATGATAGTCTGGCATTATGCATTCCAACATTATGAAAGTGGTTATTGATTTTTGCATGTGATTATTCGATTAGTAGAATATCCATGTGAATAAGTAAATGGCATCATTTCATTTTATTTATGCCATACCATGTTGAAAGTTCATGTTTGAAAGGCTTTTGTTTTAGTTATACATTGCCTTAAATGTTTATTCTTATTTATGAAAGTTTCCACTATATTGTTATCCTTACTGGGCATTTGAGCTCCCCCCTTTTCTATGTTTTATTTTTCCCAGGAAGTGAAGAAGTAAGTTATGAATGACCTGCAGGGATATTATGTGGGGATATGAGTGTGGATTATGGAGACAATATGTTGTTGTAGTAGTTTTTCGTTTTATGATTTAATGTAAAACATATGAATATATCTAGTGTTTCCAAGGCTACTAAACCAATCGGTGTTTCGATATTTGATCTTTCTTGTGATCATGCCAATGTTATGTAATAATGAACCGACTCTGGGTAACTAGGGTCGGGGCGTTACATGCCGCCCCCACGGCCGTCTGCACCCCGCGGCCGATCTTCTCCCCCATGGCCGGTTGGCACCCCCATGGTCGGTCTGTGCCCCCGCGGCCAGTTCTCGCCCCCACGGCCGGTCCGCGCCCTCGCAGTACCTTCGACCGGTCCATGCTCTCGTATTCACCCTCAGCCGAGCCTCCCCAGTGGAACCTTCACGGCCCTCGCAGGGTGGGACAGATCCAACAGGTCAGGCCAGGTCAACTCGAACTGGGCCGGTCCGACTGGGTCGGACCGGACACGGGCCCACTACAACCCTGTTACTTTTTTCCCATAATATTGGAACAAGACGTCCATTTGAAAAACCATCAGTTGCGTTGTAAATAAAGGAGCGAGATGGTCCCATTGAGTGATACCCCCACTTTGTTTTGGATTAATATGGGGAACAGTTATGTTTGATCTAGAACGAATCCATCCCGGCCCCCAAGACTGAAAGGCAAATAACTCATAGACCGGGCGTCCGATTGACGTGGTGTCTATTACATTGAGACCCCTATGAAGTGAAGAACCTTTTATACACTTCGTCTTGGGATTTCATGGTAGTTATATTATTTGACCTGTGGCTTGGGAAGCGGTTTCCCCAAGCGCATTACGTACGGAACCCTATGACTGGATGAGACTTGACGACTGATGACTGTTTCGACTCGGAGTGAATAGACTGGCCCAGTGGGGAGCACTTGGTGACACTACAGACCTGAGGTGGGGAGCGTCTTGGGGACGCGGCAGGCCCACGGTACTCGATAGGAGGAGTACCTAAGAATGCTACGAGGGGGAGCGACTCTATTTGACGCAGTAGACCAACGATAGGGAGTGCCTCTGTGTGATGTGAAAGAACCACATTACTCGAAAGGAGGAGTACCTCAGCAGTACAAGGTTAGTTGGAAGATCCTCTTTGTGATGCGGCATACCCACTATACTCTATAGAAGATGAGTTCCCTATCAGCCTAGGTGTTTGACATTGTGACTGGGAATTTTACTTGATAATACCCCTGGAATAAATCCTGGTGTGGGATGAGTCAGAACCCTTGTGTTTTTACCATGATTGAGATGGATTACGTGATAACTTAGGTATATGTATGGGCATATACCTATGCAAGGTTATCAGTTGATTTCATACTTTTTGTTTTATCCTTTAAGGATTTTGTGAGACCTAGAGGGTCTCAGGGTCCCTACTAAGTATTGTTATACTCAACCCTGCATGAGCTATGCCCACACATTGTTTTGTTGGATGCAGACTTTAGACAGCACTGACTAAGGCCGAGAGTACTTGGACTGGGCGATACCTGGAGGTGGACCTTACGACGAGATGGTACATAGAGTAGCCGAACGAATGAGGAGTGCTGAGGAGGTGACTTGTACCTAACCTTCAGTTAGGAACCTCAAAGGACGACCATGCAGCTGAATTTTCCTTTTCTTCAGTTATATTGTATCACAATTGTACTTGTACTTTTGATTTGGACTTGTATTCTGGCCCCCTTTTACTTTCATCACACTTTTGTTAGAAAATTTAATTGATGTTTCATATCCAGCTAGTTGCTTGCTTATGTGCGTCTTTACAGGTTATAAAGGAAATGCCTTCCCAGTTTTAGGGAATTATGCCCGTGGTGCTATTTTCCAGCCCCTTTCCTTGAGGGACAAAGATAAAGATGGTGATTTACCTTCTTATTAGACGATTGATTAAGTTGAGATCATCTATTTTTAGATCCTATTTTTTTCTATGTATAAGAATGATTTTTATTTAAAAAAATGTGGGGATCATCATAGTTTTAAAAAATATACCATATCTTATGTCAAATGTATTTGTTTATATTAATGAATATGTAGATAGAATTATTCGTAACACGATGATACACATATTAGTGGTTGATCGAATATCACCAATAACCTGATGGGTTTCTACATCAATTCCACATTACAAAATGGAAGTGGGTTGATGTTTCTATGCACTATTTTTTATGTCTTCTAAGGAGAACATTTAGGAATGATGTGATTTGGGTAATTTTCGACCAATTTACCAATTTGGCAACTTATTATGTATATTGGGGTCTTTCAATGTAAACCAATTCGTGAGATGTATGTATGAGAGACAATATAATTGAATGTGGTGCCACATAACATAGAAAATGTGAACCCCATGAATAAGGGGCCCAGGTTAAGGCACATGATTTGGATCACCTTGTTCCTCCACCTAGGAAACCATGTTTGTTGGTTTTAAATCCTTATAAAATGTTATTAATATTCAAAAAACCACACTGGTTTTCTACTTAATCCTCCCATATCATCCTAATGGGATTACATTGGGTCTTGGAGGCTCCTAGAACGATTCCAAGGCTATAAAATCACATATCAATGTGAATCAAGGATCCAATATAACTGTTCTACCCTACATTGGATATGTGATCACTTACTCTTTAGTTTCATTTGTATATTCATTATGTATCTCTTATTCTAGGAAGAATATTTACTCTATTGGAAATGAGTTAGGTAATAATTTTAATTAATATAGTTTCTTGATATGTTATTCTTTGGTAGATATCAAAGATCATACATTTTAATGAGATTCAGATCTTTTTGGATCAAATTTAGGGAAACAACTTGGAAAGAGTTCACCAATGTTCTTTAGGGAGGTGGCCTAATAGTCAATAACCATATTCATGATTATAATTTGGTGTATGTAAAAAAATTATTTCAACATCAATGTTTTTAAATTTCATTTTAAATTGAATTATTAATTTATTTATTTCATGTGATTGTGAAATTGATTGAATACTAGGAATATGAAATTGGTAGAATAAAGGATTATAAAATATGATGAATAATCGGTTATGAACATGGATTATAATTGAGCTATATTTGTGGAACCATGTTTTTTGATTTCATTGATTGATTTGTAAAATTAGCTATGGGATTGGGAAGGCTGATTCAAATACTGATGGGGTTTCAGACATCCCCTTCAGGGCCCCAATATATGTATTTTCTTGTATGTGATCACAAAGATGTGGGACATAGACTGCCTCCACAAATATCTATAAGGAGCCAGAATTCAACTCCAGGACCCCATTATTTTATTGAGAAATTTTAATTAAATGGAAAATGATATCCCTTGTAAGAATGTGTTTTTATATTCTTATGGTTTTTTTGGACTCCGCCATAAACCAGATATTTAATTATTATTTTGGGAGTCTATGTGATTTTAGGGGTCCAATATGGTTAATTGAAGAATATTAAATATGATAATTATTTCCATGTAATTTATTCGAAATTCATAACAAAACTCAATACACTGTAACATATATGAAATTTTTGTAGACATTCCTGGTGGTGCCTGACTAAGTTGTAATGATACCCAACTCAGGATTCTTGGTCAGTACATAAATTTACTTCTTGTTTACAAGATAGTATAAGACCATGTTCTCAATGTTAGCTGAATGAGTTGGTATTCGGGATGGATAATGGTTGAGTTAACTAACCATGATGTTGGGACCCTCCTGGTATATGTTAGTGTATATTTATTTTTCCATTTTAAATAGGACCCTTATATGGACTGACATATCTAATGCATTGCTTTTTGATCATCTTTTCATATAGTGGATTCATAATGTGATGTTGGAAGATTGTTGAATATAATATTATCTTATTTAATGTTAATTTTTTTTTGATATTGCTTACATATTTATTATGTTTTCAGCATTGATAAAGAGGCTATATTCTTCCCAAATTACATATTATACACCCACTTATAGTCAGAAACCTATAGCATAAGAGAAGGCTCACATTAGGTCATGGGGAAAACTGATGTGGTGTACCAGCATGTGGAACCTTGGTTAGGATTTCATACATCAACAAATATTCAATTATATTATCTAGATCAAACCTAATAATATTCATGAATCATGGGAAAAATATTAGACATAACAAAGAAACATATAAATTGATTACAACTCTTTCATTCAATGAATCAGGAATTGAGAAGATGAAAAGCCTATTTGTAGTCATTTAATATGTTTTTCCATTGTATAGAATACATATAATTATTGAAATCATAAATCATCCATATTATATGTGATGAATTTTATGATATTAAAATCATAATATAAAACTTTTCCTAATATATATTATAAAATATATAAAAACTAAACAAAAGAACACCAAGCCACCACTCATTAATACATTAGACAAAACACTCAGACATTTATAAAATTGGTTATAATAGTGATGTAATGAAATATTTAATGATTGGTTAACACTCTACAATATTTTTAGTTAATCATGAACAACATTATTAAAATAATAAAAATTAATCTCTCATCCTCATTCTACGGTAAAATCAATAATATAACATAATTTATATAACCATATTTTAAACTACATATATGAATAAAGAACATAATATCACATGGGAATCACTGTTTGCATTGTCCCTATATCAAAAACACATGAAACCGTCTAACTTTAGAATAATATCATTTATTCTCATTCATATTGTTGTATATTGTAGATATCATTCAATTCACTTTGTATTTTAAAATGAAAATCATTTTCATTAATGAAGAATACAAAATCAACGTGATTTTTTAAACTTTACCTAGACTATGATATACACTATTCTCATATACACCATTTACATATAGACACAATGAATGGTCTCACCAAATATTACTCTAAAATCAATGATAAATTAATCTCTTAAATAAAAATTTGTGAAAACAATTCCGCATTACAATTCCTACTCAGCTAGAAGTGTCACTCTATATAACTCTAAATAAACGACTTCTATAGGATATTTGTATATAACTAACACAAAGGGAATATTTATCTTGAATTTGATATATTAACAATGATAAATGAAGACAAAATCTAAAAAAAATTAAATCAAGTTACAATTCAAATAATTTATTATTTTTCAATAAAATTAACAATTAGATAATGAGAAATTACGATTCAAACCTAAAATAATCTAATGGTATACATGAAAAGATAAAATCATTACCTTATAATTATCTCTCATTGATATATAATCATATGATAATGGTTGTTAAAAAAACCATGAAAAACGTAGATCAGCATGAATATTATATATATAATATAATGGTGATGTAACAAATAAACATGGGATATGCTTGAACTAGGCAGTCAAAATGGTCTACATAAAGGTATAAAGTTTATTCCCGATCCCCATGTGATGGAAACATGAATTTGAGAATTATGAAAATATCATTATGAATGGATTCTCCACAAGAAATAAATTGATATTAAAGGGTCATGTCCAAGAATGTATAATTATATCAAAATTAATTGTTGAATCAATAACACGTGTATTTTAACAATAAAAAAATCCTCTAATATATCATGTAACATGAATAAAAATTGTTTGAAAACATATAAATATAGATATTATATCAACCTATATTCCACCATAATTATTTATGACATAAAAATTTTGTTTTTCCAAAAACAATGCAGATAAAAATGTTACATTTAAACCAAAATAAATAAATATACCCTCCCATGAATATATTAATGCATGAATGTACATCCGATAATTCTTCCAAGATCAACATATATAAATCTACTAAAATCATCCTACACCTCGATGTGGTTCCTATATTTACGCACATCAGATAATAGAAGGACAATTTATATCAGTTAGGAGCAACTAGGGTGTGACAATAATAATCCAAGTTGATTTTGACCTACTGATCAATTCATAAATTATTTTTGAAAAAACCAAAAAAAATAAATCATTGTAAGTAATTAAATAAAATAAACATCATAATTAATAAAGAAAAAAATTTCATAATAAATTAATTTTATTTTTTAAAGAAAAAAATTTAATATACTAGGAACATTACAAACATATTTAACATTATATATAATCTATTTTCACTAAGGATACAATCACCAAATTGAATGAATTATTATATTTCGGTTATCCTTTTAACAACCAGAGTGAATATAAAATCACTTCTCTACTCAATAAAGATGAATCATAAATTACATCAACGTTAAGGATATTTTTGAAAGCTACTTGAATGGGATAACCCCTCATTATAAGATTTGTAATCAATGCACCTAGGTTTCCCCTAAATTTTAAAAAATTCCTAAAAATGTTTTAACATATTATTAACATAACCAATTATTAAACACCATTAAATTATTACTTAAAACATGACTAGGGAATAAAATATCAACCATTTAAAAGAAAAAAATCTAGGCAACTTATTACTAACAAATAATACTAATGTAAGGTATTTGAAACATTAAATGAAACTTAAGAATATAATATCTTTAGGTGTGAATGTATTCCACAACAATAAAAAATGGATGATCACAGAACCATATACATTTATCTGAGGCAAATTTTTAATGATGGGGACAATATAATAAAGAGTGAAAAAAACATTATCACATTTCATAAAAAGTAAAACCCATATTACCATTATTAAAAATCAATAATCATGAATCTTATTATGAAATATCCATATTGTAAGTCAAAAATAAAAAAAAATAGTTATTTTGATCATCAATGGAAGTATAATCCAATTATCAATGATTTTGTGAAGATTACTACAGGAAAAACAAATGAAATATGAAACCATTAAGGGTAAAGCGTTCATATGATTATAGGGTCCCTATGATAAAAATAGGATAAAATGATATTATAATTTTTAATGAATCATGATGAAGTACTTTTTTATTATCATATTCTAAATAATTTTTGTACATTGCAAGGTTATCTAAAATATTTCAAAATGTGAATACAAAAAAATACCATCAGTACAAAACCACGTGAATTAGATGAACTATCAAGGAATCAATGTGTTTAGTGATTATACTCCCCTATAGTTAATTAAATTATTTTACATAGTTAGGTCACACAATTTTTAATATCCATACCCCAATCACGTGACACACTTAATAACAGAAAATTATGATATTTAAAAATACTATAACCTAAAAAATTGTTAATAATTATAATAATAATTAATATATATATCCATATCCTAAAATAGAATCATTTTTAATAAAATCATTCTGATTATATCATTTTTTCATCCTACAATATCATTCCATGTCTTGGTCTGAGAATAGAGAAGATAATTTATTCCACATAAATGATTCCTACCCCAAAATCAAATTAGTGTTACAATTATAATTACAAAATAACTAAACATGAAAAATTTATATTCTACATAGCAACAAAATTTTGTTGTCAACAATCCTCATGTGGTTCACAACCGTAGATAGTTCTAGCTCAATCTCGTGGTTTTCCCTGCTGAATACATGAATAAAATTGAGCATGTACTTCCTAATGTAAGGGATTCGGTAAATATTAGGAATAATTAATTTTTGGGGAATTAAGATATTTAATAATACATTTCTAATAAATTCACAAATATAGAAAATTAACGCATACCTTAGGGAATTGAATCTGATATTTTCTATTAGTTACTTACCTAATTAAGGTGATTCTTTAAGGAACACCCAGTCACCTACATATAATTCTATTGGACGATATAGATGATCAATTTCAGACATTAAATAACCTTTTCAATTTTATTATAAAGTTATATGATCATTAAATTCCAAAAAATATCCTATAAATTTCTTTTTAAAAATAAAAGTTTCACTATCCTCAATAAAATACAATGGAGTGACATGATTAGATATATAAAGCATAAAATTTTTACATTATGAAAAAACATTGATAAGTATTATTATATTCAATACTGAAGAGTTGTGTATGTGTGTAACATGAAACACAGATATCTAACACAAAATCGGAAAAAAATTTATCCTGTATATAAATAGTCTCCTTCTTCTCATGATCTATATGAACCTTGATTAGTATACATAACATTACCTAGAATCCCCACTCCGCATGGATGAATTTATATTAAAATTGATGAAATTTAGAAACTCTATAATAATTTATGAAAATGTATCACACCATACAATATCATGATATACCACACGTATAATATTCCATGACAATCAATATTTATACCTTATTAGATAAGTTTGAAATTAGTAGACTTTATTAGATAATTAATTAAAACCAAGATTAAATTATTCAATATAAAAATATTAGTATTCAAAAAAATGACATTAATAGAAAACTCATTGCATTTTTTATTTGGGATATAAAAGTGGTATTGAAGGCTAGAAGGCATCTAATTTTCAGTAGTAAATATCTAAATTGTATAATATCATGATATGAAATCGTCTATATAAAACATAATTACTGAAAATATAATAATAATGCCCCATTTAAAGTCATATGTTTGTGGAACAACGATGACTAAGACACAATTGTTTTTTGGAATTTCACTACAAACAACTTTTTCAAAGATAAGGAAACAATATAAATGTCTCTAAATCAATGAATCCCCATTAAGGATAGATACCAACCACAATTTGTATCCCATATATATTTCTATATTTTAACACAAATATTTTTCATCTAATATATATTATATAAATATGAGATCAATTATATAGTGTTCAACTAAAAATAAATTAGGAACACAAACTCCACATCCTCTATTAGTTCCACATGAACCCTTATTAAAAGGATCATATTATTACAATTACCATGGTATTCCCTAATAGCCTATATTGATAATTTCTTAATGAGACAATTGATGGAAAATTTTTACCATTATTTAAATTTATCATTGATTAAAATAAAATATTTGATCATATTCCACAAATACACTATACATTATGGGTAAATAATTTTTTGAAACTACAGATCCCAGGAATAATCATGTAATTGAATATGTTATGTCCCTAACACTTGATAACATGCATGATGGGTACCAAATCCATGTCATGGGTTGTATATTTTTTCTATTATTGTCAATTATTTTTCAATACATGTTATACTTCTTTATAACCTAGTATGAGTACTACACCTAGACTTACACTGAATACATCAAAAAATACCACATATCCATTTGGTGCCCTTGTTATGATTAGGATATTGTCCAAATCCCCCCCCCCCCACATCGTATCATCAGTGGAGGATAGAAATTTCCATAAATATAAATATATCATTCCTTTTTTGAGTATGTTATCTAAATAAGGAATTAATCATTGAGAAAACATAGAAGAAATGTGTGCAGTTTACTATTAATAAACAATATTCTTCATAACTCAAAAAATTTCTTTTGATCCTCCAAAAATATAACAACCTTAACTATTTCAGGGTAAATGAAAATTCATTGTTCTGATATGACATGACCTAAAATATAAAATTTATAATCTAAAAAATAGTGAAAATTTACAAAATTCACAAGTAAAATTTGATAATTTTCACATAATATTCATTATTCCTAAAATATTTCAATATATCATCAATAAACATCGTGAAAATTTAATATATTTGGTAATGAATTAAATATTTCATCATGTTTTTAAAAACATTTCGATCAATAGTGAATCAAAAAATCCTTAAAAGATACTCATAATGGTCATATCATCCATATAATTCAGTCATTTTAGTATCATATAATATCACTGTAAATAAATGATAACCTGAAAGTAGATAAGTCATTGAATATTGTGTATCCCCTTATAACTGATAAAATACAACATTGATATAGTGCATGATATATTTATTCTTGAGATTCATCCATTTTATCATCATCTAATCAATGGTAATTTATTGTGTTCTGGCAACATTATTTCAAAAGATGCACTGGTAGCCCTATAGAAACATTATAGAGGATTCATCCTTTATCCTTAAATACATGTATCTGGATTTTCAATTTCATTAGTTTCAATATTCTAATTATATAATAAGGAAATATTAAATGTTTTATTCCTAAAAGAATATAATATATGATGATTTCATTTAGATGAGTACAAATCCTTGAGAATAAATATTGGAAACCCAAAATAAATTATCGAACTACTAGTTTAATATAATCCTAGAACATTTCCCCTAAATTTCCGGAAGGTTTGATTTATCATAAAATTTAATCCGTCAATCATTAAGATGAAGTGGTCATCCCTAAATGGATTTTGGGATCCATTCCTCTTATAATAAACACTCCTACTGGGGGTACTAAAACTCATCAATTAATTAAAAAATCCATGTGATATTTAAATTTCTTCTTCCATTGCATTCATATGATTACAAAAAATATAAAACTAAAAACACAAGAATACATCATAAAAATACAATTTATATAAATATAATATAGCATATGAACCTCATAATTTATGATCATTCAATCGAAAATGAGGAATTTAGATATAAATTATATGTGGAATATTCAATTTATAAAGATCTCATAAATCCATAATACATGATAATAGAAGTAATTAATAATAATCATTGGTGATTATAGTAAAATACTTAGATGAATAAATGAAAATTGGTCTTCTATAATTAGCAGGTAACACCATATATTTAATGGGTATTAGTTTGATAACCTGATGTTTCTATATTTATTTCTGATCCTGGTTCTGTACACTATCATATGGCTATTTCCTCACATTACCCTTGTAATATAATGAACAAGATGTACCTATAAAAACATGTTAATGAGATCCAATTGATTATGTTGTATCATACAAAACATCAGTTCCCTTGGCATTTATTGAACTAGAATCACTTCTCAGTATAAGGTTAGTTATGAAAAACACTTTTACTAACCCTCTGAACCAAAATAATAGATACAAATATGGTCCCAATAACAAAAAGTATTTTATATAATGAACCATAAATTTCATATATTTATATTATATCTAATTATAAGAATACTCAATAAATTACATTATAATACCCACTAGAATCATATAGGATAGTGTCTTTCAAAACATGGATACATGAACAATTTTTTTCTAAAGAGATCTATGACATATCTAACTATGATATTCATAAATACAACCTTTCAACGACATATCATACCAAAAAAATTTCATCATAACCTTGTAAACTTATACCTAAGAATGGGTGAACTGAGATTCAACATATGGTAAAATATTGAAGACATTAATGATCACATAAGAATAATAAATGAAAAAATGTATGAAAAAAAGATTTTGAAATTTCAAAATGATAACTTTCATATCATAGATCATAATATTCATTCATGGATTAAAATTTTGAGATCAAAATACATCAATAATAAAGAATTACAGAACAATATCTATGAGATCATAACATTATTAGAAGACATTTATCTTTGGAAAACACATGATATAATAAAATTATTTTAAATGTGATGAATCATTACAATGACCATCATAGTGTATTGGTTTCACTCAACCATTTTATCATATCCATCATCAAGTCACTCTCCAAAGTCTTTTATAGTGGATAATGACCCTCAATTTCTAGGTTTAAACCACATTACAATCATTATTATGTCTTCTGATCTCCATTATTTCCAAATTCATTATAGGGACATATAATTTGGATTCATCTGACAACATATTCAAAATACATTCACATATGTGTAGAAATATCATAAAAATATAACTATAGCATGCCTCATTGAATGTAAATATGTTTAATAAAAAATAAATTATTTAAGTATAGCCTAACTCATGAAATCAACAACAAGGTTCAATATAAATGATTTTTAAAAAATTCTCTCATGGGTAAAAATGAATTTAAACTATAATTTGTTTAATTTAAAAAATTCTTACAAAATTTTCAAAAACAATTGACCAAAAAGAAAATTTAAGAGTAGTTTTTAAGAGAATATATATTTAGTATCATATGTTCTTAAATATAGATAAATAATGGGAAAATATTAGATCTATATAAATTAAATTATTATTAGAAAATTAATTTTACTGTTGATAAATAAGAACAAAAAATTCCACACTAGATAAATATTAATAAACATTACCATTAAACAATGAGCTTGAAACAAATATCCCAGACCAATTTGTTAACTTTTGAATCAAATCATCATCAAATCCAAAACCATAAATAAAGCAGTAAATAAAAGTAATATTTTTTAAGAGTCATAAAATAATTTAACAGGATGAATATATGACAGATAAATAAAACATTTGTTGAATATAGCATGTGTCATATATAATTAAAAGTGAGAGGAATATCAGTTACCATGCATATGAATTGAATTGACGACACTCCATCCTCTTTGAAAATAATATAATATTTGTTATAATTATATATAAATTTTATTTATTCAATTATAAAACTATATATTATTATCTTATTACATTTCAAGACTAATTTATTAGTAATTTCTTATAGAGATCATTATTTGTGGGTTTAAAATGATTCTTATTTGAAGAGAAAATTGGTTTGTTAGTTATGATACAAATACATTATGCACAGTTACATTATATAAAAATACTGAATCAAGATATATATATATATATATAATATTTATTATATATATATATATGATTATATTCATTTATTAATGGTTAATATAGAAAAATTAATTACACGAAAATAACTCTTACTAATGGATGAACACCATTTCAATATTTCAAAGTGTTAAAAAAATTAAGGTAAATAATAATTCATATTTAAAGAGTAGTTTTTAAATAATATATATCAAATATATTGATTAATATTATCCACATTACCTACCATAAAAATTAGATTAAAAAAACAAAACCCTTTGTATAGGTGTTAGTCAACATGCACACACATGTGAGGTTCTTGACATACAAAAAATATGATGGTATAATGATAGATATTATATTTTAATTAAATAATAATATATATTTAATAAATATAATATATAAATATAAAACCCAATATTGTATCCATTAATGAAATTTGGTGATGGGAAATGGATTTTATCTCGTTGTTGAGGCGGGTTTCCACATGGACTTATGACTGATACATTAAATTTACATTTGGCGGAAAATATTGTGATTAATGGTGGTTTAATAATAATAATAAATTATATTCAATATATTGATATTATTATTTAATGATTAATTCTATAGAATTAGCTGGGTTAGAAGTTGAAATAAATTTAATGTGGCCGGTTATGATAATTATCTTTTCCGCGACATACCTCCAATAGATAAATTATTAATGGCCATTTGAATGGTATTTTCAATATAAAATAAAATATAATTAATCGAATTTATGATTTTTAAGTGAATTGGAAGAGTTTTTTTACAATATTTGGGTCAAAGTTGTGTAAATAAGAGTAATGAGGTGTGTCCCTAAATATGGGGAGGATTGGATACACTTGGAATTTCATAAAATATTAAAATATAATATTGAAATACTTAATAAAAAGGAATCCAGATAGATATATATATAATTTTTTTATAGGAATAGGATATGTTATTCCCATAAAATAGTGCTAAGGCAAGTTTAATTGGATGAATAACCCTTATCTATTTAATTAACCCCTTATAAAGATTATTCTAGTTTATATACAATGGAAAAAGTTTATTGATTTTATATTTAATATAATCAGGTATTAATGTTGACACACAAAAATGACAAAAATATTATTAAAAAGATAGAATCTATTTAATGAAATTAAACTAACACAATTTTTATAATATAATATAAAATCAAACCAAAAAAATGGGATGAGGATTACTATTCAAAAAAATATTTTCTTATGTATCATATTTTATTATAAAAAAATCAATCAAATAATGATTACAATTATCCCAATTGAAATATTAATAAAATAATTTATTAATATTACTTGGAAATCTATTAAAAACTAGATTACACATTTTAAATTCATTAAACCAATGTAATGCATTCAATAAAATGTTTTATTTTACACTATTAATTGAAACATAAGCCTTCTCATAAAAGTAATAATAATTCAATATAATTGCATTTTTAAATTATTATTTCAAAATTAAAGATCATTTTTTCATATAAGTTATCCAAAACATTCGTATGTAAATATTTTAATTTCTCAATAAAAGAAATAATAACTATTTTTTATGAAAACTTTTTTATTGAACCATATAATTACTTTAAAATAAATATGACACTTAATTATTAGTTTTATATATTTATATAAAAAATATATTTTTAAAAAAAATTATAATTATAACTAATATTAACAATTTAATTGATTATTTATTAATTTATACTATTTTACTGTTCATTAAACTCAACGCTTAGTGTATCTCATGTTATAAATTAAATGGAATTTATTAATAGAGAAATATATAATTAAATATTAGGTTAAAAAATTATTCCCACTCTAAAATTAATTTCATATATTAAAATTTGTCATTCTACAAAAAATAGTGGATATTTATATTTCTTCTAATAATAAGGTTAACATAAACCCTCTTCAAATTTCAAATTCATTAATAGATCATTAAATATGTGTGTATTGTTTTTCCATTAAATCTTGTCTCCACAATTACTAAATTATTATGGTTGATCTCCATTTGAATCATCATGTTGTAGTGGTAAAAACTCTAGGATTTGTTAATGTGATGGATTAGGTATGTAATTTTTAAGAACAGTTGCATTTAACAAATCTTTAACTTGAGAGAGGTTACGTGGATGATCTATGAGATTATATTCTATCCCTACTGAACGAGGTGTCATTATGGGGGAAAATATAACTTCATATAATATTTCAATGATTTAAATAATAAAAAACACTTTCGAATGACAAATTCTTATGAGTAATGTCACACATCCCATTAATTACATGTTTTTTCATGATTTTTTGTAAACAAAAATCCAAAAAAATCCGTGGAGACTCAATGTGATGAAAAATGGATCTAAATTTAACTATCATTTACTAGGTGAACATAAGTATTAATTTAAGTCATTTTCATAAGCCATCAATGAATGATGGATTTTGATAAAAATTTAGATAGATTTATCAATAAGGATCCATTTAAATTATTTAGTAAAATATACTATTGTAATAAAACATGGCCAGACAGAGGTGTTTATCCCAATAACATTTTAAATGAATAGACAAAGACTTTATCAAATTATACTTGGTTTTATTGTATATCATATAAATTTTTTTAGAATGATTAATATTTATATAACATAAATCGGAATCCATAACATGCTGAAGACATCACTATATCATTGAGGAAAACATCGAATACTGATCATATATAATAGAACATGGTACTGCATGAAACCTTAAGACATTCATATTGAATATTCTGGAAACATTATCATGATTTAAATATTATCTATAATAAAGAATGTGTGTTGGATTTTTATGTTTATTAAATAAATTCAAGATATAATTATGGCATTTATATTTTTTGGGGGTGACTAATGATAAAATCCATTCTGTTGTTTTACCATCTCCATTATGGTATGGTTAAGGGTTCCAACATCCCTTTATGTTTCTATATCTTATCCATATCTTATTTTATATGAATAACTATGATAGAGATTGTTTAATATATGCCATCTTGTTTCCCCCCAAAATATACACTTTTAGATCTATATACATATTCCTAATTCTAGGATTTATAAGGAATGAAGGTATTTTAACTTCATCCAGTTGGTTATTATTTATATATAGTACGGAAAAGATAGAAAACAGACTCTCAATCTTCTTCATTACATTGCAATCAGAGATGAACTCAATTTCATTTCATTAATTATTTTTAAATTATACATCTTCCATTAATGGAACATTAATCTTCACATGGAATTATAGTTGAACAGTCATTTGACTAAAACAATATTTCTCTAATTCCTTAAATATTTCTAGATACATCCTTTTAAACCACAAAATATTAGACCTTTTTTAATCATCCAACTAGTTAATCTACCATGATAGCCATTTTACATTTGGAATAGTAAAAAACATAAAAAAATTACTATACATTTTAAATAGAAAACACAAAATAAAAAACAAAAAAATCAAAACAATACATTCTTGAAAACACATTAAATTATTTCTTATATATATACTGGGTGAAGAAAGAAAACTAGGGATGAGATCAAATTATATATAAAGGATACAAATAATAGAATATATCTTTAATCAATAACAATAATTAGAATAAAAATGTTAACAAATTCAACTTAAATAACTTTAATATAATGATATAATAAAGTAAAATCAATATGGAAGGGAAAATAAGATAAAAACATTAAATATACTCCATAAAATATGAATAAAATGTATTCATATATAATTTCTAATAGAAGATTTCATGGATAATAACTAAATATTAAATTATTGAAATTCATAATTCTTGGTAGTAGTCTATCCTTATAGAATGATACCTTTACCATCATGGTCTATCATCACGAATGTTGAAGATGAATGGGTAAAAACCGATAGAATTTGGCAAATTAAATCATCTTAGGATAAAACTGATACATAGAGGGGATATCTATATGAAACCACCACACATATCAGGATTTTCCAAATCATTCCTCATATATTGAATAATTTGTTTAATTCATAAACAATGAGCCTTATAATTAGTAATCTATATTGATTAAAGGAAACGTATTTATCCATTTTCCGCAATTATTCAAATAATATTCAATGAAAATTCAATATCTAAAAATATAATTTTTTTTCAAAAATAAACCTACACAACACATAATA
The DNA here is from genome assembly GCA_963277665.1 of Viscum album. Lineage (NCBI taxonomy): Eukaryota > Viridiplantae > Streptophyta > Magnoliopsida > Santalales > Viscaceae > Viscum > Viscum album. Next base: position 1,083,827,285 of record OY728163.1, on the reverse strand, counting down.
TTTGGGATATTTAATAGTAATATAAAGTCTCTAATATAAAAGGATCAGAATAAATTGACTGTTTCAATGTAATGATAAAATTATTAAATAATATTATATTGCAAAATAACTTTTACAGAACAGTAATTTGTATGTCAAACCCCCTTTGATGAAATAGTTAAAATTGAATTTTAAAATACCCTAAATTATGAATGAATATTGATATTACATTTCATATGTGAATTACATAAACTACATAAAAGTGAAATATTCAATAATAACAAATTAGCCTATATAGAATGTAAATTAAGATGAAATTAATTAACTAGTGAATAATTTTGGTTAGACATTCATTAAACTACTCTATAGTGGGTTTAAACGTGTAACACCCCAAGATTTTATGAAAAATATTCTTTTAATTTCATTAATGGCTTGTGTTGTATTCTACACCAACATTACCTTGCGCTGTACGCAACACCGTATTAGCTTTCAATATACGCAACACTATTCTTGGATCATGTTACACACAATTTTGATAATAGTTATTCTACGCAACATTGAGTATATATATATATATATTCAATGTATAAATAAAATATGGTTGGATTCTGTTATACGAAACAACGAATGATCTTTCACAACACGCAACCCTGACTTGGCTTGCATTACACGCAATCACGACCTTCCTCGATAGCGTGTGTTGTACGCAATACGGAGTTTTAATAAACAACGATATATTATTATAATATTGTCATGAACTAGCCTTTAAGAATAGTATTAACTAAATTTTTAATTTTATAACATTATTATTCATCTTACACATTTTCTAGAACATGGTATAAGAACAAAATAAATTTTTCGGGTAAAATAAGTATTTTAAAATAAATGCAGTTTTGCCGCCTTTCGATGGCGCACCCACTTTAAATCTAGTTTTTTAAATGTTTATATGTTCAATTTGACAAAATAAAATTATTATTTTGAATCAGGATATAAAAAATTACATTAGATAAAGTTTTGATATTTTTCCGATAACTTTCATATTTTAATGAATAGTAAAAACACGCTATATTTTAATTAAAAACAACTTTTTTTATCGTAATATATTATGTGGTTAAATTTTAATATTGAATGGTTTTAAATTATAAATAGAATATATTTTTACCATTTAATATAATGTATGTCATTAGCCTTGATTTTACCTTGAATTCGTAGGTAAAAACAGTTCAATTGTTTGCAATGTTTTAAAGATAAACCCGTTTTCTTTCGACAACGGGATTAATTTTAATTTAATTTCTGCATATTTTGTGTATTGAATTTGGAAAAATGGATTCCATATTTGGAATCAGTGAGTCCAAATTATGTTAATAATCTACTTTTTATTTTTGGGCATTGTGAGAAGTAACTATGGTAAATTTTATTTACTATAGTTAAAGGTAAATCGGGTAATTAAGGGTAATTATAAGATTATAAAATTACCCAAACACTTGGAAAAATACTATTGGATGGCTAAAAGTATACCCATATAACCTAAGGGTCGGATTACATTCATTTTATGGACTTTTGTCCATGAAAATAATTTAATTATTGTTAAAACCAAAGAATGTGACAACATGTCACTTTCTTAAATCTTATAAGTAAAATACTTTTACTTTAGTGATAAACTTCATGAAACTTCGAACATGAATAGTCTCCAGAAAGCTAATAAAATTATATACATCATAGGAATTTATTTAGAATTTTTAGAGATTAAATAATAATAATTTATTATGACACAAAGATGATGCAGTAATTGTCTTATTAATTAAATATTGACAAAATTTATGTTATAAATGCCCAAATAAATGTAATTTGAGACTTTTTATGACTTAAATTAATTTTCTAGGTTAATATGACATGTTATTGTGGTTATACGTAACTTGGTTCGAACATATCATTCTGTTATGAATTTCATAAAAATCATGTACCAAATAGTGTCAAAATTGACATAAATTAGTTTTTAAAACAAATATTATATTATTAATTGTTATTTAATTCCTAAAAATCTAATTTTCGGACAAATGAATTAGATAAGGATATATATATTAATAATAAACAACTTTGTGTTCTTTTGTCTTGATATAGTAAGTTTATTAACCTTATAGTGTAAGAAAACAAGAAGACACAGTAAAAGTTAAATTATCTAACTTAAAGTTAAATCTCAATGATAAGGTTAAAATTGATACCTAAACTTGTATAAATTCTATTGGATGATATTATTTAGACCCATACCCACCTTAGATTCTAAATATATCAATTTGGAGATATTTAAAACCGAAGATGACTTTATAATAAAATTATATTTTTAGTTTTCCGAAAGGTGCCCCTCTCCTCCCTTATAAAAGGGCACCTCCTCCCTCTCCTCCTCACACCAATTTGAGCATTCAAGCTCAGAAATACCCTGCAAAAATATCTTCTCCACTTCCCTAGTATCATCCTAGAGGTCCTGGTCTTTTTCAAAGACCATCCGTAGTTTTTTAAGTGGAGGTTAAGAAAAGGCGCGTCAAAAAGAGGTAATATCCATTACCGATCATTTTCAATTTCTTTCTTCTTCAACTTCTTCTTCTTTAGCTGTTTCATGATAAAGTAATAACATCAATATTTATTATATACTGATATTTTATTATAAATATTAAACAACTCTAATAAACCTTCTATCCATCCTATGTAAAAAGGAAATCGCCGCGTGTGCGTACGTACGGAATACCGTCTCCACATCGTGGTGTAATCTATTTTCCGCCACCACCTTAATTGGATGGGTATAATGGTGTAATGAGTAACTATATATGATTATTATAAAGTGATATTGATACTGAAATAGCATACATACACTTCAACACATGTTCACGATCATGAGAACGATATCATCGCTTGTGCGTACGTACGGACTACCGTCTCCATGACGCGATGAGATTCATTCTCCATGCTAACCATTTAAAAATGAAAATAAAGTATATATAAGATATAATAATGAAATATATGACATTATAAAGATAATGGATTTATGTATATATGTATGTCATCTACTTACTTCCATTCAAGACAACAAGGAAAGGAAAACAGCGTTCATGCGTACGTACGGACTTTCGTCTCCATGAACGGTGTGTTTCATTTCATTTATCTATCTATTATATATATATATATACTGAATAAAAATGATATAAAAATCATGTTTTATATTCTGGAAGTAATTAAATCATGATATAAGAAATAATAATGTCAATAATAACAAGTCCAAACACCTACGATAAATGAAACGATTTTACCCAAAACGCTTCTTTAACATGGAATTTACAAAAGAACGGGTAATATAAAGTCATAAGTGAACCATATATGATATCATAACAATGAATATGATTCCGTAATAATTTAATGACATTATTTAAATCATTATACAGGAGGTTCAGACACTTACAAAGCAAATCAGACTTAAGGTAAGGGAAAATCTCGCAATCTCAATTTTTATCTGAGATTGTTTATACTTCAGAATTTACTGGGGAATATTTGTCATCCACATCCATGATTCCTAAATATGTAATATTTATATCCTTATAAAATATTTTATATCCAATTTTATCCTTTGATGAGTTTTTAGTAAAAGATATAAAAGGAATCTTTTGTCGTTTTTCGTTCGAGGCATTTTTTGACTTTTCCGACAAAAGTACGAGAGGAATGTTTTTTTTAACTTATAAGGCATGAATGGATTTTTTAAACATTATTTCCAAGAAGCTTACCTTACAAGTTTTCAAGCTTATTTTTAATCAACTTCTTTTATTTTATAATTGTATGACATGTTAAGAAAGGAAAAGTGTTTTTGAAGCAGAAAAGATATTTTCCTCGAGAGTGGAGTTCAAGTGCTTTATCAAAATTATTTCCCATATAAGATAATAAAGGGTTATGATTCTATACCTATTATTACATTGATTTGATTTTGTTGTTATGGAATTATTTTTATGAATTCCTTTATCTTATATGAATTTTTTTATAATGTCACGATGTTTAAGATTCCCATTTTTATTACATGGGTTATGCTATGATGTATGGTTTATGATTATGTGGCACACATAAGAATGGTATCATTATGAGATGGGTGGGACCTATATCTCCCTCCAATGAATTGGGTAACAATTTTATATCTCATGAGATAGACATGGCTGGAACGGTAGGTTTTACCGGTTCAGTGAAACAGGACTGAAACGAGGAGTGAACTCGGTTTAGAAAGGGACTTTGTCCACTAAGATAGTCTTGGCAATGAGTCATGACTAATAAGAAATTATTCTCTATGATTATGTGTTTATGCCACAAAGTTTCATGGTTTAAGTTATGATTATTGGGATTACATTTCAGTACTATGATTTATCCCATGTTATGAAATTATGATCTTTTTTGCAGGTTAAGATTTCAAAAAGATATGTTCTTATGAATATGACGTGATTGATATTTCTTTTGTTTACCCTTAATGAGCATTTGAGCTCACCCTTTTATGTTTTCTTTTCCCCAGGACATAAAGAAAGGATTTAGGTTTAGAAAAAAAGAAGATCATTATGGGAGATGTTGAAGATCTTTCACCACGATTAGAAGATTATATTCCGAGTTTCCAAAGACACTAAACTATTACGTTCCTTGTGTGTGTGTTTTTGTTATGTACTAAGTATTCCACAAAAGTAATGTAATGTCCATGTACGTCAGGCTCCGGGTCTCTACAGTTGGTATCAGAGGAAAGGTTTAGTCAACCTTTGGAAAATAGGATTCGAAAACGATAGTGAGATCCCTAGAGATATTTCTAAGGTATGTATAGGGATGCCCCTAAGGATAAGTATACGTATAGGATATAGTCCTAGAACTATGGTAACGATATTAGATTAAACCAAAGAAGTTAGATATTGAAGTTACTCCCCCTTTATTATGATTTTTTCCTCTCACACTATTCTTTTTGGGTTTTAGAAAATGGCTGGAAACAAGTTGATTCACGATAATGGAGGATATGATGGACAATGGAATGATATTATTCATTAGAAACCAAATGAAATGGGATTTGGAAGTCCAAACATCATTATTATGTCGAATCAGCAATCTCATAATATGATCAATAAAGTAAAATTTGGTAAGTTTCCTGACTCGGCTAATAAGAGAAAGATGGAGTTTCATGATGATCATAGAGGAATGAAAGTTCAATTTCCCCTATGTAAATAATGTGGGAAGAGTCATCAAGGAGATTGTTTCAAAGGAACTGGAAGATGCTTTGGGTGTCGAAAAGAAGGACACAAAGCCAGTAAGTGCAATGGAAAAGGTTCAGTTAACACCAGGGATGAGGATAATGGTATTGCTACGACATAAACAATGATTAAATGTTTTAAATATGGAATGTACGGGCATTATGCAAACCAATTCCCTAAGGGAAAGTCTCATGAAGAGAATCAGTACGGCTGTATGTGTAGTATTTATGTTGTTGATGATGAAGAGACTACAAATGATATGTGAGATGAAAGAATTGTTGAAGCTCGGTCAATGGTTTAAGAAGGTAGTGTAATGATTACATGTTTATCAAGTGTATTGTTGAATAAAGAATCTCATGGTACTATGGAATAAAGAGACATATAAGGATTGTTACATTGTTGCCTTTCCTTGAGTTTTGAATGTGTGTGATTAATGCTACTGGTATCCATGAAAGGTTATTCAGATATTTTTGGAATGAAGATGATATGCGCTTAATGAAGGGATAAAGAGAAAATTAAATGTTTGATAGTATTCATGAGCTCATGACTGATATAAGAAGAAGTTTATATCATGGTTTGAGTATATAGAATTTTTGGATTTTGGTATGTGGTAAGAGTTAACTTTTGACAGCATTCATGTTTTCACTAAGGTTTAATAAGTATTCATTTTTCAAGAGAATCCATGATTAAGGTATTCACATGATTATAATGTGACCAACAAGATAGATGGGGGATAAATGATGGTATTCACATGCTTGGTTGATGACATTTCAAGTAATCGTTTTCTTTATACTACGAGCTTGGACCGAAGTATTTTAGATAAGCCTAAAGATTGGAATGGATTATGTTGGACATAAGTTAGTATTGTTTAAGGATATAACTTTTTTTTATATTATTGATGGGATGTTATAGTAATGTAGTTTTAGAAAAAGGACAACCTGCAGGATGGGCGACAGCCCATCGTGTCGGCCAAGGCTGTGTTAATTGAACCCACAACTAAAGTGCAACGAGCCTTTATCGCATACCACTGGCCTACAGAATGTCCCTGGTTAGTAGAAACTAGTTTTATTTTATTAAGAAGTATGATATATGAAGTATAAGTTCATTTTTGTAATCGTATATGATTAACCTCACCAAATACAGACTTATGTATATTTGATAACTATTTCTAATCTTTTGTTTGAAATAGAAGGAATGACCCATCATTTTATCACATGATCTGTTAACACTTCACGAATAACAAATTCAACTTCATTTATTTAAGAGATGAAGTGGAAATTGTTCAAAGCACGAACAACAGTGAGATTGTACCAAAATCAAGTAAGTATTTCATCTAATTCAAAATTTTCAACTTTAGGGAAATGATATTGAAAACCAAAAATGTTTTCCTAGTGATCTTATATCTGATGAATCAGATGGTACCCTAGATCATCACAAATTTATGGCTTTGCAATTGTTGGATTTTTAATAACCATGTTCTCTACCACTCTCCATCAGAACCTGATGGTTAGATTTTTCTTCCATATACATATTTTCACCTATGTTCTCCTATGTGGAAACCCAATGACGAGTTAATTTGGGTAACCATTACACTTCATACATTAGTTTTTAAAGACATGATTTGGTATTCCTTTCTACGATGTGGGTTTCTATTAAAAAAACATTCGAGTAGTAACCCATTTATAACCCCGACGAATTTTGAGGGAGAAATTCATTTTAAGGGGGGTAGAATGTAACACCCCGAGATTTTATGAAAAATATTATTTTAATTTCATTAATGGCTTGTTTTTTATTCTACACCAACATTACCTTGCGCTATACGGAACACCGTATTAGCTTGCAGTATACGCAACACTATTCTTGGATCGTGTTACACACAATTTTGATAATAGTTATTCTATGCAACATTGAGTATATATATATATATATATTCAATGTATAAATGAAAAATGGTTGGATTTTGTTATACGAAACAATGAAGGATTATTTCACAACATGCAACCCTGACTTGTCTTGCATTACACGCAATCGCGACCTTCCTCGATATCGTGTGTTGTACGCAATACCGGGTTTTAATAAACAACGATATATTATTATAATATTGTCATGAACTAGCCATTATGAAAAGTATTAACTAAAATTTTAATTTCATAACATTATTATTCATCTTACAAATTTTTTAGAACACGTTATAAGAACAAAATAAAATTTTCAGGTAAAATAAGTATTTTTCAAAAAATGCAGTTTTGCCGCCTTTTGATGGTGCACCCACTTTAAATATAGTTTTTGAAATGTTTATATGTTCAATTTGACAAAATAAAATTCTTCTTTTGAATCAGGATATAAAAATTTACATTAGATAGTGTTTTTATATTTTTCCGATAACTTTCATATTTTAATGAATAGTAAAAACACGCTATATTTTAATTAAAAACAACTTTTTGCATCATAATATATTATGTGGTTAAATTATATTATTGAATGGTTTTAAAGTATAAATATAATATATTTTTACCATTTAATATAATGTATGTCAATAGCATTGATTTTACCTTAAATTCGTAGGTTAAAACAATTCAATCTTTTGCAATGTTTTAAAGAAAAACCCGTTTTCTTTCAACAATGGGATTAATTTTAATTTAATTTCAGCATGTTTTTTGTACTGAATTTGGAAAAATGGATTCCATATTTGGAATCAGTGGGTCCAAATTATGTAAATAAGCTACTTTTTATTTTTGGGCATTGTGAGTAGTAACTACGGTAAATTTTATTTACTATAGTTAAAGGTAAATCAGGTAATTAAGGGTAAATATAAGATTATAAAATTTCCCTAACACTTGAAAAAATCCTATTGGATGGATAAAAGTAGACCCATATAACCTAAGTGTCGTATTATATTCATTTTATGGACTTTTTTCCATGATGTTAATTTAATTATTATTAAAACCAAAGAATGCGACAACATGTCACTTTCTTAAATCTTATAAGTATAATAATTTTAATTTAGTGATAAACTTCATGAAACTTCGAAAATGAAAATTATCCAGAAAGCTAATACAATTATATACATCATAGGAATTTATTTAGAATTTTTAGGGATTATATAATTATCATTTATTATGACACAAAGATGATGGAATAATTGTCTTATTAATGAAATATTGACATAATTGATGTTATAAATGCCCAAATAAATGTAATTTGAGATGTTTTATGACTTAAATTAATTTTTAGGTTAATATGACATGTTATTGTTGATATACGTAACTTGGTTCGATCTTATCATTCTGTTATGAATTTCATAAAAATCATGTACCAAATAGTGTCAAAATTGACATAAATTAGTTTTTAAAACAAATATTATATTATTAATTGTTATTTAATTCTTAAAAATATAAGGTTCGGCCAAATGACTTATATAAGGATATATATATATTAATAATAAACAACTTGGGGTTCTTTTTTCTTGATATAGTATGTTTATTACCCTTATAGTGTAATAAAACAAGAAGACACGATAAAAGTTAAATTATCTAACTTACAGTTAAATATAAATGATAAGGTTAAAATTGATACCTAAACTGTTATAAATTATATTGGATGAGAGGATTTAGACCCATACCCACCTTAGCTTCGAAATATATCAATTTTGAGCAATTTAAAACTGATCTTGACTTTATAATAAAATAATATTTTTAGTTTTCCCAAAGGTGCCACTCTCCTCCCTTATAAAAGGGCACCTCCTCCCCCTCCTCCTCACACCAATTTGAGAATTCAAGATCGACCAACCCCTGTCAAAATCTCTTCTCCACTTCCCTAGTATCATCCTATAGGTCCTGGTCTTCTTCAAAGACCATCCTTAGTTCCTTAAGTGGAGGTTAAGAAAAGGCGCGTCAAAAAGAGGTAATATCCATTACCAATCTTTTTCAATTTATTTCTTCTTCAACTTCTTCTTCTTTAGTTGTTTCATGATAAATTAATAACATCAGTATTTCTTATATACTGATATGTTATTATAAATATTAAACAACTCTAATTAACCTTCTATCCATCCTACGGAAAAAGGAAATCACCACGTGTGCGTACGTACGGAATACCGTCTCCACGTCGTGGTGTAATCTATTTTCCGCCACCACCTTAATTGGATGGGTATAATGGTGTAATGAGTAACTATATATGATTTTTATAATTTTATATTGATACTTAAATAGTATAATTACATTTCAACACAAGTTCATGATCATGAGAATGATATCATCGCTCGTGCGTACGTACGGACTACCGTCTCCACGACGCGATGAGATTCATTCCCCATGTTAACCATTTAAGAATGATTATAAAGTATATATAAGCAATAATAATGAAATATATGAAATTATAAAGCTACTGGATTTATGTATATATGTATTTCATCTACTTACTTCCATTCAAGACAATAAGGAAAGGAAAACAACGTTCATACGTACGTACGGACTACCGTCTCCATGAACGGTGTGTTTCATCTCATTTATCTATCTGTTATATATATATATACTGAATATATATGATATATAAATCATGTTTTATATTCTGGAAGTATGTAAATCATGATATAAGTAATAATAATGTCAAGAAAAACAAGTCCAAACACCTACGATAAATGAAACGATTTTACCCAAAACGCTTCTTTAACATGGAATTTACAAAAGAACGGGTAATATAAAGTCATAAGTGAACCATATATGATATCATAACAATGAATATGATTCTGTAATAAGTTAAAGACATTATTTAAATTATTATACAGGAGGTTCAGACACTTACGAAGCAAATCAGACTTAAGGTAAGGGAAAATCTCACAATCTCAATTTTTATCTGAGATTGTTTATACTTCATAATTTACTGGGGAATATTTGTCATCCACATACATGATTCCTCAATATGTAATATTTATATCCTTCTACAATAGTTTATATCCAATTTTATCCTTCGGTGAGTTTTTAGTAAAATATATGAAATGAATCTTTTGTCGTTTTTCGTACGATGTACTTTTTGACTTTTCCGACAAAAGTACGAGAAGAATGTTTTTCTTAACTTATACGGCAAGAATGGATTTTTAAAACATTATTTCCAAGAATATTCCCATACAAGTTTTCAAGATTATTTTTAATCAACTTCTTTTATTTTAGAATTGTATGACATGTTAAGAAAGGAAAAGTGTTTTTGAAGCAGAAAGGATATTTTCCTCAAGAATGGAGTTCAAGTGTTTTATAAAAATTATTTTCCATCTAAGATAATAAAGGGTTTTGTTTCTATCCCTATTATTACATTGATTTGATTTTTTTGTGATGGAATTATTTTTATGAATTCCTTTATCTTATATGAATTGTTTTATGATGTCACGATGTTTAAGATTCCCTTTTTTATTACATGGGTTATGCTATGATGTATGGTTTATGATTATGTGGCACACATAAGAATTGTGTCATTATGAGATGGGTGGGACCTATATCTCCTTATAATAAATTGGGTAATGATTTTATATCTCATGATATAGACATGGCTGGAATGGTAGGTTATACCGGTTTAGTGAAACAGGACTGAAACGAGGAGTGAACTCAGTTCAGAAAGGGACTTTTCCACTAAGATAGTCTTGGCAATGAGTCTTGACTAATAAGAAATGATTCTCTATGATTATGTGTGTATGCCACAAAGATTCATGTTTTACATTATGATTATTGGGATTACATTTCAGTACTATGATTTATCCCATGTTAGGAAATTATGATCTCTTTTGCAGGTTAAGATTTCCAAAAGATATGTTCTTATGAATATGACGTGATTGATATTTCTTTTGTTTACCCTTACTGAGCATTTGAGCTCACCCTTTTATGTTTTCTTTTCCCTAGGACATAAAGAAAGGATTTAGGTTTATAAAAAAAGAAGATCTTTATGGGAGATGTTGAAGATCTTTCACCATGATTAGAATATTATATTCCGAGTTTCCAAAGACACTAAACTATTATGGTCCTTGTGTGTGTGTTTTTTTATATACTAAGTATTCCACAAAAGTAATGTAATTTCCATTTACGTCAGGCTCTGAGTCTCTACAAAACGTGTTTCTATCTTATTATAAAACCAAATCGATATTTTAAAAATCATATATGGTTATTTAATAACATATATTTACATGTTAGTTATTACTCATTCATTATTTTCATCGCTCAGGTGTTAATTGAATTGCATTATAATTTTTACATTGTCATGGAAATTTTCATCTATTTGGCATGGCGATGAAAAGTTACTGACATCATTTCATGAAAGTTATATTCCACACATACATAAACCACTTTATCATTATTCATTTAGTTAAATGGTATGATATAAAATAATATATATTATATTTTTATATTGATAGATATTTCATTAATTTCATAATTATTTCATGTATATAACATTTGATCATTACCTTTATCCTTATCACCTTCTATGTTGAGTGTTAGTCAATGATTAATCACATCACCTCACAAGACATTAGTTTGTTGTACGGATGATTAAATTTATCATATCACATATGGAATGTATTTTAAAATTTTCTATGTGATATAATTACTACATAGATATAATATGGTTTTAATTATCTTTTAAGTAATTATAATATATCATCAAACACAACATTTAGTGGTTGTAATAGAAAAATGAATGACATCAGTTCATGATATGGTAGTCCTCAGTACTCAAGAATGATGATGTCATAAACCATTTGATGTATGTGTTGGAGGTTGTTAGAATCACACCTAAATGAAAATAATCATAGGATATCAAATATACCTAGTTTTATTTACCATAATTTAAAATAATAATTTAATGTGTTTTACGAAAAAATAAAATAATAACACTGATTAATAAATATCAACTCTTTGTTAGGAAAATTCCTTTGGTTTCGGCCAAAGACTTCCTAGTTTTGATTTATTCCATAAATATGGGTTATATGAATATTTGGAGGTAATTTGAGAAGTGATTTGGGAATATATGGGATGAAAAGTGGATTTGATGTTGTGAAAAAGTGAGGGTATAAGGTATCCATTATAGTTGTGGTGAGTGGCACACTTGTAATTTTGGGAAAAGGAATGAATTCTACCCACAATAGTTTCATGTTAAAAGTACCCAATAATGGGATAATTAATATCGTATAATTTATAAGGTAAAAATATTGGCATAAAAATGATAACAAAAAACATATCTTATCAATTTATCCATCATAATTTTAGTCTAACCCTAGTGAAATTTATTTTAACATTATCCACAGTCATTAATTTTAAATCATTTCACTATTCATTTCGGTAAATATTTATGTTTACCATATAATGCATTAAAATATTTTATGATTCTATATTAAAAATTAATATTTCCAAATTAGATAATAATATATATAAAAATAAAATTTAAACTTACTTCCACCAGCTTGATGAGAATGGAAGGTTTTAAAGAGGAATTATTCAATAATTTTAATTGTTCTTACAAAAAAATATAAAAAAATTCAAATTTCTATAATTATATTAAATGAAATATTTATTTATTCAATTCTACTGTAATATATATTTAAAATATAATCGACCATTATAATAATTTTAAACAAAATGATAGTTATCAATTACAATTCTGTATTTTTTACTATTATTCAAAAATATAAAACATTTCAGAAAATTCCCCAAAATGTTTCCTAATATAATATTGATATGATTATTTCAATAATGAGGTTTATTTCAAATAATTATTCTACAATTTTTAAAAAATTATTTAATAATATGTGAGTAAATCTTGAGTAAATTATATCTTGGGAAAAATAATATTTTTAGAAAAACCTATCTTTTTTCTTTTAAATGATTCATCTTTTATTTAAAATCAATATTTAACCATACTTATCTTATTTTTTTAGTAAAATTTATTTCCTCGGATATAATGGATATATTTTAATTTTCGAGTTTAAATTAACTTTTTAATTTCTTTTGCATCTAAACCATGTGTCCATGCATCAAAATATATAAACGAAAATTAATTTGGACAAAAGGAAACAAATTGTAAAGTGAGGGGATGTTACAAAATTAAATTCATCTAATATATTGGGATTATTACCACTTTAATAATTTTTTCCATTCCACGCCCACTTTTAGTATCTATGAAATGATGCGTTACTTATAATACCACACTCATTTCATTACGATAACGTAATATGTTATTATATATAAAAGGATTTCCCTAATGGTTTACTCAAATAAATTCTCTTCCTTAATTCAATGGAAAAACATCATTTTTTGATACTAACAATAATAATATTTACTTCTCATACATATATGTTACTTGTTTTTTGTTAAATAATCAATACATAACATTATGACCCATGCAATAATATTATAGGATTGGTGTATTTATAGTGTGGATTCATAAAAAAATATAATCGATATAAATCATTACCAACTATGTACTTAATAAAATAAATCCATCCTATACATATCATATATAATATTGTCGTCTTTAATTAGGGAATGGGAGAATATTAAGGTTGGAAATGGATGCTTAGTATGGGTAAACAAGGGAGATATAAATAATCACATAAGCCTAAAATGATAATACTAGTTTGATAACATGAGATTAAAATTTCAAATCCACGACTAGTATATCATAGACTATAATATTATTGAATGGTATAAATCATGGAATCCCATTAGACATGTATCATAAATGAATCAAGGAACACGATCACAAGACAATAACATTTTCATAATAAATAATTTTGTCTCTTTTTGTCCATATTAAGGGATCACATATAGGACTATTATAGTTGATTAGTTTCACTCTTCATTGCATCATATCCATAATCATGGATCACTTGAAAGAGTTTCAATATAGATATAGTCTATTAATATACTGGGTCCTCTACCTATTTCTATCATTATTATCTCATGAGATATTTTCCACTACCCAATGAATTGAATTAATATCAAATTTTGGGAACACCAATCACATAATCCTAATATATTAACATGTATTCATAAAGATCATAAAACCTTCGTATTAGTTTAACCCATGTAATGAAAATAACACTCATAATTATTTATGTAAGAGTATTTTTTTATCTTAGTTTTGGATCCTTTAAATTCATTCTTATTGTTTGTTTTGGACATAAAAAATATTCCTATTGAGTTCAGGAAGGTTTGGGGGGTGTGATGCTTTTTTGGATCTTAGAACCCCAACCGGTTAAGAAATTCACTCAGATTCATGGTAAGTAGATATTTTACATCATAGCAAGTGTGATCACCCCTAATTGTGTGGGGATAGACACATAGGGTTATGATTGGTGCATGATTTGCCTTAATCCTGCACCCGGGGTCGCTCACCCATGTGAAATTTCTTCTATATTTAGAATAAGAGATTCAAACAGTTTTTTTCATAGTATCCCAAACTGCATGGCCCAACCATGTTGGTTCCCTTCAATGGTTATGAAGCTTTCATTTTTGGTGAAAAGTTTGGACAACAATGTGGCCAAACCATGTGCCTGTATTTTTCTTGGAAGAAAATTCCAAACTATCTTTAATAAATGTTTAACCATACATCTCATATCTTTTGTTCCTTCTAATAGGTAGAAATCTATCCGATATACCTCTTTGTGTTATCAATCTTAAATTTTTTTTATGATTAGCTTCAATATGATGTTAAATTTGATCCTCATTCATCACATTAGATTCACATCATTAAGCAATCGATTTAGTTTTTGTCGTTCATCGTTATTCATTCCCTCAGTGATTCCATGTAGTTGCTGGATCATATGCACTATTTTTGAGGAATTGATACATTTTTTATATTTCATATTTTACATGATGAACTAAATGATAATACAATATTGGGAGTGTCATATTATCTTACAGAATGTGGTATAGGACTCATCCCTTGTGTTTCAACATTTTATAAAATTTCATTAGTTTGTGTGTGTCATCTTCATCAGTTGTGGCCTATTAAATTTAATTTTCATTATTATACTCATTATCTCATGTTATATGTATGATTTAATAAATTTTATTCTAGTATTTGAAGGTCACATATTCAATTCTATCTATCCTGTGTATGGTGTTTCCCATAAATATTCCATTAGTGGTTTGTTATGTTTGTATGCTCTATTGTTTAGGTTATTTGTGGCTTGACCCTATTATTGGTAAGCTCTTCATTAAATAGTGATTTTCCAATTGTAGTGGTATTCCTTGTATATGCTAATAATATTTATCCCTTATAATGCATTTGTTTAAATATAGTTGGTGAATATTAATTATAATTAGAGATTATACAATGTAAATGTAATGTTCATGTAGAATAAAATTTAATTGATTTGATGCCCATGAATATCACACAATGTTTTACTAAATAGAATGAATCAAATAGAACCTATTAATATTATTATGACTAAAATGAACTATTAAATGGTTGCATCGCAAGTTATGTCTTGTCACACAAATGAATGATGACAGCTTTAAAAAAATGTTTTGTAAAATTGATTTACTATCGCATGTCCATAACTAATTAAATGATTCATTTATATGGTGCCCAATTTATTTTAAAATTTTAACTATTATAGGAGTTTTAAAACTCTATCAATCCTTATATTCTCAAGGGAGTTACTTAAGAACTTGTGTATGCCAATATGATTTAAATATGTCGATTGTAAAGGGTAAGACTCACCTTGGAACTTGATCACTGTCTACTTATGGATGCCTAGTTTAGGATCATAGGATCTATCCACTATCATTATAAGATTAATTATGTACACACATTAGAACCATCATGATGTCTATAGACATTATGCATATTGGTTACACCTTGGGACCTTTTCATTACATATCCTATTTTACCTTGGAATATTTTATTAGATTCAATTATAAGGATATTATAATTTAATCACATGGGCAAGGACCCTTGGATTACATACAGACCCCTATTAGTCATTTAATATATTATTTCTGAGTTTGATCACCCAAAACGTTCTAGGGTACCTTATTAATTATTATGTATCCTCATTATTATCATCACTACAGGTTTTCTTTATTTTATATTGGATTATTAAGATTATTATTATTATTATTACATGACTTCACTATAGGTTATACCTCACATGACATACATATAAAAAGTGGAACATAATAAATAAATTAAATATTTTCATGTTCAAACCCTAATTGAGGCTCAATAATGTAATCGAGTAATTAGGTTATTGTATTGATTTACTTTTATAGATTCATTGACACACATTGTTTTAGTTTATATTTCACAGACCATATTTTATAGGCAAAGATGGTGGTTGCCAACTATTATTTATCCCACTCAATATCTTGGGTGATATTTCTACCGGGGATGATTACCTATATATAGGTTTTGATAAAGGGAATCATCCTACATTAAAGACATGATAATTTTTACTAGAATTTGGATGTATCTTAGTATTAGATGACTGTGATTTATCTCAGGATTCTTGGAATGTTTTCTAATTGATTTTTATTATTTTTTATAGAATGTATTCCTTCAACTATTTGTACATGTATTCTTATTTTATAGAGTAATTACATTTCATTTCATCATCTATTGATTATTTATATCAGTTGATTAAATTATATATATTTCTATATTCTTCTACAATAGTTGGTTAATGTCTAGTGTCATAGTGTCTTCATCTTCTATACAATATGTTTACAAATATTGTTTATTATATTTAATTTTTATTATATTTATTTGACATGATACACTCTATTAATTGGAAAATACTCGCCACAATGTTACACCATTGGCCCTCACTACTTGTCGGATGCCTATTTCGTTTGAGGAGATGTTCTTGAATCCATGTTTACAATTAGGCATAGGGAACCTTTTAGTGGAACCTATGTTTTGGAAATAAAAAATTTGTATTAGAGAGATTACATTTAATATTCACCACAATGAGACAATATTTATGAGATTTAGAATGCTTTGGAACTTGGTAAAAAGTAATTATTAGGCATAGCTATCCCATGTTTGTGGAAAATTGTATGTTTTTTAAAACAATAATTGTTTTGGTGTATTTTTTGTATTGTAGTTGATATGGTTTCACCATTGGGTGACAAACATGTTATGTTATGCTTATTATTATTTTTTTAATTTTGAATTTCATTTATCCTTTACCCAATGAGATTATAGCCACCAAGAATTCACCTTCCATGCATATTTGATTTCATGTAGAATAATTTAACCACATGTATTTTCTTTTAATTAATGTTAATGTTGAGTGAGACTATATATATATATATACTTGTGATATTTCTATATTTAATTGAATTATTTCTATATTCAATTCAAAAGGTTTATGATCCCACATGAGATGGAATTGGTAGTTTATCGAGTGATGATATTTTATATAACATGTTATGTTCAATGAACAAATGAAGATTGGTTAACTTGATTTAAAAGGGTGATGATTTTAGTGATTTGTTTCATGGGACCTTATTCACTAGGACTATCAACCTATTTAAAATCATTATTTGATATAATAATATATAAAAGTGAGAAAATAAGTATATAATAATTAATTAAAAAATATATATGTTCAATAAAAAGAAGAGTATAGTTTCTACTAACCCTTTATCTACTAGAACCCATGTAATTTAATCTTGAACACTTACCATAACATGGAGATCTATGCTGGTATATCAGGTAGTATACCCTAGATAGAGATCCCTTATTCTTAAATTCTAATTTATATATTTTATATGTATTTTTTAATTATTTTTATGATGAATCTGTATAGAATTTTTAGAAATATAATTACATGTTTCCATCATGTCTCGTTTCTGGAGGGTGGAAAGGACCATGCTCTAGATGTGGTGGGCCCTGAGCCACCAAACCTACAACTAGGAGTTCCGGTAGAGGCACCCCTAATATATTTTATATTGGAAATTATGCTAATATTTGTGATAGTTTCCAACTTTTGATGTATTATATGAAAGGTTCACCATGACCAACACCTACTATGGATAAATCGACTCATGGGTTCTAGCAATATCAACCACCCAACTTCATAAAGGTTAATGGTCCACTGACCGGTGAGTCATTACTGAAGGGAGCCCTATATTTATTTAGAATTCATAGATTCTTCCGTAGTAGTGGTAAAATATTTCTACTTACATGTTGTGTGATAGGGAAAAGAACTGGTGGGATTTCATCAACTTGGATTGTAGACATCAAGGCATAGTGTGGGATGATATTTAACCATAATTGTATGAAAAAATATTTCCTCGAACATAGACTGATGATCAAGAAAAATATTTAATGGATCTATAGAATTTTGATATGTTAGTAATGGGTTATTCAGAATATTCAACTGAGTTACATTTCACTACACTACATCTATCTTGTGATGAGCTTTCACATGATATATGCTTTGAGGATGGGATCCGGTATTCAATTTGTACTCATGTTATAATTGATTCCAAACCAATTTTTATGATATCATCAATAATGCTATTATAATTGAGAATAATATAAAGGATGATGATGGTACCAGAATGATATGATCAGTGTTGAGGAATGCTAGTTTTTCTTCCTACTGCAAGAAATGTACCTTTGATGTTTCTTGTGAGATTAGTGGCAGATATTGTAGGAAAACAAGAATATCAAATTTATAATATAAGTGTTTAACATGGAGTAATATGAATCCTTATGGTAATAGAGACAAGATGTAGTGTTATTAATTCAATCGTATTGGGAATCATTAGGTAATACATCATACCTATCCATATTCTTCTTGTGGAAGATGTTATGCACGAGCACCACCTTCAGGTGAACATTATATTATACTATGCTAGGTAGGATGGTGGATGAGCATAAGTAATACTGGTTGAGGAGGAGGTCATGGATAGAGCAGTGATACATTATATCAGCAGCTCCTGTTTGGCGATTTTACTCAGGGTTGTCTAGTTGAAGCACATGGTAAGGGATCATACCAATTTCATGCTTTACAGTTGATGCACATTGATTCGAGTGATATATCATCTATAGAATGAGGTACTGTTCCAGTACCATCCAACATAACATCATCCTTATTTGTTATAATTTGTTTATAATCCTTCATCTAATTATATATCATTGAAATATTCACGCTACAAATTTGGTATTACTATGGTTTAATGTCCTTGAATACACCATTGGGAATATAGTAAAAACATAGATTCCAATTCAAGGACATTCCCCTTGAAGAAAGTAGTTTCCCTATCTTGTGGGACCTCTTTGGTCATTATAATACAGGATTTTATTTCATTATTTTAATGGATTTTTTGGTCCCATATTTGGGATTTAATGATGTTTATCGCCGCATGGTTTCATTCATATCACAAAAGGGTATCCGTTATGTACAAAAGGGTGAATGTGATTTACATGATGTTAGATAAGGACCAAAACATCACAAATTAGGTAGAGTGATATCCAAAATTTCATGTATCATCATATCTGATCAGTAAGTATACCTATATTATTGAAATACATTTGAAGATTATTTCAGGGACTTATTACATAATATTTTTTATTGAATTCCCCATGGGAGAGAAGTGGGTTTTTATTATTTTTCTCATTCCAGGAGAAGAACCAGTTTCCAATACTTAGTACAATATGGAAACTAAGGTTCTCTATGATCTCTAGAGAATGTTTTAGGATATATACACCCATCATTTTATATGGATTATCACTAACTCTTGGAGTTCACCCATTATTTTCTCCAATAATGATGATGGGCCATTTTACTATTAATGGATTATAGAGAGTTGAACTAGATTATGGTCATGAACTAGTATCCAATTCATCGAATAAATGATCTCTTTGACCAGATCCAATGATCATTGGTGTTTTCTATGATCAGATTAAAACTGTTTTATCATCATGAGTTAGTCAAAATTCCATACATACTTCATACAACATTTCATAGCAGGTATGGATTGAATTAGATTCTTGTTATTTTGTTCTATCTAGTGACCATGCATTTTTTTTCAGGGAATTAATGGTTAGGGTGTTCCACTCCCAAGATAAATTACTTTTTCATTGTATTTTTGGATGAAATATTGATGTATTCTAACAATTTTAGAGACCATGTTATAAACCATGTGACCATTCTATATACACTAAGAGCACAGTAGATTTACAAAATTATTTCCAAGTTCCACTACTAGATCAATAAATTTCATATCATGGGTCATATTATCTCAGAATCTGGTGAACCAATTTACCAATTGAAGGTGAGGGTTGTGGTATCATGGGAACATCCTAAGAATGTGTTTGGCATATAATGTTTATTACGACTCACTAGATATTTAGTGTATTTTATAATTGAATTATCATTCATTTTTTAACATATTACTATTATAAAAAATAATTTTTTAATTCTATATGGTCATAAAAGTGTGGGAAGCCAACACCATATTTGAATGGAAGTCTTGTGTCAACACATATTCTGATTCTTCCAAATCAAGTTAGATGTTATAAACAGTTCTTCGATTCCTCAATAATAAGTCAAGGTTATGTTTTTATGTAACATGAATGGAATTTTGTGTATAGATATCAACAATGGTGTCCTCATGTGTGGAACTACGTAACGCACATCCTAGAGCTAGTGGAATTTGCTCATTCACTTTGTTACTGGAGAAACTATCTGATGGGTGAATACTATTAGGTGTATACGGACAAAAAGAACCTTAAATATATCATTACACATCGTGAATTAAATCTAAAATTGAAAATAAGGTTTTAATATCATCATTAATTCTATATTGATAATGCCTAAATGTTTTTGAATGAAAATATGGTATTGGATGCATTGAGTCATAAAAATCAGTGGCGTGCTATATGGGACACCTGTGATGACTTAAAATTTATGGCATTTACTCTAAGATATATCTACAGTTTCCTGAAAATCACGAGTTGTATTATCTCCCAGCCTTGAAAACTACCTCATCACTCATTGACAGGTTAAATAATCAGTAAGTTTCATATCTATAAGGATTAGTTCTCCTTTAGATCGTTGCTAGTAAGGACCCACTTATGAACCGGTATGTAGATGGAGACGAAATCATACAGATACATGGACATGGCTATGTTCCGGTCAAGAACAGTCCCCCGGGGCCCATATCATGACTACCCCAAGTCTGCCTTCCATAGGCCAGGGGCTGGCGACTAGCACCAAAGGTGTAAATCTTTAAACTGGGATGGAATTTCCTTTATAACAATAATCAAACACAACAAAGTATGCAACTAGAAGTAAAACACTAAGTAAAATTGTATAAAAAAGAGTGTGCTGAATGTAATGGGGCCAAAAATACAAGCCCAAAATTAAATTACAATACAAATTAAGTACTAGTACAACTGAAGAAAATATGTAAAGCAGATACAAGGTCCTCCTCTGGTATTTCTAAATGAAGGGTAGGTACAGATGGCATCCTCATCACTCCACGTATGTCCATCCACTCCGTTTATGTCTCGTCGAGTGGTCCACCTCCGGGTACCAACCAGTCCTGCTACTCTCTACCCCGATCAGCGATGTCCATCATCTGTAACCAACACAATGAGGTTCAGGCATAGCCCGTGCAGGGGTGAGTATAACGATCTTCAGTAGGGACCCCGAGACCCAAAAGTTCTCACCAAATCCAACAAGGATAACCACAAAGTAAAGAAACAATGGAAAAACCATACTTAGGTATATTCCCATACATATATCTAATTTATCTAGTAACCTATATCATTCATGAGGTACACAAAAAAGTCACTGACTCAGCTCAAAACTGGGATTTTATTCTAGGGGTGGTAACATGTAACACTCCCAGTCAAACTGTCTAAACCTCATCTACTGGTGTACTCCTCCTCTACAGAGTACTGTGGGCCTACCGCATCACATAGAGGCACTTACCACATTCATGGACTACTTTGGTACTCCTCCTGTCAAGTATCATGGGTCTGTTACATCACACAGAAGCACTCCCCACTATGAGTCTGTTGCACTCACACAGAGGTGCGCCCCCTCATAGCCTGCTGAGGTACTCCTCATGTCGAGTACCATGGGTCTGCCGCGTCACACAAGGGTGATCCCCACTGTGGGAATTCCGCGTCATACAGAGGTGCTTCCCACTTGGCTAGTCGAAACACTCTGAGTCGAAAGGTCAGCAGTCGTCAGGTCTCAGCCAGCTATTAGGTCTCCGCACTCTGGTCGCTCCTCTTAGGGAGGATCCGCTCCACGAGTTACTGGTAGATACTCTAACTATCACAATGTCCCAAGTAGATGTATATAAAAGGTCCTCATTATCATAGGGATCTCAACACAACAGATAGTGCGTCAATCAGTCACCCGATCTGTGAGTTTTTGGCGTTTTCGTCCTAGGGAAATGGTTGGTTTTTAGGTTTAAACCAACCAAATCGCACACCAACTATATCCAAACCTCAAATGGGGTATTCCAAAAGAAACATATCATTATAAGATTTTTGTTTTCATAGAAGGTTTGTCGATTAGACACCCATAGCCCATGATATGGTCGTAGAGGTGTGTCTAGGTCAAACACTATCGGACTGGGGTCCGACTCGGTCCGGGGGTCTGACCCGACCTGAGTGTAACAACCCAAGATTTTATGAGAATTATTAATTTTTTAATTTAATTGATGTCTTTTGATATACGCAAAACCAAAATTATCTTGTTCTATATGCAACACCATATTAGCTTACAGTGTACACAACACTAATCTTGGATCGTGTTACACACAATTTCAAGTTCGTTTGATATACGTTATTTTACACAACATTGAGTGTGTATATATATATATATTAAATGTATGAATGAAATATGGTTGGATTATATTATACACAACAAAAAAGGAATCTTTCACTACACGCAACCCTAACCTGGCTTTCATTACACTCAACCGCAACCTTCCCCGATAGCGTGTGTTATACGCAATACCAAGTTTCACTAAACGAGATATTATTATAATATTATTATGAATTAGTCGTTATGAATAGTAATACCCAATTTTTTAAATTTTTTAAATTTTATCTTTCAAAATGGACTTCATTTTTGGATTCGGAATATCGAAATTATCCTCAGGTGATTTTTTTTGTATTTTTCTGAAAACTTTCAATTTTTGATGAATAGTGAAAAAACTGGGTTTCTATTTAAAAACTAACTTTTTATTTAAATAATTAATTATTTAAATTTATTTTATGTCAAAATTGATACATAATACTTATATAAGTTCAATGTAATTTATTAGAGTCATTTTATAATAATTTTAGACATATAAAAATTTTTTTGATCTTTTTACAGTATTTTACCCACCTCCTAGGAGAATTTGAAAATTCACATAAAACATAATTTTACCACTTCTGTTAGTGGAATTTTAAAAATCCAAAAGACACTATTAATCTCAATTACTAAAATGTGGTTCAATGAGATGAAAATAATTTGTGGTGAATAGTATCTTTTTACTTTTATTTACCACGGTTAAAAGTATATAGGGTAATTAAGGGTAAAAATGGTATTATTTTGACCCTAACACGTGTCCTAATTCTATTGGATAAGTTTAATTCGACCAAAAAGAACCTTAGGAAAAACATATGACCATTTAGGTCCACTTGGATTAGATTAGGACATTTATTATTAATTTATTTAAAGAAGGGTTAAAATAGTTAAAATCAAAGTTTAATAAATAAATCAATTTTAATATAGGGTTATACATATGATAAATTCGACTATTAATATTCATTATAATGATAATATTATTTCCTACCCAATGGTATTTTATTTATGATTTTTAGACATTAAATAATTTATGTTATTTATGACACAATGGTGATGCAGTAATTACCTAAATAATGAAATATTAAATTAATTGATGTTATAAATACCCAAATAAATATAATATGAGACTTTTAATGAATTAAAATAATTATATAGGTTAATAGGACATGTTATTATTGAATTAATTAAATTTTTTAGAACTAATCATGCTGTTATGATTTTCACAAAAATCAATTACCAAATAGTGTCAAAATTGACATAAAATAGTTTTTAGAACAAATATTCTATTATTAATTGTTATTTTATTCCTAAAATTCTTAGGTTCGGCCAAATGACTTATATAAGGTTATATATATTAATAATAAACAATGTGGGGTTCTTTTGTCTTGTTATAGTATGTTTATTAACCATATAGTGTAAGAAAACAAGAAGACATGGTAAATGTTAAATTACTTAACTTAGAGTTAAATCTAAATGATAAGGTTAAAATAGTAACCTAAACTTGTCTAAAATCTATTTTATGAGAGTATTTAGACCCATCCCCACCTTATCTTTGAAATAAATCAATTTGGAGCTATTTAAAACCGAATATTACTTTATTATAAAATAATATTTTTAGATTTTCCAAAGGTGCCCCATTCCTCCCTTATAAAAAGGGCACCACTTCCCTCTTCTCTTCACACCCTTTTGAGCCTTGAAGCTCAGGCAAACCCTACCCATTTATTTTATCCACTTCCCTAGAAACATTCTGGAGGATCTGGTCTTCTCAAATGACCAACTATACTTCCTTAAGAGAAGGCTTAAAGGAGATGCGTCGAAGAAGTTGTATTTTCTTCTTTCGATTCTCTCAAGTTTCTTTCTTCTTCAACATATTATTATTTAGTTGTTTCATTATAAAGTAATAAAATCAGTATCACACATATAATGATATGTTATCATGAATATTAAACAACCCTATTTCACCTTCTATCCATCCTATGGAAACGAAATCACCACGCGTGCGTACGTACGGAATACCGTCTCCAAGCCGCGGTGTAATCAATTTTTCCACCACCACCTTACATGGATGGGTATAATAGTGTAAATATATAACTATATATGGTTATTGTAGATTTATATTGATTCTGTAATATTATACATACACTTCAATACAATTCCATGATCATGGAAATGATATCATCGCTCGTGCATACGTACGGACTACCATCTCCACGAATGCGATGAGATTAATTTTCCATGATTAACCATTAAAGAATGATTATAAAGTATATATAATGAATAATAATGAAATATATGACATAATTAAGCTAATTAATATATGTATACATATATATATATATGTGTGTGTGTCATCTACTTACTTCCATTCAAGTTAATAAAGAAAGGAAAACATCGTTCATGCGTATGTACGACCTATCGTCTCCATGAACGGGGTGTTTAATTTCATTTATCTATCTATTATATATATATATACTGAATATATATGATATATAAATCATGTTTTACATTCTGGAAGTAAGTAAATACTGATATAAGTAATGATAATATCAAGAACAACAAGTCCAAACACGTACGATAAATAAAACGTTTTACACAAAACGCTGCTTTAACATGTGATTTACAAAAGAACGGGTAATATAAAGTCATAAGTGAACCATATATGATATCATAACAATGAATATGATTCTTTAATAAGTAAATGGATTTATTTAAATCATTATACAGGAGGTTCAGATACGTACGAAGCATATCGTACCTAAGGTAAGGGATAACTTTTCCAATCTTGTTTTTATATGAGACTGTTTATTTGTAAGTATTTAATGGGGTTATTGCTATCATCCATGTCCATGTTTTCTAGAAATTTTTTCATGTATTTTTAAAGTCCTTTTTACCCATTTTTTACTTTTACTACATTGTATGTAAGTAATCTTTCTTTTGTTTATGTTACGAGGTACTTTTTTGACTTTTCCGGCAATAGTACAAGAAGAATGTTTTTTAACTTATACGGCATGAAAGGATTTTTACGGTTTTATAAAGAATTATTTTCATGAAGCTTCCTCCAAAATATTTCATGAATATTTTCAACAAAATCTCTTTCTTTTAAAATGGTATGACGTTTTGTGAAAAGAAGTTGATTTTGAAGAAGAAATGATATTTTCCTCAAGAATCCATTTCAAGCGTTTTATCAAAACCATTTTTTCATCTAAGATGACATTATTTCATATGTGTATGTTTCAAGTATAATTTCTCTATGATTTACATGGTTTCACATTTCTTATGATTAAATGATATCCATTTGTTTTATATGGATTATGTTATGATGGGATGATTTTTATGAGACCCATTTTTATTCTTTGGGTTATGATGAATGAACTATCTTTATGTTGTGTCACAAGTACGAATGATTTCATTATGAGATGGGTGGGACCAATATCTCACTCCAATACATTGGGTAAAGATTTAGATCTCATGATATAGACATGGCTGAGACGACATGTAAATCTGGTTCCGTAATACAGGGCTGGAACAGCAAGTAAACCTGGTTCAGTAAGGGACATTGTCCACTAAGATGGTCTTGGCAGCAATGCCTTGGTTACTATGGAAATAATATCATGTGCTTAATGTTTTTCCACAATTACAAGTTTTACTCCCATGCTATTTTTTCATGATTAATGTTCTTTTATGATCTATCCATTATGTACTGCCATGTTTTATGTCATTACTCATGATTTTGATGTTTATGAATTATGTTCATGTTTTTAAGTTAAAATGTATATGGTTTATTTTATTATCTCCATGATTACCCTTACTGATCATTTGAGCTCACCCTTGATATGTTTTCTTTTCCCAAGGATATAAAGAAAGGATTTAGGTAAGAAAACAAGAGGGGAAGATATTTATGGGAGATGTTGAAGATCTTTCACCACGATTAGATGATTATGTTCTGAGATTACAAAGACACTAAACTATTGCGGTCCTTATGTGTTGGTTTTTGTTATGTATTAAGTATTTCACCAAAGTAATGTAATTTCCATGTACGTCAAGATTCAGGTCTCTACAGTTGGTATCAGAGGAAAGGTTTAGTTAACCATTTGAAACTAGGACGCGAATACTTTAGTGAGTAACCTAGAGATATTTATAAGGCTTGTCTATGGATGTACCTATGTTTATGTTTAAGTATAGGTTATAGTCCTATAATTATGGTAACGATCTTAGAATTAAACCTAAGATTTTTGATATTGAAGTTACTACCCCTTTATTATGTTGTTTTACCTATCATGATTTTTTCCTCTCACACTATTTTTTTGGGTTTTAGACGACGGCTGGATCCCGAAGGAACCGTGTTATAAATGTAATAAAAATGTAATGATTGTCCTTCTAAACAAACCAATGTTATGGGATATGGTGTGAAAAATATTATTGTTATACTTACTCATGCTATGAATCATTCTGGACTTCCGAATGAGCAGATAATGGAACAATATTCTATTGAGTCCTTCATGAGGAAACATCCCCCTTCTTTCAGTGGGTCTTCTAATCCACTTGTTTCTGAATAATGGATCAGTACCATTGAAAAATTATTTTCCATACTTCGCTATTCAAAACATGAAAAATTCATTCTGGCTATTTACCGATTAGAAGGTGAAGCAGATCAATGGTGGACATTAATTATGAATACAAGGCCCCAAGGTGAAATTAACTCCTTGGAATGGGATGAGTTCAAGAACTTATTATTCAATAACTACTTCCCTCATATTCTTAGAAAAAAGATAGAAAAGGAGTTCCTCAAGCTTAAGAAAAAGGAAGATGAATCTGTTGGAATATACAAGGTGAATTTTACAAGGATTGCAAGGTATGCATCTGGCTTTATCATCCAACCTGAAAGTAAAGTTGATCGATTATTCAGTGGCATAAAACCAAGTCTTAGAAGGGAATTAGCTATAAGAGACATCAGTAGCTATGAAGAAAATTGTGTGTTGTGCTATCAAGGTAGAAATGGAAGTTGATGTTATATATCCATCTCATGGTTTGGACAAGAATCGAAAGATGGAGTTCAAGGAGAAATCTCAGAACAATGGTGAAAAAAGATGAATGTTTCTTTATGCTCAAAGTGTAGAAAGAAGCATGGTGTAGTTTGTCTTAAAGGGACTAGAAAATGTTTTAAGTGTGGAAAAGAGGGTCATCGAGCAGCTGAGTGTCGAAGTAATGGAAAAAGGGTTGCTAATGATGTGAATAAAGAAAAGACTGCAGAGAACGCACCACCAACACTTCAATGCTTCAAGTGCAATGAAATGGTGCATTATTCTAATCAATGCCCAAATCCAAGGTTTAAAGATGATCGACAAGACAATCCAATTAAGTCAAAGGACAAAGGGAAGTCATAAGCGATCACTATTGGAAATGCTGAATATGACAACGATGTGGTGGAATGATTAAGTGTTTATGTAATGGGATTCCAAAATAATGTTGTATATAGTATCGTGGAATATTGGAATATTTATATATTGTTCTATTGTGGGTTTCAATAATTTTATGGTACCGGTAACCATGGAAAGTGATTGAGATATTTTTGGAAAGAAGATTATATGCACATAATGATGGGATAAGGAGAAAAGGAAATGTTTGACAGTATTCATGAGCTCATGATAGATATAAGGAAAAAAGTTATATCATGGTTTGAGTATATAGAATTTTTGGATTTTGGTATGTGGAAAGAGTTAACTTTTGACACCATTCATGTTTTCACTAAGGTTAAATGGGTATTCATTTTTCAAGAGAATACATGATTAAGGAATTCACACGTTTGGAATTTGACCAACGAGATATATATATCTTATGATATACGAGCGATAAATTATTTTATTCAATGCTTGGTAGCTGACCTTTCTAGTAATCATTTTCTTTATTCTATGATATTGGACAGATGTATTTTGGATAAGTCTAAAGACTAGAATGGATTATGTCGGACATCAGATAGTATTGTTTAAGGCTAGATATTTTTGTTATAATAGTATTGTTTTCGAAAAAGGACAACCTGCAGGACGGGCGACAACCCGTCGCGTAAGACAAGGTTGCAGGAATCGAACCCACAACCGAAGTGCGACAGGACTTTATCACCTACCACTGGCCTACAGTAAGTCTCTCATTAGAAGAAACTAGTTGTATTATTAAGAGGTATTATATATAAAGTATAAGTCCATTCGTGGAGACATATATGTTTAATATCGCCATATATGGACTTATGTATATTGAATAACTTTTTCTAACCATTTGCTTGAGAACTATGGAATGACCTGTCATTCTATCACATGATCTGCTAACACTTCACGGAAGACAAATTAAACTTCATTTCTTTATGATATGAAGTGTAAATTGTTCAAGGCACAAACAACAGTAAGATGGTACCAAAAATCAAGTAAGTATTTATTTTAATTAAACAATTCTTTAACTTTAGGGAAATGATCTTGAAAACCAAAAATGTTGTCCTAGTTCCCTTATATCCATTGAATAAGATGGTACCTTAGATCATAAAAAATTTATGGCTTTGTGATTGTTGGATTTTTCATAGCCATGATCTCTACCACTCTCCATCAGAACATGACAGTTAGATTTATCTTCTATATCCATATTTTCACCTGTGTTATCATATGTGGAATCCCAGAGATAAGTTAAATTGGGTAACCTTGACATTGGATAGAATATTTTTTAAAATTATTCATTAGTATTCCTTTTTACGATGTGGGTTTCTATTAATGAAAATTTCAAGTAGTAAATGATATATAACCCCGATGAATTTTGAGGGCGAAATTCATTTTAAGGGGGGTAGAATGTAACAACCCAAGATTTTATGAGAATTATTATTTTTTAATTTAATTGATGTCTTGTGTTGTACACGACACAAAAATTATCTTGTTCTATACGCAACACCGTATTAGCTTACAATGTACACAACACTAATCTTGGATCGTGTGACACACAATTTCATGTTCTTTGATAGAAGTTATTTTAGGAAACATTGAGTGTATATATATATATATATTCAATGTATAAATGAAATATGGTTGGATTCTATTATACACAATAACAAAAATGAATCTTGCACTACATGAAACCCTAACTTGGCTTTCATTACACTCAACCGCGACCTTCCATGATAGCGTGAGTTATACGCAATACCAAGTTTCACTAAACGAGATATTATTATAATATTATTATGAACTAGTAGTTATGAATAGTAATACCCACATTTTGAAATTTTAAAAATTATATCTTTCAAAGTGGACTTTATTTTTGGATTCCGAATATAGAAATTATCCTAGGGTGAATTTTTGGTATTTTCTCTGAAAACATTCAATTTTTTATGAATAGTGAAAACACTGGGTAACTATTTAAAAACTGACTTTTTATTTAAATAAATAATCATTTATTTAAATTTATTTTAGATAAAAATTGATACATAATACTTATATAAGTTAAATTTAATTCATTGGAGTCATTTTATAATAATTTTAGACATAAAAATTTTATTGAACTTTTCACCGTCTTTTACCCACCTCCTAAGAGAATTTGGAAATTCACAGAAAAATTAATTTTACCTCTTCTGTGAGGGGAATTTCAAAAATCATAGAGACACTGTTAATCTCATGGACTAAAATGTGGTTAAATGAGTGGAAAATAATTTTTAGTGAATAGTTACTGTTACTTTTACTTACCACGATTAAAAGTAAATATGGTAATTAAGGGTAAAAATGATATTATTATTACCCTATCACATGTCCTAATTCTATTGGATAAGTGTAATTCGATGAGAAAAAACCTTAGGAATAAAATATGACCATTTAGGTCCACTTAGATTAGATTAGGACATTTATTATTAATTTATTTAAAGAAGGGTTAAAATAGTTAAAATCAATGTTTAATAACTAAATCATTTTTAATATAGGGTTATACATAAGATAAATTAGACTATAAATATTCATTATAAAGATAAAATTATTTCCTACTTAATTGTATTTTATTTATAATTTTTAGACATTAAATAATTTATGTTATTTATGACACAATGGTGATGTAGTAATTACCTAAATAATGAAATATTAAATTACCTAATGTTATATATACCCAAATAGATATAATTTGAAACTTTTTATGAATTACACTACTTTTCTAGGGTAATATGACATGTTTTTATTCAATTAATTAACTTTTTTCGAACTAATCACGCTGTTATGATTTTCACAAAAATCAATTATCAAATAGTGTCAAAATTGACATAAAATAGTTTTTAAAACAAATATTATCTTATTAATTGTTATTTTATTCATAAAAATCTTAGTTTAGGCTGAATGACTTATATAAGGTTATATATATTAATAATAAACAACTTCGGGTTCTTTTGGCTTGTTATAGTAAGTTTATTCACCATATATTTTAAGAAAACAAGAAGACACGGTAAAAGATAAATTATTTAACTTAGAGTTAAATCTAAATGATAAGGTTAAAATAGTAACCTAAACTTGTCTAAAATCTATTGTATGAGAGTGTTTAGAACCATACCCACTTTAGCTATGAAATAAATCAATTTGTAGCAATTAAAAACTGAAAATGTCTTTATAATAAAATAATATTTTTAGTTTTTCCAATGGTGCCCTCTCCTCCCTTATAAAAAGGGAACCCTTTCCCTCTTCTCTTCACACCCTTTTTAGCCTTGATGCTCAGCCAACCCCTGACCATTTCTCTTCTCGACCTCAATAGAATGATTC
This sequence comes from Viscum album, assembly GCA_963277665.1. Taxonomy (NCBI): domain Eukaryota; kingdom Viridiplantae; phylum Streptophyta; class Magnoliopsida; order Santalales; family Viscaceae; genus Viscum; species Viscum album. The sequence continues at coordinate 1,083,795,471 of OY728163.1, read as the reverse complement.
TGGAGGTTCTGGTCTTCTCAAAAGACCAACTCTACTTCCCAAAGAGGAGGCTTAATGGTGATGCGTCGAAGAAGATGTAATCTCTTCTTTCGATTCTCTCAAGTTTCTTTCTTCTTGAACTTCTTCTTATTTAGCTGTTTCATTATAAAGTAATAACATTAGTATCACTCATATACTGATGTGTTATTATGAATATGAAACAACCCTATTTATCCTTCTATCCATCCTACGGAAAATGAAATCACCACGCGTGCGTACTTATGGAATACCATCTCCACACCGTGGTGTAATCAGTTTTCCACCACCACCTTACATGGATGGGTATAATGGTGTAAATAAATAACTATACATGGTTAATTTAAAGTGATATTTATTCTTTAATATTATACGTACACTTGAATAGAATTCCACGATCATGGGAATGATATCATCGCTCGTGCGTACATACGGACTACCATCTCCACGAACACGATGAGATTCATTTTACATGCTTAACCATTCAAGAATGATTATAAAGTATATATAATGAAAAATAATGAAATATATGACATAATTAAGCTACTGGATTTATGTATACATATATATATGTCATCTACTTACTTCCATTAATGTCAATAAAAAAAGGAAAACAACGTTCATGCGTACCTACGGCCTACCGTCTCCATAAACGGTGTGTTTCATTTCATTTATTGATATTATATATATATATATATATATACAGAATATATATGATATATAAATCATTTTTAATACTATGAAAGTAAGTAAATCATGATATATGTAATAATAATATTAAGAACAACAAGTCCAAACATGTACGATAAATAAAACGTTTTACCCAAAACACTGCTTTAACATGGGATTTACAAAAGAACGGGTAATATAAAGTCATAAGTGATCCATATATGATATCATAACAATGAATAGTATTCTTTAATAAGTCAATTAAATTATTTAAATCATTATACAGGAGGTTCGGATACGTACGAATCATATCGGACCTAAGATAAGGGATAACTTTTCCAATCTCGTTTTTATCCGAGATTGTTTATTCGTAAGTATTTACCGGGTTATTGTTATCATCCATGTACATGTTTTCTAGAAATTTTTTCCTGTATGTTTAAAGTCATTTTTACCCATTTTTGAATTTTACTACATGGTATGTATGGAATCTTTCTTTTGTTTACATTATGAGGTTTTTTTTTATTTTTCTAGAAAATGTACGAGAAGAATGTTTTTTTAACTTATACGGAATGAAAGGATTTTTATGGTTTTATAAATCCGTATTTTCATGAAGCGTCCTCCAAAATATTTCATGACTATTTTCAACAAAATCTATTTCTATTAAAATTGAATGACGTTTTGTGAAAAGATGTTGATTCTGAAGAAGAAATGATATTTTACTCAAGAATCCATTTCAAGTGTTTTATCAAAACCATTTTTCCATATAAGAAGACATTATTTCATATGTGTATGTTTCAAGTATAATGCCTCTATGATTTAAATGGTTTCACTTTTCTTATGATGAAATGATATCAATTTGTTTTATATGGATTATGTTATGATGGGATGATGTTTATGAGACCCATTTTTATTCATTGGGTTATGATGAATGATTTATGTGTATGGTGAGGCACAAGTAAAGAATGATTTCATTATGAGATGGGTGGGACCTATATCTCCCTTCAATGGGTTGGGTAAAGATTTATATCTCATGAGATAGACAAGGCTGAAAAAGGAAGTAAATCTGGTTTAGTAATACAGGGCTGAAACGACAAGTAATTCCGGTTCAGTAAGGGACTTTTTGCACTAAGATGGTCTTGGCAGCAATGCCTTGGCTACTATGGAAATCATATCATGTGCATAATGTTTTTACAGAATTAAAAGTTTTACTCCCATGCCATTTTATCATTATTAATGTTCTTTTATTATCTATGCCTTATGTACTTCCATGTTTTATGTCATTACTCAAGATTTTTATGTTTAAACATTATGTTCATGTTTTTAAGTTCAAATGTATGTGGTTTATTTTATTTTCTCCATGATTACCCTTACTGAGCATTTGAGATCACCCTTTATATGTTTTATTTTTCCTAGGATATAAAGAAAGGTTTTAGGTAAGAAAACAAAAGGGGAAGATCTTTATGGGAGATGTTGATGATCTTTTACCACGATTAGAACATTATGTTCTGAGTTTCCAAAGACACTAAACTATTATGGTACTTATGTTTTGGTTTTTGTTATGTATTAAGTATTCCTCCAAAGTAATGTAAGGTCCATGTATGTCACGTTTAGGGTCTCTACAGTTCATATCAGATGAAGGGTTTAATTAACCATTGGAAACTAGGACATGAATACTTTGGTAACATCCCTAGAGATATTTCTAAGGTATGTCTAGGGATGTCCCTAAGGTTAAGTATAAGTATAGGTTATAGTCCTAGAATTATGGTAACGATATTAGAATTAAACCTAATGTGTTAGATATTGAAGTTACTCCCCCTTTATTATGTTGTTTTACCTATCATGATTTTTTCCTCTCACAATATTCTTTTTGGGATTTAAACAATGGATGGGACCCGAAGGAACCGTGTTGATCAATGTAATGGACAATGCAAAAATTGTCCTTCTGAACAAACCAATATTATGGGAGATGGAGTGAAAAGTCTTATTTCTATAATTTCTCATTCTATTAATCATTATGGACTTCTGAATGAGCAGAGAAGGGACCAATATTCTATTGAGTCCTTCATGAGGCAACATCCCCCTTCTTTCAGTGGGTTTTCTAATCCAATTCTTACTGAACAATGGATCAGTACCACTGAAAAGATATTTTCCATACATCGATGTTCAGAACATGAAAAAGTCATTCTGGCTGTTTACCGATTAGAAGGCGAAGTAGATCAATGGTGGACATTAATTAAGAATACAAGTCCCCAAGGTGAAATTGACTTCATGGAATGGGATGAGTTCAAGAACTTATTTTTCAATAAGTACTTCCCTCGTATTCTTCAAAGAAATATGGAAAAGGAGTTCATCAAGCTTAAGAAAAAGGATGATGAATATGTTGGTATATACGAGGTGAATTTTACAAGGCTTTCAAGGTATGCATCTGTCTTTATCATCCAACCTGAAAGTAAAGTTGATCGATTATTCAGTGGATTAAAACAAAGTCTTAGAAGGGAATTAGCTATAAGATACTTCAGTAGCTATGAAGAAATTGTGTGGTGTGATATCAAGGTAGAAATTGAAGTTGGTGTTATACATCCATCTCATGGTTTGGACAAGAATCGAAAGATGGAGTTCAAGGGAAAATCTCAGAACAATGGTGAAAAGAAGATAAATATTTCTTTACGCTCAAAGTGTGGAAAGAAGCATGGTGGAGATTGTCTTAAAGGGGATAGAAAATGATTTAAGTGTGGAAAATAAGGTCATCGAGCAGTTGAGTGTCGAAGTAATGGAAAAAGGGTTTCTAATGATGTGAATAAAGAAAATACTGCAGAGAATGAACCACCAACACTTCAATGCTTCAAGTGCAATGAAATGGGGCATTATGCTAATTAATGACCTAATCGAAGGGTTAATGATTATAGACATGATCAACCACTTAATTCAAAGGACAAAGGGATGTCACATGCGATCACTATTGGAAATGCTGAATATTACAACAATGTGGTGGAATTATTAAGTGTTTATATAATGGAATTCCAAAATAATGTTGTATATAGTGTCGTGGAATATTGGAATATTTCTGTATTGGTATATTGTCGTATTCAATAATTTTATGGTACCGGTAACCATGGAAAGTGATTGAGATATTTTCGGAAAGAAGATAATATGCACATAATGAAGGGATAAGGAGAAAAGGAATTGTTTGACAGTATTCATGATCTCATGACTGATATAAGGAAACATTTATTTCATGGTTTGAGTATATAGAATTTTTGGATTTTGTTATGTGGAAAGAGTTGTCTTTTGACAACATTCATGTTTTCACTAATGTTAAATGGGTATTCATTTTTCAAGAGAATACATGATTAAGGAATTCACATGTTTTGAATTTGACCAACAAGATATATATATCTTATGATATACGGTTGATAATTGATTTTATTCAATGCTTGGTAGATGAACTTTCTAGTAATCATTTTCTTTATACTATGATATTGGACATATGTATTTTGGATAAGTCTCAGGACTAGAATGGATTATGTCAGACATCAGATAGTATTGTTTAAGGCTAGATATTTTTGTTATAACAGTATTGTTTTTGAAAATGGACAACCTGCAGGGCGGGCGACAACCCGACGCATCAAACAAGGTTGCGGGAATCGAACCCACAACCGAAGTGCGACAGGCCTTTATCACCTACCACTGGCCTAGAAGAAGTCCCTCATAATAGAAACTAGTTTAATTATTAAGTGGTATGATATATGAAGTATAAGTCCATTCTTGGAGACATATATGTTTAATATCGCCATATATGGACTTATGTATATTGAATAACTTTTTCTAACCATTCTCTTGAGAATGATGGAATGACTCGTCATTCTATCACATGATCTGATAACACTTCACGGAAAACAAATTCAACTTCATTTCTTTAAGATATGAAGTGGAAATTGTTCAAGGAACAAACAATAGTAAGATTGTACCAAAAATCAAGTATGTATTTCTTTTAATTAAACAATTCTTCATCTTTAGGGAAATGATCTTGAAAACCAAAAATGTTGTCCTAGTTCCCTTATATCCGTTGAATCAGATGGTGCCTAAGATCATCACAAATTTATGGCATTGTGATTGTTGGCTTTTTCATATCCATGTTCTCTACCACTATCCATCAGAACATGACGGTTAGATTTCTCTTCCATATCCATATTTTCACTTATGTTATCCTATGTGGAAACCCAGGGATAAGTTAAATTGGGTAACCGTTACATTTTATACACTAGTTTTTAAAATTAAGATTTAGTATTCCTTTTTCCGATGTGGGTTTCTATTAAAGAAAATTTCATGTAGTAAATTATATATAACCCCGACGAATTTTGAGGGTGAAATTCATTTTAAGTGGGGTAGAATGTAATAACTCGAGATTTTATGAGAATTATTGATTTTTTAATTTAATTGATGTCTTGTGTTGTACGCGACACAAAAATTATCTTGTTCTATACGCAACACCGTATTATCTTGCAGTGTAAACAACACTAATCTTGGATCGTGTTACACCCAATTCCATGTTCGTTTGATATAAGTTAGTTTACGCAACATTGAGTATGTATATATATATATATTCAATGTATAAATGAAATATGGTTGGATTCTATTATACACAACAAAAAAATGAATCTTTCACTACACACAACCCTAACTTGGATTTCATTACACTCAACCACGACCTTCCATGATAGCGTGTGTTATACACAATACCAAGTTTCACTAAATGAGATATTATTATAATATTATTATGAACTAGCCATTATTAATAGTAATACCCACTTTTTGAAATTTTATAAATTTTATCATTCAAAATGGACTTCATTTTTGGATTCAGAATAACGAAATTATCCTCGGGTGAATTTTTTGTATTTTTCTGAAAACATTCAATTTTTGATGAATAGTGAAAACACTAGGTTACTATTTACAAACTGAATTTTTATTTAAATAATTAATTATTTAAATAAATTTATTTTAGGTCAAAATTGATACATAATACCTATATAAGTCCAATGTAATTCATTGGAGTCATTTTATAATAATTTTATACATATAAAACTTTTATTGAACTTTTCATCGTCTTTTGCCCACCTCCTAGGAGAATTTGGAAATTCACATAAAACATAATTTTACCGCTTCTATGAGTGGAATTTCAAGAATCCAAGAGAAATCGTTAATATCAATGACTAAAATGAGGTTCAATGAGATGAAAATAATTTTTTATGAATAGTAACTTTTTACTTTTATTTACCATGGTTAAAAGTAAATAGGGTAATTAAGGGTAAAAATGGTATTTTTATTACCCTAGAACATGTCCTAATTCTATTGGATAAGTGTAATTCGACCAAAATGAACCTTAGGAATAAATTATGACAATTTAGGTCCACATGTATTAGATTAGGACATTGGTTATTAATTTATTTAAAGAAGGGTTAAAATAGTTAAAATCAATGTTTAATAACTAAATCATTTTTAATATAGGGATATACAGAAGATAAATTCGACTATAAATATTCTTTATAAATATAAAATTATTTCCTAACTAATTGTATTTCATTTATAATTTTTATACATTATATAATCTATATTATTTATGACACAATGGTGATGCAGAAGTTACCAAAATAATGAAATATTAAATTAATTGATGTCATAAATACCCAAATAAATGTAATTTGAGACTTTTTATGAATTACAATAATTTTATATTTTAATATGACATGTTAGTATTGAATTAATTAACTTTTTTAGAATTAATAATGCTGTTATAAGTTTCACAAAAATCAATAACCAAATAGTGTCAAAATTGACATAAAATAGTTTTTAAAACAAATATTATATTATTAATTGTTATTTTATTCTTAAAAATCATAGGTTATGCCAAATGAATTATATAAGGTTATATATATTAATAATAAACACCTTGGGGATCGTTTTTCTTGTTATAGTATGTGTATTTACCATATAGTGTAAGAAAACAAGAAGACACGGTAAAAGATAAATTATTTAACTTAGAGTTAAATCTAAATGATAAGGTTAAAATAGTAACGTAAACTTGTCTAAAATATATTGGATGACAGGATTTTGACCAATAAACACCTTATATTTGAAATAAATCAATTTGGAACTATTAATAACCGAATATGACTTTATAATAGAATAATATTTTTTGTTTTTCCAAAGGTGCCCCTCTCCTCCCTTATAAAAAGGGAACCACTTCTCTCTTATCTTCACACCCTTTTGAGACTTGAAGATCAGCCAAACCCTACCAATTTCCCTTCTCCACTTACCTAGAAACATTTTTTAGGTTCTGGTCTTCTCAAAAGACCAAATTCACTTCCTTGAGAGAAGGCTTAAAGGAGGTGCGTTGAAGAAGAGATAATCTTTTCATTCGATTCTCTCAAGTTTCTTTCTTCTTCAACTTATTCTTATTTAGTTGTTTCATTATAAAGTAATAACATCAGTATCACTAATATACTGATATGTTATTATTAATATGAAACAACCGTATTTCAACTTCTATCCATCCTACGGAAAACGAAATCACCACGCGTGTGTTCGTACGGAATACCCTCTCCACGCCGTGGTGTAATCAGTTTTTCCACCACCACCTTACACGGATGAATATAATGGTGTAAATAAATAACTATATATGGTTATAGTAAAGTGGTATTGATTCTTTAATATTATACATACACTTCAATACAATTTCATGATCATGGGAATGATATCATCGCTCGTGCGTACGTATGGACTACCGTCTCCACGAACACGATGAGATTCATTTTCCATGATTAACCATTCAAGAATGATTATAAAGTATATATAATGAATAATAATTAAATATATGACATAATTAAGATACTTTATTTATGTATACATATATATATATATATATATATTTCATCTACTTACTTCCATTCAGGTCAATAAAGAAAGGAAAACAGCGTTCATGCGTACGTACGGCCTACCGTCTCCATGAACGGTGTGTTTCATTTCATTTATCTATCTATTATATATATATATATATAAAGAATATATATGATATATAAATCATTTCTTATATTCTGGAAGTAAGTAAATCATTATATAAGTAATAATAATATCAAGAACAACAATTCCAAACACGTACAATAAATAAAATGTTTTACCCAAAACGCTGCTTTAACATGGGATTTACAAAAGAACGGGTAATATAAAGTCATAAGTGAAAGAATATATGATATCATAACAATGAATATGATTCTGTAATAAGTCAATAACATTATTTAAATCATTATACAGGAGGTTCGGATACGTACGAAGGATATCGGACCTAAGGTAATGAATAACTTTTCCAATCTCGTTTTTATCCGAGATTGTTTATTCATAAGTATTTAATGGGGTTATTGATGTCATCCATGTCCATGATTTCTAGAAATTTTTTCATGTATTTTTAAAGTCGTTTTTACCCATTTTTTGACTTTTACTACATGGTATGTAAGGAATATTTCTTTTGTTTACGTTACGAGGTACATTTTTTGACTTTTTCGGCAAAAGTACGAGAAGAATGTTTTTTAACTTATACTGCATGAAAGGATATTTACGGTTTTATAAAGCCTTATTTTCATGAAGCTTCCTCCAAAATATTTCATGAATATTTTTAACAAAATCTCTTTCTTTTAATATTGCATGACGTTTTGTTAAAAGAAGTTGATTTTGAAGAAGAGATGATATTTTCCTCAAGAATTCATTTCAACTGTTTTATCAAAACCTTTATTCCATCTAAGATGACATTATTTCATATTGTATGTTTCAAGTATAATTCCTCTATGATTTACATGGTTTCAATTTTCTTAAGATTAAATGATATCCATTTGTTTTGTATGGATTATGTTATAATGGGATGATGTTTATGAGACCCATTTTTATTCTTTGGGTTATGATGAATGATTTATGTTTATGTTGTGGCACAAGTAAGAATGATTTCATTATGAGATGGGTGGGACCTATATCTCCCTCCAATGCATTGGGTAAAGATTTATATCTCATGAGATATACATGGCTAAAGTGGAAAGTAAACCTGGTTCTGTAATACAAGGCTGGAACGGAAAGTAAACCCGGTTCAGTAAGGGACTTTGTCCACTAAGATGGTCTTGAAAGAAATGCCTTGGCTATTATAGAAATCATATCATGTGCTTAATGTTTTTCCAGAATTACAAGTTTTACACCCATTCTATTTTATCATGATTAATGATCTTTTATGATCTATGCCTTATGTACTGCCATGTTTTATGTCATTACTCCAGATTTTGATGTTTAAACATTATGTTCAAGTTTTTAAGTTCAAAGGTATATGGTTTATTTTATTTTCTCCATGATTACCCTTACTGAGAATTTGAGCTCACCATTTATATGTTTTCTTTTCCCCAGGATATAAAGAAAGGTTTTAGGTATGAAAACAAAAGGGGATGATTTTTATGGGAGATGTTGAAGATCATTCACCACGATTAGAAGATTATGTTCCGAGTTTCCAAAGACACTAAACTATTTCGGTCCATGTGTGTCGGTTTTTTTATGTATTAAGTATTCCGCCAAAGTAATGTAAGGTCCATTTATGTCAAGATTCGGGTCTCTACAGTTGGTATTAGGGGAAAGTTTTAGTTAACCATTGAAAACTAGGACGCGAAAACTTTATTGAGATCCCTAGAGATATTTATAAGGTATGTCTAGGGATGTCCATAAGGTTAAGTATAAGTATAGGTTATAGTCCTATAATTACGGTAATGATCTTAGAATTAAACCTAAGATGTTAGATATTGAAGTTACTCCCCCTTTATTATGTTGTTTTACCTATCATGATTTTTTACTCTCACACTATTCTTTTTGGGTTTTAGACGATGGCTGGAACCTGAAAGATCCGTGTTGATCAATGTAATGGACAATACAATGATTGTCCTTCTGAACAAACCAATGTTATGGGAGATGGAGTGAAAAATCTTAATTATATACTAACTCATGTTATGAATCATTCTGGACTTACGAATGAGTAGATAAGGGAACAATATTTTATTGAGTCCTTCATGAGACAACACCCCCTTCTTTCAGTGGGTCTTCTAATCCACTTGTTGCTGAACAATGGATCAATACAACTGAAAAGATATTTTCCATACTTTGCTGTTTAGAACATGAAAAATTCATTCTGGCTATTTACCGATTAGAAGGCGAAGCAGATCAATAGTGGACTTTAATTAAGAATACAAGGCCCCAAGGTGAAATTGACTCCATGGAATGGGATGAGTTCAAGAACTTATTTTTCAATAAATACTTCACTCTTATTCATCGAACAGAGATGGAAAAGGAGTTCCTCGAGCTTAAGAAAAATAATGATGAATATTATGGTATATACAAGGCGGATTTTACAAGGCTTGCAAGGTATGCATCTGGCTTTATCATCCAACCTGAAAGTAAAGTTGATCGATTATTCAGTGGCTTAAAACCAAGTCTTAGAAGGGAATTAGCTATAAGATACTTCGGTTGCTATGAAGAAATTGTGCGTTGTGCTATTAAGGTATAAATGGAAGTTGGTGTTACATATGAATGTCATGGTTTGGAAATGAATCGAAAGATGGAGTTCAAGGAGAAATCTCATAACAACGGTGAAAAGAAGATGAATGATTCTTTATGCTCAATGTGTGGAAATAAGCATGGTGGAGATTGTCTTAAAGGGACTAGAAAATATTTTAAGTGTGGAAAAGAAGGTCATCGAGAAGCTGAGTGTCAAAGTAATGGAAAAAGGGTTGCTAATGATGTGAATAAAGAAAAGGTTGCAGAGAACACACCACCAACACTTCAATGCTTCAAGTGCAATGAAATGGGGAATTATGCTAATCAATACCCTAATCCAAGGGTTAATGATGACCGACATGAGCAACCTCGTAAGGAAAAGGAAAAAGGGAAGTCACATGCGATCACTATTGGATATTATGAATATGAAAACAATGTGGTGGAATGATTAAGTGATTATGTAATGGTATTTTAAAATAATGTTTTCTATAGTATCATGGAATATTGGAATATTTATGTATTGGCCTATTGTGGTTTTCAATAATTTTATGATACCGGTAACCATGGAAAGTGATTGAGATATTTTTGGAAAGAAGATGATATGCGCATAATGAAGGGATAAAAAGAAAATGAAATTTTTGACAGTATTCATGATCTCATTACTGATATAAGGAAAAAGTTATATCATGGTTTGAGTATATAGAATTTTTGGATTTTGGTATGTGGAAATATTTATCTTTTGACAGCATTCATTTATTCACTAAGGTTCAATGGGAATTCATTTTTCAAGAGAATACATGAATAAGGAATTCACATGTTTGGAATTTGACCAAAAAGATATATATATCTTATGATATATGAGCGATAAATGATTTTATTGAATGCTTGGTAGATGAACTTTCTAGTAATCATTTTCTTTATACTATGATATTGGATAGTTGTATTTTGGATAAGTCTAAAGACTAGAATGGATTATGTCGGACATTAGTTATTATTGTTTAAGTCTAGATCTTTTTGTTATAATAGTATTGTTTTTGAAAAAGGACAACCTGCAGGATGGGTGACAACCCGTCGTGTCGGACAAGGTTGCGGGAATCGAACCTAAAAACCGAAGTGCGACATGCCTTTATCACCTACCACTGTCCTACAGTATGTCCCTCATTAGTAGAAACTAGTTCTATTATTAAGCAGTATGATATATGATGTATAAGTTCATTCGTGGAGACATATACATTTAATATCACCAAATATGGACTTATCTATATTGAATAACTTTTTCTAACCATTCCCTTGAGAACGATGGAATGACCTGTCATTCTATCACATGATCTTCTAATACTTCACAGAAGAAAAATTCAACTTCATTTCTTTAAGAGATGAAGTGGAAATTGTTCAAGGCACAAACAACAGTAATATTGTACAAAAAATAAAGTAAGTATTTATTTTAATTAAACAATTCTTCAACTTTAAGGAAATGATATTGAAAACAAAAAATGTTGTCCTAGTGCCCTTATATCCGTTGAATCAGATGGTACCTTAGATCATCACAAATTTATGGCTTTGTGATTGTTGGCTTTTTCATAGCGATGTTCTCTACCACTCTCCATCAGAACATGATGGTTAAATTTTTTCTTCCATATCCATATTTTCACCTATGTTCTCCTATGTGGAAACCCATGGATAAGTTAAATTGGGTAACCGCTATGTTTCATACATTAGATTTTAAAATTAAGCTTTAGTATTCCTTTTTACGATGTGGGTTTCTATTAAAAAAATTCAAGTAGTAAATGATATATAACCCCGACGAATTTTGAGGGAGAAATTCATTTTAATGGGGGTAGAATGTAACAACCTGAGATTTTATGAGAATTTTTATTTTTTTAATTTAATTGACGTCTTGTGTTGTATGTGACACAAAAATTAGCTTGTTCTATACACAACACCGTATTAGCTTGCAGTGTACACAACTCTAATCTTGGATTGTGTTACACACAATTTCATGTTTGTTTAATAGAAGTTATTTTATGCAACATTGAGTGTGTGAATATATATATATATATTCAATGTATAAATGAAATATGGTTGGATTCTATTATACAAAAAAAATGAATCTTGCACTACACGCAACCCTAACTTGGCTTTCATTACACTCAACTGCGACCTTCCACGATAGCGTGTGTTATACGCAATACCATGTTTCACTAAACAAGATATTTTTATAATATTTTTATGAACTAGCCGTTATGAATAGTAATACCAAATTTATTAAATTTTATAAATTTTATCTTTAAAAATGGACTTCATTTTTGGATTCGGAATATCAAAATTATCCTAGGGTGAATTTTTGGTATTTTTCTGAACACATTCAATTTTTGATGAATAGTTAAAACACTAGGTTACTATTTAAAAACTGCCTTTTTATTTAATTAATTAATTATTTATTTAAATTTATTTTAGGTCAAAATTAATACATAATACCTAAATAAGTTCTATTTAATTCATTGGAGTCATTTTTTAATAATTTTAAACATATAAAATTTTATTGAACTTTTCACCGTCTTTTACCCACCTCCTAGGAGAATTTAGAAGTTCACATAAAACTTAATTTTACCTCTTCTGTGAGTGTAATTTTAAAAATTGAAGAGACACAGTTAATCTCAAGGACTAAAATGTGGTTCAATGAGTAGAAAATAAGTTTTGGTAAATAGTAACTTTTTACTTTTATTTACCATGGTTAAAAGTAAATATGGTAATTAAGGTTAAAATGGTATTATTATTACCCTAACACATGTCATAATTCTATTTTATAAGTGTAATTCGACCAAAAAAAACCTTAGGAATAAAATATTTCCATTTAGGTCCACTTGGATTAGATTAGGACATTTATTATTAATTTATATAATGAAGGGTTAAAATAGTTATAATCAAAGTTTAATAACTAAATGATTATTAATATAGGGTTATAAATAAGATAAATTAGACTATAAATATTAATTAGAAAGATAAAATGATTTCCTAACTACTGGTATTTCATTTATAATATTTGGACATTAAATAATTTATGTTATTTATGACACAATGGTGATGCATTAACTACCTAAATAACGAAATATTAAATTAATTGATGTTATAAATACCCAAATAAATGTAATTTGAGACTTTTTATGAATTCCACTAATTTTATCGATTAATATGACATGTTAGTATTGAATTAATTAACTTTATTCGAAGTAATCATGTGGTTATGATTTTCACAAAAATCAATTACCAAATAGTGTCAAAATTGACATAAAATAGTTTTTTAAACAAATATTATATTATTAATTGTTATTTTAATCCTAAAAATCTTAGGTTAGGCAAAATGACTTAGATAAGGTTATATATATTAATTATAAACAACTTTGGGTTCGTTTGGATTGTTATATTATGTTTATTAACCATATAGTGTAAGAAAACAAGATGACACGGTAAAAGTTAAATTATTTAACTTAGAGTTAAATCTAAATTATACGGTTAAAATAGTAAACTAAACTTCTCTAAAATCTAATTTATGAGGAGAATTAGACCCATACCCACCTTATCTTCGAAATAAATCAATTTGGAGCTACTAAAAACCAAATATGACTTTATAATAAAACAATATATTTAGTTTTTCCAAAGGTGCCCCTCTCCTCCCTTATAAAAAGGGCAGCACTTCCCTCTTCTCTTCACACCCTTTGGAGCATTGAAGCTCGCCAAACCCTGCCCACTATCATCTCCAATTACCTAGGAACATTATGGAGGTTATGGTCTTTTCAAAAGGCCAACTCTACTTCCTTAAGAGAAGGCTTAAAGGAGGTGCGTCGAAGAAGAGGTAATCTCTACTTTCGATTCTCTCAAGTTTCTTTCTTCTTCAACTTCTTCTTATTTAGTTGTTTCATTATAAATTAATAACATCAGTATCACTCATATACTGATATGTTATTTTTAATATAAAATAACCCTATTTCACATTCTATCAATCCTACGGAAAATGAAATCACCACGCGTGCGTACGTACAGAATACTGTCTCCACACCGTGATGTAATCAGTTTT